>CM056598.1:38743923-39177831 GCA_029721355.1 Tegillarca granosa | reverse complement strand
TGATATTTCTTTATTAAATAGAATGTCTCTATGGCAACACAAAAGCTAGAGTTATTTGACAATTCTAAATGTAAAACTTAAGATTTGAATTCTGTTGTTATTTAACATGTTTTAAATATAATCCCTTAATAGACTGATTTGCTACAGATTCTGTTGCATGAATTTCTAAAACTACAAACTTCCATGCAGACTTATGACATATGTGGAAAGAGGCAGATAATAGTTCTTTAAATTAAAAAAAAATGTGTTGTTAATTAAGTAACAGCTGTCTGAAGAATAGTCAAATGCAAACATTAACCTCAAACACAGAATTAATTCATCTTGATGCTTAATTCTAGAGCTTACTCATGGCACATAGTGTCTCTCACTACCCAGGTTCAAATCCAGACTGTGCAGATCCTAGTGTGAGAAAGTTTATCTGCTCCCTTGCCAAAGGCTGGTGTTTTCTACAGGTACTTGGGTTACCTACACCATTTCAGAACTGACTGCCTCAATATAAGTGAAAGAATTTTAAATGGGGACTAAAACACCATTACTCCCCTCTATTCATTTTAAAGCAAATACAGGATAAGAATATCAGATCCATTTTAAAGCAAATACAAGGATAAGAATATCAGATCCATCTTAAAGCAAATACAAGAATAAGAATATCAGATCCATTTTAAAGCAAATACAAGAATAAGAATATCAGGATCCATTTTAATGCAAATCCAAGGATAAGAATATCAGATCCATTTTAAAGCAAATACAAGAATAAGAATATCAGATCCATTTTAATGCAAATACAAGGATAAGAATATCAGATCCATTTTAAAGCAAATACAAGGATAAGAATATCAGATCCATCTTAAAGCATATACAAGGATTAGAATATCAGATCCATTTTAAAGCAAATACAAGGATAAGAATATCAGATCCATTTTAAAGCAAATACAAGGATAAGAATATCAGATCCATCTTAAAGCAAAATACAAGAATAAGAATATCAGATCCATTTTAAAGCAAATACAAGGATTAGAATATCAGATCCATTTTAAAGCAAATACAAGGTTAAGAATATCAGATCTCCTGCACCCTTACAGACTAGTTAATAACATGTACATACGTTCACAGACAAAACGTTTTCCACCACTTGAAGGCCTCCATTTTTTCTGTATAAAACCTGGACAACATTTTTCCACATTGATTTCCACATGTGTTGTGTCGACAGCTACATACTAAGATTGAAGGATTTAAAGAATCGCCTCTGACACATGAATCAGCATGACCGTTACAGACACAGCGACCTCCAATTGATATATCCTTGATGCTGTAAAAATACTGAAAAAAAAATAATAAAGAGTGAAGACAAGATTCATAATTTAGAGATAATTATGGAAATTATGAATTGGGTGTTAAATCTTAGGTAAAAATAAATTAAAGGATTATAGCAGTCTTAAAAGTATTCGGCATTTCAAATGTGTGTGTGTGTGTGTGTGTGTGTTTGTGTGTTTGTGTATCATAAAACCTATTTTCTCAGTTTCTCAGGATATTTCCTACTCTAGAAGATCCTAGTGTAAGAAAACTTTATCAGCTTATTTTCAAATTCATTTTTTTTCTGGATTTTCCATCAGAGAAAAAGTATGTCCAAGTATGAGTTAAATAATAATTTATCCTTGGATTCAAAATAGAATTAAATTTCAATTCAACTACTCACCCAAACATATCTGATTGAATGACCAATTGATATCAAAGGGAAATAACCATGTACTTACCCTACGAGTAACTGTAGGATCCTGTCGGGCAATATCCATAAGATGTCCCTGTAGAGTCTTAGTTCTTAATAATTTCATTCTTACATTAGTAGCTTTTGTCCAGTTTTGCAATGCCATGGTTTTGTGAAAAGTTCATAGCACTTGGTCGCCCATTGACCAATGAAACTACAATCTGTAAAAATTGTCAAGTTTAACTCAAATAATTTTTAACATATCATTATGGCCCCTAAGTCATAAGAGGTGATGCATATTATTTTGAAAATAAAATTGGGATGGTTTAAGCTATAGCTAAATGGCTAACCAAAGCATCATATATTAAATATATGTATGATGCTTTGGTAAGCCATTTATCTATAGATTGAACCATCCTAATTTTAATTTCAAAATTAAATATATATTTATGTAAAATATAATGTTATTTTACAGGGACTGTTATGTAGGGTTCCATAATTTGTCTGTTGACAGAAAATATATAATCCTCAATATAAATCATTGAACTTATAAAACCTTGAGAGCTCTATTAAAGGAAAAACTTACCACTTTAGTAAAAATTTGTTGCTTTCAATTGCATAAACTAAACCTGTTACAACAAAATGCTTAGTACTAAAGCATACTGGAATTTAAAATGGTCAGGTCAGCACATTTCCCAATAATGTTACAGATCACTGATCACTGTACATTATCAAACAGCGTAGTCATTTTAAAGTCTAGAAACTATCCATTATTCAATGAGGATAAACGGAAAGGTGTACCATGTCTCACTTGTGGGAGAAGAGTGAGAAACATAAAGACGAAATATTTTAAGCTTTAAAGTTTGAAAATTAGTGTTTACATGCATCATCTCTGTTGCTACATCCTCTAAATTTTCTTGAGATAATCTGTAGGATGTTTACAACCTAATACAATGTATACCAATATATGTTATAACTCACCTCTCCGTTTTCAAGGGGTACAATTTTTGAGAACGAGTTGAGCAGATGACATCATCATCATGTTGAATTCTCTGATCAGCTTGTGCATTGAAAAACTTGTAACAGTCACTTGCCGATCCTGCAAAATATTGCCATGGCATCCATGTCTTTCCAAAGTCAATAGAACGCTCCAATACCCAAACCTCTGGACGAGGTGAGTTGGCCATCCTAATGAATACATATGCAACATGGAATACCTGGAAAACACAAATAACAGTCATTTCATTTATTATTCTTCATTGTGTATCAGTAACACTACAATACAGTCACACCTGTGAAAAAAGTCACTCAACAAAAGGCAGTTTGAGTGCACAACCTATAAACACCCATTCTACTTAAAGGGTGAGTGAGAGTGAATTATTGTTTTAAGCCAATCAGAATTATTTCAGCTATTTATAGCTAGAAATGTAATACTTGGTAGATATAATGGTATCAATAAAACATGAAAGTAAAACCAAATTTAACCAAAGATTTTTAAACTAGTGCTTAACTGATAAGAACCAGTATATTCGTACATACTGGTAAGTTATAAATAAAACACTGATTTACATGTGGAAAATGTATTTATATATTGAAGTTTATTTCCCCCAAAAAAGTTTGAAGATTGATGTCTAATGACATTGCTAAAGAGATCTTGCATAGATGATGCTGAATATCAAGTCTTTCTTGTAGCTGCTAAGTCAACACATTCATGCAAAATGTGTTGGATATTGAAGACCTGGACAGGAAAACATTTAGGAGATTGTTGCTGCGCTGTCAGCTGCGCCTGGAGTGCATTTTCTTTTTTAATGTCTTAAACAACTTGACATTTAGCTGAAACATATTTTTTTAAAACAAAAGTAGCAAATTTATTTCTCAATGTTTATTCACAAACCTTTTTGATTATAGGACAAATATAACACAAAAGTTTCATAAAAAAGTTCAAATGATTTTTGAGTTACAACATGCAAAAAAAAATGCCTAAAATTTGACAATGAAAGGCCAATAACTCTACAATAAGAAAACATACCAATCTCAAAAATAAAAGGGAGCTCTCTGCCATAGATACCAATATAACACAAAAGTTGCATTCAAATTGTTCAAAGCTTTTTTTGAGTTATTATACAACATGCAAAAAAATGCCTTAAATATGACAATTAAAGTCCCATAACTCTGCAGTGACAAAAAAAAGAAATCTCAAAAATAAAAGAGAGCTCTCTGCCATGGATACCATTATAACACAAAAGTTTCATTCAAATTGTTCAAAGCATTTTTGAGTTATTGTACAACATGCAAAAAATGCCTAAAATTTGACAATTAAAGGCCAATAACTCCGCAACGAGAAAACATAGGAATCTCCAAAACGAAAGGGGGCTTTCTGCCTTAGATACAAACATTTCACAAAAGTTTCATTAAAATTGCGGACGGAGGGACTGGGCCATACCATAATACGTCCCGTCATAGATGGCGTATAATAACTAAAATAGAAAAAAGACTGAGGCCAATTCTACAGCATCTGAGGGCAATACTTTCATGCATGCTGTACTTGGACAAAGGTGTAAATCCCAGACAAGGCTGATTGTGTAAAACTTATCAATGTTCTAGAAACATAGGTGCTGCACTAAAAACACCAAGTTAAAATGTATGAGCTTTATAATGATGACAACAAAAGTCTTTTTATGTATATAACTCAGTAGCAAAAACAAGGGTACTTGACATTCCTATAACTTTAATAACCTGTTACTGTGGGTATGTCAAAGTTGTTTATAAATGATGATATGCATGTATGTGACAACAGGAAATAAGTAGATATTTCATAGATGTCTATAAATTTTTATGTGATTGTGTGATGACAGGGAATATACTAAGTCAATGATAAGTACAAGTATCCCAAAGTACTTAGAAATAGTCCACTGTGTATCTACTGTCAGATAATAAAGTATACATTACACTTTAATAACCTGATGAGTGCTTTAGAATTTGATAAATTTTATACTGTAAAATCACTGTTATCATAATAAGACCACAGAATTGCGAGGCTACCAAAACCACAGAAAAATGTCTGTCACATATACCTTTGGGGATTCTAAGGGGTAGCAATTTACCCTAATTCTCTTAAAAATGATGTTCTGTAGACAGAGTGCTCAAGAAAATAATCCTCTTTGTTTAATTGCTGTATCAACTTTTTTTTTGTAAATTAACCTATGGCTATAAACATGGTTTTTCATTATAATTATTATAATCTTGACTGGGACCTTATACCCTACTTACTTTACAGTAAGTTACTAGAACTTACAATTTTAACTCTACTTAATTTGAACTTGCTCTTATCATAGGTACTTAAACTTACTTTTTTTTGAGATGTCAATATTGGGAAAAGACTAAATAATGGAGAAAAAACGAGATATTCAGGGCATTAGGTTTTGATACAATGAAATTTTTACATGATTTGAAAGTTACTAATGTACAATATAATCTGTATACAAAAAAGACTTCATTTTACAACTCATGTACCATTAAAAGTGAAACAATCAATGGTTACTTACAGAGATTTATGTAACAAATGTAAGTAGAGAGGATTCATGATGATATGTTTTGTCTAGTCAAGATTCAAGATAGCTTAAGTTTTAAGATGATGGAGGAAACCAGAGTACCTGGAAACCTTCATTTAGTGAACTTGTAAACTTTCCATAATGTATATTCATCAATGGAAGCAGTGACAAACACAGTGGGTGATCCTCAGACCATTCGACCACTAAGGCCCCCTCTGTGATATAAAAATTACTGAAGAACATTTTTGATGATTTAAATGTCTTAATGTTAAATTTATTTTTAACATTTAAATTTTTAAAACATAATCTGCCGAGAACTAAAAAGTTTTAAATTTCTTTTAATCACTATACAATAGTATCTATATTTACCCAATATATTCTTGTTTAATAAGAGAAATTAAATTAATTGAAATACCAGCTGAAATAACTTAATATATAAAATCCAATTATTGTGCCAAGTTCAATTTTTTCACCTGATTTTTTTTTCAGTAAATAATTAAAAATTTCTGACCCACAGCATATTGTAATTATAAATACTAAAATATCTTAAATATTTTCTTTTGTGTAACTGTATTTTATGTCTTAAACTCTTTATTATCAAAATAAATATGATTCATAATTATTATTATTATTGGCCTTAAAGACGAAAAACAGGTGTCCGATGTCTATTACTTTAAAAGAAAATTTTATGTTATCAGATAGAAAGGTGATAGGACCTTACACCAATTTGCTTGTAGCTAAAACAACTTGACAATAGAATTTTACCATATTAAAATATGTTCATGAGCAAGGATAATTACAGTGCAATTATAAGTAGAATAGTACTGGGTACCAAGTATTTACATATATTTTGACCAGTAACATGCTTGACCTACAATGCTAAATACTGTCCCAGACACAAAAATGAATAATGATTTTATATTATAATATAGAACATCAATAATCAGACATAAAAATAAACACAATTCTTGATAAGAGATTGACTTTGAAAGTTTAAGTCACCATTATGGTGCACTAAAAATTATAGTGTTTAAATTATCAATAAACAAGGGGGAAGTTTTGAAGTCAAAGTCAAATATTAGTTCTAAATCAACAGAAACTTTAACAGAATACAACACCCAATTCAAATAAGTGCTCAACAAAATAAACCCATTGCAATCAACCATTCTACAAGTACATATCAGTAAAATGACTTTCACACAACACTAATTCTTTCAAAAATCTACCAAAAACAACAATATAATCAGCTACTCCCCATCACATCAGTTAAATCAACTATTAACCAAAACACCAGATTCAATTGACTACTCATCAACACTACATCAGTTTTAAATCAACTATTAACCAAAACACCTGATTCAATTGACTACTCATCAACACAACTCACAGTAAACTGCAAGCTGTTCATATTAGAAACTAAGATTATATATTTGTATATTGTTTCTATCTTTCAACAAGCTCCTTCTATTAACAATTTTGTAAGATGTTTCTGTAGAAAAAACACTGACCTGAAATTTAGCCATTATTAATTTGGGTTTGTTTGAAAATGCTCTATGCAATCAAAAAGTTTACAATGATAAATTAACCACATGATCTTAAAATGACTGAATTCAAATTGTCATTCAGAATGATTCAGTGTGTGTCTGAAGTCAGATAAGTTAAAGATATGCTTTACTGATGAGATATTATTTTAATTTAAACTAAATTTAAGAAAAACGTTACATGCTTTCTATTTTGTGAAAAGATCATTAAAAACTGAACATGTTGACAATGCAGGGCATTTTCAATATTCAAAAATTTTAATGCATGTACTTTCAAATAAATATACATAGAGTTCCCTGCAGACTATAAAAAAAACCCATCAAGTCATATTTTGTAAACCAGTATTTTATTTTGTATTAAATCAAAACCATATCATTAAAGAGTACCCCAAGTGTATCATCAGGTCTGTTGGTGCAGACACTGTCCTAATTAACCATGACTGACCATTAACATGACTAATATCATAATATAGTGCTGGTATACAACTTCACAACTGGTAAGTATTTTTACATACATATGTCTTACATATCCCTTATCTACTTGTTACTATGGAAACTGACTGGTTTCAGGTTTCATAAATCCTATTAGCTGTTCTTTCTGATAAAGGGGATGTGTGTAGAAATCTTTGCCAAGTTTTATAACATAGTGAAGAGTTAAGATTATCATACCAGATAAATATAACACATATACATGTGTGTGTTAAATTATGCAAGCTTGCATGTTTATCCTTATGTAACAAGAAACAAAGTTTGATTAAAATACAGGAAAATTATATTAATTGGCCCCGGTTCCCACAAAAAAATAAAAGTAAGGACAATGTAGTTAACTTCTTAAAGATTGAATTTATAGTACAATAAAAATATATACATGTTTGAGGCGTGAGTAATGGTGTTTTATATAGCTAAGATTCTTTCATGGCAGTCTGTTCCCCAAAATTTGAGGAATTGGAGTGCCTGGAGAAAACCAGTGATCTTCAACAAGTTATGTGACAGACATTCTCATGTTAGTTTCTGAAACTCTAGAAGGACACAAACCAAGTATGTGAGAGGCTCTGTGATTCATGTTTTTCTTCAATTTTGTTCCAAAGTGTCTCTGTTTTTCTGTTACAGTAGAAATTATGCTACAGTGTATAATATCTCTAGCTGAACAAAAATGGAAATGAGTACATTATCAAATTTTTATAATGCTCAACAAACTTTAACACCTTGATAAATAATAAATAAGTTTTAATAAAATGAAAACTTTTCACACCATAGGATAACAACTGCATAATTTATATGTAGTGTATTTGTGAATCACATAGTGTTCATTCTTTAGCTAAACTACCAGACTGTCAAAAATCTTTTTATTATAGTACCAACAGGAAATGTTCAATTCATAAGTAAATGTGGTAATTCTAGACTTTATTTAACTTAATGACATCAAACTACAAGTTTATATAGAGGATATTTATCAACAAGTTTTATACAAGACCAGGACTGTATAACATTGTATAACATACAACTTAAAATGCATATCTAATACTCCTTGTTACATCTATGAGAAAATAACTATGTCATAAGTAATCTTCTGTCAATGTGCCCTGTTTTTTAAACAACGTACAATGTTTGGAGAATAATTTTTCACAGATTTGTTAAATATGACAATATAACTCTATTTAGTTAGTTAATTTCAGTCATTTTATTTATCCCTTTCTAGTTAATTTCAGTCATTTTATTTAGCCTTTTTGAGTCTAAATGAAGTTTAAATTGGCAGGTGCCAGGGGCAAAATGGAACTCTTACTCTTTTATTTGAAACCTGAATACTTACTTATTCACTCAATGTAATTCTTTTTGTTTGATTTTAACTGTTAAAATTATTATTTTATTTATCAGTTTATATAAAATTAAGATAAATACAAAACTTTAAATACATTAGGCTGCATGTTATATATCTCTACAGGGTAAAATCTGAAATTGCATGTCTTGAAAAATTTATTACTAAGGGAGATAACTCTGTTAAAAAAACTTCATTAGGAAAAAAATGAAAATCCCAGTATCCTTAAGAAATTCTCTTTGTTTTGTCTACCTGTACCAAATATGATACATCACTTTATCAAACGAATAAGAAGTGTTGCTTATAAAAATTATTTGTGCTCTTATTAAATGTAACCATCGCTAGCTTCTTAAATAACATCTAAAGCAAGTGATGTTAAACAGTCAAGTTACTTGTTTGGATTTAGTCTTTAACCGGCACAACCCAGATGTTTAAAACTTAAGTTATATAGCTCAATCAATAGGGTAGTCAAAAGTTGTTTCTTACATACTACCATAAATTTTAATCTGTTGTATTAATGAGAATACAATAATTTTTTAATGGTCAAAATCATTTATAAAATTATTCAAGCTTTAACAGCTGGGTTTTAGGCAGACAACGGAACTTTACATACAAATTCCACATCAGAGATCACATATTTTGATTTATTTTTTACCTAAACTCCATGGTTCATGTATAGTTCTTTATTTATACTATTGTTACCATTTTTAATTTGTCACCAACATTTTAAAACAAACTGTTCATAAGCAATGAACTTTCGATTTGGTCCAAATTAATTTATTGTACTTTGAACCTTTCAGTCTACAACATAAATATATGACATTTCAATGGAAGAAAAAAAAAACATGTAGATGTGTGAGAAAATTTATTTTGTTACCATTCAGCAAAAAAGATGCAAAATATAAAATAATAATAATAAAAAATAAAAAAAAAAAAAACATTTTCCCAAACTCATTAAAGATACTTTATCTGAAAACAGGTGCACAGTTTATATTCAATTAGGATTAGATACACTATGAAATCTAAATGTTTCTTATATAATTTAATCTCAGATAAAAGGATATATATTTAACTTTTGAAT
This sequence comes from Tegillarca granosa, assembly GCA_029721355.1. Taxonomy (NCBI): domain Eukaryota; kingdom Metazoa; phylum Mollusca; class Bivalvia; order Arcoida; family Arcidae; genus Tegillarca; species Tegillarca granosa. Next base: position 39,168,137 of record CM056598.1, on the reverse strand, counting down.
ATCTGGATCATCTGGTAAAAAATAAATCTTGTGGTATGCCTAAATAAAAAGTTCTTATTACTTAAAAAAGAACTCACCTGGTCAAAGTTAATTGTAAGATTAACTTCGTTGTATTGGTTGCCTCTAGACAGTGGTGGGCTCTGCCACCAGTTTTCAGTCCCGTCAATGGCATTTTCTGCACGGTGATATTTATCTCGGGAAGAGGGGTCACAAATATCACAAAGCTGTCCCTGAATCAGAGGAAGATTGGAAATCTCTGCGGTACTATCCCTCTCGTCTCCACCCCCGGTAAGCCGGCAGAAAAGTTCTGGCATTGGAGTTCCATCTGAGCGAAGTCCACAAGTTGAAGTTGCAATAATTTCTCTATTTTGTGCTAAATTAAAATAAGGCGGTGTGAGAGGTGTATGTCCTTGAGATTTCACAAATGTTATAAAACAAATTAATAGTAAAATTTTCAGCACGGGAGTACCGTCCCGCACCGCCATGATTTTATTTCTAAACTAATTTGCTGAGTACGCGATAGGAGAGAAGGAAGGCACTAATTCATTTGGTACGTTCTATTTTTTCACAGGGGTGTTATAAACTATATGGGCTTTAAAGTATCGTAATTCTTTTGTGATTTTAAAAGTTTTCATTACTATATATATAATATGTCATACTATAATATATTAACCTTATTATCAGCTAAGATATCGGTAAATAAGGCATTAAATAAAACGAATTAGCGGTATGGCATCCCTAAAGAATAAATGGGATATCTTAATAAGTTGAGGTTCTCATTAGGGTTTCGTGGTCTACTGATTACATTAGACTATGTGTCAGTACAGATGACCTTATGAGACTCTTTGATTTGAGGAATTACTGCCATAGAGTTTATAATAAATGTACTAGAAAAATAACAAATAATTGAATTATCCATCACATTAAATAATTAGTTAATAAATATTATTAATTAATAAATTATATAATTGTCTAAATACCCCCCAAAATAAATAAAAAATCAATAAAATAAAATAAAAAATAAATAAATAAAAACTAAAAATTAAAAAAAAATAATAATAAAAAACAGGGACCTATAACACTATCTAGCTATATCCGTCCCTGTAAAAAAATAATAATAAAATAAAATAAATTTTAAAAACCCGCTTTTATTCACTAAATTAATTTTTTTTTATGTGTGTGAAAATGAAAGGTCCAACAATACCGTGAAAGTATTTTAAACCGGTTCTACTAAAATTATTTTAAATAAGTTATCAAGTGGTGTATGTAGCTCGAGTTCTTTTTATGGTGCTTGGTTGAATATTGTTTTACCTCACATCAGCAATTTTTCAGGTATTCGTGACGAAGCAATTTTTAAAAAAAAATTAATTTCGACGATTGACCTGTCAAAATTTCGTGTGACGCGTAAATGCATGTGTTTCTGATATGTATTGTACTAACTAGTGCGTCCATACTGAGTGAGATCAAATGATATATAACTCCCTACTTTGAACGGGCACTAGATATAATGGCAGGAAAATACAAGTATCCATTTTGTGGATTTATTTTCCCACCAGTGAACCACCTACTTTAAATAACGAATTCATAAAATATTCGGCATTTTTTATGTTATCATGATGAACCAGAAAAATTGAACACATTTTTTTAAAGGAAAAGACATCTTATTTATTCTTTACAATACTGCTAAACTGCGATGCTTGGGGTAGTCTAATCACTTATGACGAAAAAATCTAGACAGGTGAAATAGACTCGAATAATTTTTTAAGTTATCCATAAGCATATTGATTTTCCCCAAAACGAAGTGATCCTTTCGTCTCAGCCCCTGTTTCAGATGGCATGTCGGATATTTTCGAATAATCTATTTCAGAAAAAACCAACGGGACCACAAATTTCATAATTCTTATGTTTTATTTGCACAAACGTTTAACCTTTCTAGATCCATTGTGTTAAATGTAACTGTGGACTCTAAATACTTGAACTTAAATTGTCCATCAATTGGATTGTAAGATTTGTCTACATATAGATATTCATCTTTTTTCATACAATTCAACTGATATTCATTAACTTCAGGGTAGTGAGACTTAAAATTTTATTTTGATAAACGAAACAAGTTTTCTTTAGAGTGGAGTGGAGTGGAGTAATGGTGTTTAAAGTCCCAGTCAAGATTCTTTCATTTGTATATCGAGGCGGCCAGTTCAGGTATGATGGAGGAAGCATGGTTGTTCGGAGAAGACTACCAACCTCCAGTAACGAACTGACAAACTTTCTCACACAAGGATCTATCTATTGGGATTCAACCCTATGAAGCGAGAGGGGCCGCTGTGGAAAGTAAGCGGGAGCTGTAGTCCACTCGGTCACCAAGGCCCTCATTTAAATACACACTCAAATAAAGATTTCTCACTAAATATGGACAAACATGCAAATTTTTACAGTCAAAATCTCATTTATATTGTACTCCGTAAGTGGGAAGTCGTCACGGGGTTGGAACCCCAGCCGGGCCTGACCCTAGACTTGAAAGTGGGTAGTGGCTGTTCTTGCCGCCAAGCAATCGGCATTACGAAGTGAAAGTCACGTTTCTTTCGGATGGGAACTTAAAATAAACGAGGTCAGGTGTCACGGTAGGGCTGGCACGATAAAGGGCCCTGCTGTATAATGCCATCAGCGCAACGCACAGGCAAAATTTCTGCACTTTCGCATATAGCTGGCGACGTCTCGATATACTAGTAAGAGAAATATTCTTGACTGGGACATTAAACATGATTTCCCAACTCAACTCATTTATTTTCTAGCTCTTCAGAAATACTGTCATGAGCTGAATTTGTATTCTACATACTACATATTTGTCAAATATCATTTTTAAAGGACGAGTCTCAAAAAGCCGAGCGATCCGCCTATAAGAACAAGGGGCCCATGGGCCTTAACGCTCACCTGAGAATACGTCCAAAATTGTTTGCAAAGCTCAAAAGACAATATATTAGGTACAGAAACTTTACAAGTTTTCTCAGGTTAAAACCCCCCCCACAAAACTTAATCAGAAATATATCCAGTCATATTTCATTTATAAGTAGCATATATAATATGCATGAAGTTACTGTAATGCAATAAATAATTTCCAAATAATTAACAAATTTTAATATACTTATACAGCTATGTCCTTGACCTTTGAACATATATGACCTTGAACCATATATGATCACCATGTCAATACCTACAATATTCTAATATACATGCCTATACAAAAAGTTAAAGTTTTCAAGATAATAAGCAATTTATGTCTTCTTTTGCAACTATGACCTTCACCTTTGAACACATGACCTTGAACCATATATCTAAATGATCATTGCTGCAATACCTACAATATTCTAATATAAATGTCTATACAAAAAGTTAACAGTTTTCAAGATAATTAGCAATTAAAGTCTATTTTGCAGCCGTGACCTTGACCTTTGAACATTTGACCTTGAACCATATATCAAAATGATCACCATATCAATTCCTACCATATTCTAATATACATGCCTATACAAAAAGTTAATAGTTTTCAAGATAATAAGCAATTTATGTCTTCTTTTGCAGCAGTGACTTGACATTTGAACACATAACCTTAAACCATATATCAAAATGATCGTTGCTGCAATACCTACAATATTGTATTATATATGCCTATACAAAAAATTAACAGTTTTCAAGATTATTAACAATTTAAGTCTTCTTTTGCAGCTGTGACCTTGACCTTTAAACATATGACCGTTAACCGTATATCAAAATGATCGTTGCTGCAATACCTACAATATTGTATTATATATGCCTATACAAAAAATTAGCAGTTTTCAAGATTTTTAACAATTTAAGTCTTCTTTTGCAGCTGTGACCTTGACCTTTAAACATATGACCGTTAACCATATATCAAAATGATCGCCATATCAATTCCTACAATATTTTAATATACATGCCTATACCAAAAATGTTAACAGTTTTCAAGATAATTAGCAATTTAAGTCTTCTTTTGCAGCTGTGACCTTGACCTTTGAACATATGACCTTGAAACATATATCAAAATGATCGTTGTCACAATACCAGCAATATTCTAATATACATGCCTATACAAAAAGTTAACAGTTTTCAAGATAATTAGCAATTTAAGTCTTCTTTTGCAGCTGTGACCTTCACCTTTGAACATATGACCTTGAACCATATATCAAAATGATCGCCATATCAATTCCAACAATATTCTAATATACATGCCTATACAAAAAGTTAATAGTTTTCAAGATAATTAGCAATTTGTCTTCTTTTGCATCTGTGACCTTGACCTTTGATCATATGACCTTGAACCATATATCAAAATGATCATTGTCACAATACCTACAATATTCTAATATACATGCCTATACAAAAAGATTATAGTTTTCAAGCTAATGCACAATTTTGGTATTTAAAAGCCAAAAATAACATTTCAGGGGCAACAACTCCTACATGGATTATCATATAGTTACGAAACTTGGTACCTTTTTAAATTTTGTCATACTGAACATTTTAACAATAATTGATGTCATGTATCTCTTAATATTTGCAAGAAAATTGCCTAAAACTGCATAAATCACAAATTAGGTCATGACCTTGATTTGTGACCTTGACCCTAATTTAAAGGTCATTTCAAGAAAAAGTCAAAACTGAAAATCCTATGTCATTATCTTTTCAAATAGTCAAGTTATAACAATTTGAAGCCATTTTACGAAATTTTTAAAATTAAACGCAAAAAACGCGTAACCCATTTTTCGACCAAATTTCACGAAAGGAACAAACTACAATGTATAGGCTTAAGACCCTAGAGAAGCCAAATATCACATCAGATTTTTTCTCCCATCATCGGATTTGGAGAAGAAGATTTTTTAAGACTTTTGGACCCCTAGGTCACCTTGACCTAGTTTTGGTAGCCATGGCAATGCCATGAACAAATCTGCCCAGCAGTTTTGGAGGAGAAGTCGAAAATAGGTGTTAACGACGCACACACGCACGCACGCACATGCACACGCCGCACCATGCCATAAGCTCACATGACCTTTCGGTCAGGTGAGCTAAAAATGCCAAGAAACAAGGTTATACCTTTGGGAGACCTCTATCCAACATCGACTCAAGGCCAAATGCAAATTAATTTTAGCCTAACGTGCCAATATAAAACATAACGTAATACAGACACCTCAAAATAGTTACTAGGAAAAAATCTAATATGGTCGTTTTCTCACAATACGTGATTTTCGCATGTGAACTAATGCAGCGCTTACACTGCAATGATAATAGTTCCGTGTTTCCATGCTTTGTCGTGTGCTACTTTTGAATTTTTATGAAATAATACAATTCAAAAGTAGCACATGACAATTAATGAGTTCAGATGTGCAGTGCGTAATTTAATTGGGTTATTTGTTGATGAAGCAAATAAACAGCGTTTAAATGAGAAAAAATATTGTAAAAATGAAAAAAAAATACTATAAAATATATAGATAAAAATAAATAATAATAATTAAAAAAAAAAAAAAAAAAAAAAAAAAAAAAAAAAAAAAAATTGGCGACATAAAATGGTATGCTAGCTAATATCAAGTATGTATGTCATATTATAGATTTTTGAATTTTTGTCATTCAGAAAATTCAAAAATTTGTAATATGACATGTATATTGTTTGGGGCATTTAAGGGGTAATATACATGTTTTATCTTAATCCCCAAATTGTAATGCCAGCGCACCCCTCTCCATCAACCAAAATTTGCCAAACAGAAGATAAAATATTGAAGTTTTGGTAGTCAAAATATCTTTGATAGAGAGGAATGCGCTCTATGTGTATTAAATGAAAAACACGGTTATTTTCATCAAGATTTTCGTTTTTGTATGGAAGTATACGGAATGCAGTATTCTGAAATGTATGTAATGTTTTATCAAACTTTGAATATTCAAAACCGTTTCGTTTTGGTACTCTCTTTCAGATGTTTAAAGTGTAAATATTATTGTAAAAAATTTATTTATAATTTTGAATTCTATAGGCGGATGCCTCGGCTTATTGAGAATCATCCTTTTATCAAAAATAGTATGCGACAATATTGTCATGTGCTACTTTTGAATTGTATTATTTATAAAAAAAATTAAAAATTAATAGTATATTGTATATTTCTTTTAGTCAGTATTTTGTTGTTTTGGGGAATTAGCTGGTAGGCAGTATTTGTAGTTAATTAAAACTAGAAGTCCAAGATAAAGTTCACTGTCTTGTATTGTAAATATTCGTTAACATAAAATATAAATAACAAACTATATGGTGAATACAATAAATACGGTAATTCCGTATAATGTCCAAAATGCACACAAAGTTGCGAAATTATATAAAATATACGAAATAAACGGTTTTCCGTTTTAATTAAAAACTTCAGTCACTTAGCCGGGCTCCGACTAGACTGCCGAAGCAGTGCCAAAATTCACTTTACATGAAATTTGAAAATAACTTTTAACCAATTAAATTACAGAAAAAATGTGAACATCCAATGAAATTACGCGACTTAACAATATTGTCGCTAGGTATTACCTGGGAGGATTGCCATGAGAAAATAATTATTAAGTTAAGCTGGTCGATATAAGTGTTAATTACGTCCTTTTTAGAGACCGAGATTATCCTTTAGTTGTTTTAACAATATCCTTAAAAATTAAGAAAATGCCCAAAAATATAGAATGAGTAATCTCGAGGTGTCACTCAATCTAAAGCTGACTTGTTACGTAAAACGCTTATTGAATAAATATTTATACAAATAATGCAATTAATGTAAAAGATTAATTGTAGAAAATAAGTTTTAAAGTAAAAGTAAACCTTTAGGTAATAATAAAATCAAAATATTCCTTATTTAATTAAAAGTGTCAAATCAAAAGTTTTGAATTTTTAGAAAATAATACAATTCAAAAGTAGCACATGACAATACCATTTTTGATAAAATTTAAAAATGGTATATGACCCATGCAAAATGGACAGCTATCATTTGGTAATTTTGAATATCTCATTTTAAATGCCGGAAATTCAAAATTAGGACATGAAAATATAAATTTTGAATCCAATTTATGGAATTGTTTATATTTATATGGATTACCAATATATAATATGTGTCGTTGAATGGGAATTTATTCCGACCTTTAGTCTCAATTTATGCATTTGTTATATATATATAAATAGGATTTTTAGAGAAACGCAGTTGTCTCGGCGGCATGGCTATTGGAAAGAGTTCTAAAAAAAAAACCTATATAATATAAATATGTACAACGCGTTTTTTTTCGGATGTGAAGACAATATATGACAGTTGCCGTGACGGTACGCTGAATTAGGTAAACCTCTCAGGCACTGACTGATGGCTGAGCCAAGGGAATGTGGAGGCTTGTAACGACGACCAGATAAGAACTTTTTAAGTTTTGTAAGTAGGAATAAAGTCGCACATGTCTAGTATGGTGACTGTGGTAGGACGGTAACCTTCTCCGACTTCAAAAATTGCTTTACAAGCTCAGATATATGTGATGAAGCATTATCATAAAGTAGATGAACATGCCTAAACGGGCGTCGTTAAAGATAATATCTCTTCAGTTTTTATTAGTATAACATCTCAGTATTACCGGCTTGTTACACTTTTGCCCTTCGGCACCGGAATTTGTACGGCTATACCATCACATGTGAAGAATGTGCAATAAAGAATCTTTTTTGTACTTGTGCTTCTTTTGGTAACTACAGGCCTTTACCATGTTTAGTTGACCATATTTTGTTTCCAATAGTTCTTACCTGTTCAAAATAGTGAACCTATGTTTCGTAACCAGTAACAATGTTTGCAAATTGTCTTTGATTGAATTTGGGAAACATTTTGAGCAATTGCCCAGCAGTTTGTACACGTACCCGTTTTTGGTCATCTGTCAACATGTGAGAGGTCCATCTAGGAGAAATCTTTTGTATTTTCAAAATACGCTTTCAAAATGAAATGCACACGCGATAGCTTTGGCAATACCACGAATCGTATATCTGCCAACACTTTCAATTATTTCCCTGACTTTTGAGACATTTGCCTTGCCTGTTACAGTCACAGGTCGGCAAGAATTTGCTGCACCTTTGACGGACTGCAGTTACGGTCATCTCATGATGACGGACGCTGACTTAGGTGATTACGATTTTCCTTGATTTCTCTTTGTTTAGCTGCTGCATTATTAATTAACACATCGGTTGCCTCGATCTTTATATCTAAGTGGAATTTGAATCGTATGGTTTTCACAAATTTCGCTTTATCAAGCGTCCAAGGCGTTCGAAATTTTCGTCGAGATGTCCGTAACTACGGAATAAATATTTCAATGATGTCCGTAACTTTGTCTGTGGATGTCCGTAACTGAAATTTTATGTAATCAATAATGACATCGCTGTATTCATTGTAGATGGGGATGCCCAGTTTAGCTGTAATGTACGGAGCCCCGTTAGTACGACAGACAAATAAATATAATGAAATCGAGCGCACGACTTTTTAAATCGAGTGACGACTTTTGAAAATCGAGCACACGACTTTGTATATCGTGTGCACGACTTCATTATATTTATTTGTCTGTCGTACTAACGGGGCTCCGTACATTACAAAATTTGAGCGCACGACTTATAGCAGTATAAAAGGAAGCACATATACATAAGACGGATTATAAAGTAATGGGTGCTTCATGAGATCATCTGATTTTTTATACGCCCGTCTATGACGGGACGTATTATGGTATGGCGCAGTCCGTCCGTATGTCCACACGTCGTACACTAACTCAAGAATGCTTTGAGCAATTTTAATGAAACTTTTACGAAATGTTTGTATCTAAGGCAGAAAGCTCCCTTTCGTATTTGAGATTCGTATGTTTTCTCGTTGTGGAGTTATTGGCCTTTAATTGTCAAATTTTAGGCATTTTTTTGCATGTTGTACAATAACTCAAAAATGCTTTGAACAATTTGAATGAAACTTTTGTGTTATATTGGTATCCATGGCAGAGAGCTCCCTTTTATTTTTGAGATTCCTTTTTTTTGTCACTGCGGAGTTATGGAACTTTAATTGTCACATTTAAGGCATTTTTTTGCATGTTGTATAATAACTCAAAAATGCTTTGAACAATTTGAATGAAATTTTTGTGTTATATTGGTATCCATGGCAGAGAGCTCCCTTTTATTTTTGAGATTCCTTTTTTTGTCACTGCGGAGTTATGGGACTTTAATTGTCACATTTAAGGCATTTTTTGCATGTTGTATAATAACTCAAAAATGCTTTGAACAATTTGAATGAAACTTTTGTGTTATATTGGTATCATTGCAGAGAGCTTCCTTTTATTTTTAAGATTCGTATGTTTTCTTGTTGTAGAGTTATTGGCCTTTAATTGTCAAATTTTAGGCTTTTTTTTGCATGTTGTAACTCAGAAATCATTTAAACTTTTTTTTATGAAACTTTTGTGTTATATTTGTTCTATAATCAAAAAGGTTTTTGAATAAACATTGAGAAATAAATTTGCTACTTTTGTTTTAAAAAAATATGTTTCAGCTAAATGTCAAGTTGTATAAGACATTAACAAAGAAGTTTAAATATCTGACGGGCGTATCATGCGCTCCAGGCGCAGCTATTTATTTTCATTATTTTCAAATTGGTTTATAACCGTGAAATTCTTCAGTTCTTGCAAACAGAACATGGAAATTTTTATCCCTAACTCATTTAAAAAGGAAATTAAATAGATTTTCAACTATTATTTTGTTGATAACGGTACTCTTCTTTTAAAGATAAAGAATTTTTTGTGATTTGAATCTTATTTTTTAACTTAATTTAACCTATCGCAGTATGCAACTTTAACATACAACAGAGAGAAAGTGTCGGGGAGAGAGAGAGAGAGAGAGAGAGAGAGAGAGAGAGAGAGAGAGAGAGAGAGAGAGAGAGAGACGATTTATAAAGTCTTGCGCTCGATTTATAAAGTCTTGCGCTCGATTTCAAAGTCGTGCGCTCGATTTATAAAGTCTTGCGCTCGATTTCAAAAATTGTGCGCTCAATTTCAGAATCGTGCGCTCGATATCATTATATTTATTTGTCTGTGGTACTTACGGGGCTCCGCAGCATAGGCTACGCATATAGAAAGTCTCTAGATAGGCATATGTTTACAGAACATGAAAAAAGCCATTGATGTGTCGTGTTTGCCGTGCCAAGTTTAATTTATGCGTCTAATTTGACAAGACACTGCAAACGTTTTGAACATTTGAATTAAAATAAAAACTTGCGATCTTTATATTTTTTTATTGACTGGTGTTGTAGTTTTTATCAAGCAAAACTATAAATTTTACTAAGTATATACTCAAACTCACTGGCCTCAGTTGTTCTTGGTCAAAATAGCGAGGCGGTTTGGGCTCTATAAATTACTTAAACCACATTATTGACACATTATGTCCAATGAACGTCCAAAGTTTTTCGAGAGTTTTATAACAAGTAGTCCGATATATGTGTTATATTATTATTATTATTATTTTGTGTGTGTGTGTGTGTGTGTGTGTGTGTGTGTGTGTGTGTGTGTGTGCTTTTGTGGCGATGTCTGTGGTCGCTATGGTTGTTTTCAAGTACATTTTTGTGATCTGCAGCTAGATTCTTTAAACAATCTTTAATAAGATCAATTATCTTGACATCCAAGAGTTCAATGTCCCTTAAGGTTTGGTTTTAGTCATGGGCGTTTAGCTAGCTAGACGGGAGGTCTTATCCTTTCGGAGCACTTGGTCGGGATTATATAGGCTCGTAGTAAATACCACAAGAGTGTATTGGTGCGGTATATCGCAATTGCGTAATTCCTTATTATTTGATCTTTTAAAGCTATATTTAGAAAAAATAAATTAATGTACTGAAAATATTTCATATTTTACACATTCTGGCCAAGTAAGTAAGGTTCTAAATCCTGTAAAACGTGAGATATAAAAGGCTCGTTGTGGCATTTTTAATATTAATTTCAATTTTCAAAGTTACGGACAGCTTTTACAGATATCGTTCAGTTACGGACATCATTTGTAAACCAACATGGTGCCGTTATATACACCATTTTGTGTAGTTACGGACATCTCGGCGAAAATTTAAAAACGCCTAGAACGCTTGATAAGGCGGAATTTGTGAAAAACGTACGCTTCAAATTCCACTAATATAAAAATTTCGAGGCAACCGATGTGTTGAACAAACAATGCAGCAGTTTAACAAAGAGAAATCAAGAAAATCGTAATCACCTAAAACTGCGTCCGTCATCTTGAAATGACCGTAACTGCTTAGGCCTAACCCCTGTTATATATTTCCAAAGAGATATAAAAACGCGTTAAACCCCTGATGTAGCGTTAAATAGATTTGTAAATTTTAACAGATCTTGCTTGGAAAAATTTGTTGTTGTTGTTATGTTGTTTTACGCCGCATTAGCAATTTTTCAGCTGTCAGTCGAGTCGAAAGCAAGGTTATCAATCTCTATGGATAAATATAAAAATAATCGTGTATGCGCGAGATGTGCAAGTGTGTATAATGGTCTGCCGTGCACACATGACGACTATTGTTATAAAGTGCTAGTTTACAGAGTCATTTTGCCATAGACAAGCATACATTCCTTCCAGCGCATTATCCTGGCACCGGGTGAATCAGTTGATCCGTACTCTAATGGCAAGCGCCAGGTGAAGAAGCAGTATCTCAGATTTTAAAGACTAATGTATGACCCGGCCGGGGTTCTAACCCATGATCTCCCGTTCTCGAGGAGGACGATCTACCACAGATAGTCACCGAGGACTATAGGCATGGAAAGAAGTTTGTGTTAAAGGAAATGGTGTATAGAAGGGAAAATATCACGAACGTTTCCAAGACGTCAAACAGGTTTTGAGTGATAATTTTCACAGAAGCGTGAAAGAATAAAGTAACATATTTATATACAGTTTTAGATTTTAGATGTTTTAGTTTTAGATGTTTAGTTTTAAAAATAGTTTTATTCTATTACCAATCACTTAGATGACGCTGTAGTTTTGTTGAAGTAAGTTTTTGTTAAAAGGTTTTTGGAACTTATGGCCGTGGATGGTAAATATATACTGACCCTTGCCGATGAAAAACTTATTTTGGATTTCCAAATTAATACCAACTCCAACTTCGTTTTTATTTGATATGCTCATATATGCCAAGAACTATTTAACCTTCACCACAATTTTTGGCACAGTAGATGTTTTCAGAAAACCCATAACAAATCAAATGGCTTCTTATGTACAACTCAGGAACGTTCCTTAAAAATCGAAGCAGTTTTTTTATTAATGACTACATTGTATTACTATAAAAACAGTTATTATAATTTTGACACAGTGGATAAAGCATCCTTCACCAGCCGGACTACATCTAAAGCACATCCCCAGTGTAAGGTAATCCCAGAGCCTCCATGTCCATAGTTATGTATAACCTGTGGCATAAATAATGTATGATAATAAAAAAAGCTTTAAAACGGGACAATGAAATGTAACTCAATGAAGTATCAAATAATTATGATATACATGTAATTTTCAAAATTTCAAGTTGGGTTTCTATGTCTTTGTTTACTTGTTGACACGTTAATATTAATTTCTGTAATTTTTTTATAAAGCTTATGCGAAATAAAATAAATAAAAACAATATATATATATATATATATATATATATATATATATATATATATATTATATATATATATATATATATATATATATATATATATATAGAGAGAGAGAGAGAGAGAGAGAGAGAGAGAGAGAGAGAGAGAGAGAGAGATGGATGAAACCTTTTGAATATTTCCATTTTTTGTTACACGCCGTTCCTGTTGAAGTCGTATTAAAGGTCTATATGGTCTTAATCCAACCCAATCTTGTATTACCTTAGCATTCTGAAGAAGAAAAGTCCCTAGTGTTTTATATGGAGCACATGTCATATTTAGCACTGCAATAATGCATTTTCTGAATGTTTTTAACGAAAAAAATGCATTATGATAGCACTTTTATAAATAAAACTTTTTAAATTTTGATAACAATTACATTCAAAAAGTGTCATATGATAGCTTCACATTCTAATAATAATATGAGAAACCAATAAGATAATAATGTACTGTAATGAAAAATTACGGAAAAATTAATGAAATAATTACGTAAGATAAAATATAAGTGTACGGTGCTATGTGCTTATCAGATAGTCTGTTACAGGAACATGTAAAACTAACTTGTCATCTGAATAATACTACTGAGTACTGACTAGCATTGCCTAGGTTCGAATACCGCTCAGTAAAAACTAACCTTTCATCTGAATAACACTACTGAGTACTGACTAGCATTGCCTAGGTTCGAATTCCACTCAGTAAAAACTAACCTGTCATCTGAATAACACTACTGAGTACTGACTAGCATTGCCTAGGTTCGAATCCCGCTCAGTAAAAACTAACCTGTTATCCGAATAACACTACTGAGTACTACCTCGCATTGCCTAGGTTCGAATTCCGCTCAGTAAAAACTAACCTGTCATCTGAATAACACTACTGAGTACTGCCTGGCATTGCCTAGGTTCGAATACCGCTCAGTAAAAACTAACTTGTCATCTGAATAACACTACTGAGTACTGCCTCTCATCGCCTAGGTTCGAATCCCGCTCAGTAAAAACTAACCTGTCATCCGAATAACACTACTGAGTACTGCCTAGCATTGCCTAGGTTCGAATTCCGCTCAGTAAAAACTAACCTGTCATCCGAATAACACTACTGAGTACTGCCTTTCATTGCCTAGGTTAGAATCCCGCTCAGTAAAAACTAACCTGTCATCCGAATAACACTACTGAGTTTTGCCTCTCATCGCCTAGGTTCGAATCCCGCTCAGTAAAAACTAACCTGTCATCCGAATAACACTACTTAGTACTGCCTAGCATTGCCTAGGTTCGAATTCCGCTCAGTAAAAACTAACCTGTCATCCGAATAACACTACTTAGTACTGCCTCGCATTGCGTAGGTTCGAATACCGCTCAGTAAAAACTAACCTGTCATCCGAATAACACTACTGAGTACTGCCTCGCATTGCCTAGGTTCGAATCCCGCTCAGTAAAAACTAACCTGTTATCCGAATAACACTACTGAGTACTGCCTCTCATTGCCTAGGTTCGAATTCCGCTCAGTAAAAACTAACCTGTCATCCGAATAACACTACTGAGTACTGCCTCTCATTGCCTAGGTTCGAATTCTGCTCAGTAAAAACTAACCTGTCAACCGAATAACACTACTGAGTACTGCCTAGCATTGCCTAGGTTCGAATTCCGCTCAGTAAAAACTAACCTGTCATCGGAATAACACTACTGAGTACTGCCTCGCATTGCGTAGGTTCGAATCCCGCTCAGTAAAACTAACCTGTCATCCGAATAACACAACTGAGTTTTGCCTCTCATTGCCTAGGTTCGAATTCCGCTCAGTAAAAACTAACCTGTCATCCGAATAACACTACGGAGTACTGCCTCGCATTGCGTAGGTTCGAATTCCGCTCAGTAAAAAACTAACCTGTCATCCGAATAACACTACTGAGTTTTGCCTCTCATTGCCTAGGTTCGAATCCCGCTCAGTAAAAACTAACCTGTTATCCGAATAACACTACTGAGTACTGCCTCGCATTGCCTAGGTTCGAATTCCGCTCAGGAAGATCTCTGTGCGAGAAAGTTTGTCCGATTGCTTTCCGAAGGTGGGTGGTTTTCACTGGGTACTTCGTTTTCCTCCACCATCCCAGAACTGACCGCCTCGATATCATTGTAAGAATCTTGACTCGGCATAACAAACCTTTACTTTATTCTACATCATTTATGGGTACTGTTTTGTCATTGTCAAACTTATTAAACTTGGCAATCAATGGTTTCAATATGGGTTTGCTGTATCGATTTCCGCGTTTTGACAATCAATAAGTAACTTGAAGTACCAGTGAATTGTTTCACAATTGAAGAACCGACTATTGTTCCGTTCATTTACTTTATGGTTTCTTTTCCGAGCACCTGCCGATTTAAATGTTGGTTCAATTTCAATAATTCGAGTACCTTTAACTTTTACCTAAAATAATTGCCCGATTGTCGATAATCTTTCAACATTTTCTACTAGGGAAAAACGCAATCATACGGATCACATTGCCTCTCACCGTCTATCTCTGGGGCAATTCTTATTGTGATGAAGTCAGCCAGTTTGTTTGCCGTTGTACTCCACTACTGGATACTGTTTTGTCATTAAGTCAAACTTACGAAGTTCAGTAATCAATGGTCTTAACAAACGTCTGCTGTGTCAGTCTCGGTGTCTTGACTTTCGCCAAGTAACTCAAATATTAGTAAATTGTAAATATTGTCTGTATTAATTAAATTCGATAATTTACTATTAAATTCAAACACCTCCAGAATGAGATAGTGCATATTTTGGATTAGCGAACACCTTCAATTTTAACCCAAAACAATTGCACAATTGCCTGCACTCTTTCAAAGTCTCGGCGACAAAAGCGCGCGCGTACTGATCACAGCCTAGGTTCGAATCCTGCTCAGGCAGAACTTAGTGTGATGAATTTTGCAAGAGTTTTCTCCGTCATTCCTTAACTGACCGCCTCGGTATAAGTGAAATCTCTAAACACTAGATTTATTTATTTTTTTTTTTTGGGGGGGGGGGGGGGGGGGGCAGTCATAGACCATGTTCTGTGTGATTACCTGTTTTGTCATTAATTTATATTGTGTACTCGGATGCGTTTGAAATTGCAAACTTCTTTTCTATTGTAGTTACGAAAGAAATCTCTTTTACTTTTTTGAGTATCTTTTTCAATCAAGAATGCGTCTATTAAATTTACATCTAAATTCCGTTACTATTTCAGTCCACCCGTTATCTTGTTTCATTATTATTTACCTCCAGACTTGGTACCATTTTAATGCATCCTGACCAAATTCTATCCCTATCAGAAATTGATACATTCGTGTTCCAATTTTCCTTCTGGCTTGTGCCTCCCAATGAAACCCCATGTACGCTTAAATAAATAAATAAATAAATAAATAAATAACAAGTGATATAATAATTAAGTCTAAGAGAAGCGGGCGAAATTCGTGTATATAGCATAAAAACAAAACATCAGCATAACTGTCATATTATAAATTTTTGAATTTTCTGAATGAAATACATGTATTCAAAAATTTATAATATGACATAACCTTACACGTCTTCTTAGCACCAAAATAAATAAATAAACAAATAAATAAATAAATTTTTTACTTTAATTCTATGGTCGTGGTAGCTCCTTCGCTGTATATATACAAGCAATCCGGTATTGCTGTAATGCACAAAGGGTACTATAACCGACTGATTGACACATTTGGAGTAATATTATTTGTGTACGTAAATCAGTTAGGTAATGAAGATTTAATAATTGAACTTCTTACAGGTCATAATGTCATCTTTAGAGAATACTAAAACTAAACAGGACGTAATTGAAAGAAATTTGGCCAAGGCGTAAAACTCCGGTTCTCCATCATCAGTTTACGGCAATGGTATTTATGACTTTATTAATAAATTTATTTATGACTGAGTAAATGAAAATCTTCACAATTACTAAAGTAAAAGCGATATCTTACCCCGGAAGTATGTAAACATCATCAGTACCATCAAATGATATGTAGAAATGTTTAACCCAAGGTGCGTGAACCTTGATAAGTTGACCTCGAATAGGCCGTACAGTTTTGTCTTCTACTAATTGCGCAGCACCAATACCAGAACAGTTAATTATTATATCATATCCTGCATCTAACTACAATTAAAAAAGAACGAAAAGGAACATTAAAAACATAGAATTATACATTTATAGTGTGAAGATTTAATGCAACGCACAAGAGAAAAATCTTAAGAAAATCTAAAATTAGTTTTGGATTGATATTGTGCATTTGGTGCAATAACACCAGTTATTGATGTTCGCTCTAAGATTGGAAGTGGTTAGTTGTAAAGTTGTTTAACTTCGAGTCCGCAGAATTTCAGCTATTCGCGACGAGATCTAGTTAATAAGTCTTTAGGAATAAATCTTAAAACAAGTTTATGTGTGCGTGTAGAAGATTTGCGCCGAGTGAGTATTACGGTCTGCCTCCTACTACCACGCACTCAGGACGAGGAAGAAATATCTAAAATTTTAGTCCTCGGTTGGATTCAAAATCCCTGACCTCCCATTCTCGAGGTGGACGCTCTAACACTCAACCACCGACATAGTGTTTGGTTGAATTTGGAAAAGATCAAACCAATGAAGTTTAAAATAAAAGTTTCAGTTTAGGGTTACATGTATTAGGTTGTTTTTATTGTTTGTTACCTCATCTAATGACTTTAGTTTAAGTTGTTTCGTTTTACCACCCCTCAGCTTAAATCTGCAATGTAAACAATAAGTGGCCTTTCAGTGCCTATGTCACTAAACTGACTACATGTATATTCATCACAATTACAACTTAATAAAACGCGTGGAACTCTTAACTTGAATTAATCTTCGTTGCCCTAGAAAAGAAAGGTTTTTAAGAATAAACTTAAGATAGTACATACATGTATTTTGTTTTCTTTTTGACAAACTTGAGCTATTCACAAAGAATCGATCGGTCATTTAAGCACTATTTAAAACATTTCGCAAATAACGAGCCAATGAAAATGAAATCGAAAAAAGGTCTTTTCTCATGTATGATATGGTTATGCATTTATTTTCTACATATTAGATTTGTAAATTAATCTGTAAACGAAAACGTCATAACCATTTGTTTTGTTTTTATTAAAACTGATATTTAATTTAAATTCTCTGATGCCAGATATGGCCAATTGTCACCTAAGCCAAGATTTTAATAAGCTCGTATAATTATGGATTGGTAGTCTTTGCTTACTTTTTCATTAGCCAAGGTAGATATTGCTTAACATCTATCATTAATGATGTGAAAGTTGTACCTCCTCTGAAAGATAAAAAATTGTGAACCAACATATATTTTACATCTAAATAATTCTATTGCAGAAAGGTTTTGCATTTAAAAAACCATGTACTTTTATCGGAACAAAACTCAGTGTTGTAGACAGTACAGTACATCACAAGTTCCTAAAACACAGAGAATAAATTTGTATGTGTATTTGATTTGCTTCATAAATTACCAATTTATTAAGAATCTTTTTTTATTTCAAAATTGAGCCCACTGAATAAATATAAAATTGAATAGAGACTTCGTCATTCGCGTTCATTCTCAATACATTTATTTATATCTTATTAACAAATTGTGGATAGCGAATCTCCAATATATATATAGTAATTTTTCCCCGTTTGTACCCAAATGATAATGACTTTCAGTGTGATTAAATTGTCCTTTTGTAAGCTTATGTTAATATAGAAGAGACGGGCATGTCTTTGAGGAATCCTCTTGTTACAATAAGACCTACTTGGCATAAGGGTTTATCGTTTTTATTTCTTTGTCTGTCAGGGGCCGGTATCCCAACACACTTTCCTTCCAGAATGGGTTCTGTAATACAATGAAAAGGTTAATCAAAACAGCACTGAAAGGGTTTTATTATAAATCTTCGAAATCAAATCTGATAAACTTGATGATATGGACCTATTATAATTGAATACTGAATAATATACTAAACAATGAGTTTATGCAATTACTATAGTTAAACTGTAGTTGAAAATTTGCACTCAAAGATAGTTTAAGCAACCAAGAACACGTTTTGAAAGACGATTTAAAAAAATTGCACAAGTTGAACACCTAAAATGGCCTTTGTAGAGTCTCTGTGCGCTCAGTTTGACAATCCAATAGTTTTTTTAACTATTCATTGTCATATCTCCTATTACAAAATCAAGAAATCGATTACTTGCTGGTCCGCAGTGTCTTGTATAAAGTTGTATCCGGACACTAACTGTGCTCCTAACATCCCCGCTTCAGGTGAACTAGATAACTCTAAAAGGTAGTCAAATGTAATCTTTCCCCATCTTCTGAAATTTAAAGTAATGAGCACTTGTAAGACTTTCTCAAGTTTCTTTTTTGTTGTTCAATGATATACTACAACATATATTTAGTGCTTAATCAATACTTGACGAATTGGAAATCATTTTCGAACTAGCAGTTAGCAACATTTCGCTAAGTCATAGAAAACAATACACTAATTCTCGGAAGTTGTTGTCTTGGCTATCAGTGCTTAAAATGCTTACTATGAAAAACGCTTTTATTTATTAAGATTCCGTTTACACATTAGTACAGGTGTATGATGTATGGTTCTGTTTCGTCTCTACTTAAAATAACACTTAAGTCTTGTACCTGAACTTTTCAAATTTATGGTACTAAACACTAACATACGACCACTTCTGCCAAACCGTTAAAACCTGTGATTAAACGAAAACGTTTACTTTTTAAGTAGTGGTTACAATTTTTCGTAATACTCGACTAAACGAGCATTGTTTTGAAAACAACAGACCCAATTAGACATGTGTCGCTCAACTAGCAGTTATTCAATATATTGCATGAATAAATTAGGGCATCATATAAATTGTTCTTTAGAGCTAATTCAATGTATAAAAATCGTGAGAACTATTTTGGTGCTCCTAGTTCCAAATGTTCTGTGTTTGAAATTTCAACTAAGCCGTTACATTAAGAAATCCATAATAACAATTCATCTTAGTTCTGATATTTTTAACAGCCATTTTGAATTTCGGTCAGATATGATGAAAACAAAGTGTAATCACTATAAGCCAAAGAATTTCCTTATACAGTTTGGGTTCAATTGGCCTTGTGATTTTAGAGATGATTTTAAATAATTGGGTTTCAAAATAGAATCTTTCTTGTATAATCTGCCAAAATCAATCAGATCAACAAGAAGTTGTTTAGAAAAGGTTACACGATTAAAACCAAGAGTTCTGTTATCAATGTTATAAAATTAGAACTAAATCGGCCTATTTGAAAACCAGAAGCGACAATGCATTTTTTGTCGGTCATCATTGATTTCACACGAACGAGTTTGATACAACTATCAAAAACCTTCCATATTACTGTTTCAAACGAACACATGGCCACACTTCCCAAATTTTCACTTTGTTTTGGGAATCTGATTTAGACATGAACGGGTATGTTTGTGTTTGATTGTTTCAGTTTTCAGATTGGTAGCCTAAAGATTTTTCAAAGATTTAGTTCGAAATATAACTTGAACTCAAGTCAAAGAAATGTGAACAGAAATACTTATGTTATATATGTTACCACCCTGATATCGACACAATACATTTTAATTTTGAAAGAATCCGTCAAAAACAAATCGGCAAGAGCTATATTTGTAAATTTGCTATTTATAATTGCCATCTTAGATGCAACAGTGGCCTGGAACAAATTTCAATCTGCTCTATGTGGAAACCTTTCACACAAATATGGTCCAGTAAAAATATATATGACTTTAAAAAACCTTTAAAAATCTAGTAATCTCTCGTCTTAACACATCTAAACAAATTCAGTCGAAAAATTATTCGTTTATGTATATTTATGCAGGGGCGTAGTTAGCAACCAATTATAACCCAGGCAAAAATTAATAGCGCCAAAGATGCTTTAAATCGAGAGAGTCCGCTCGCCCGGAAAAAAAGAAGAAAAATGGCGTTAAATGGTCATTCTGGCGACACCTGAAACTGATATTTGCCAAGACCTTTTGAATAATGAAGTCTGTACTAAAAAGGAAAAAGCATAATTTTTATTTGTTCACAATAATTTTTTTTATCATTTTCTATTTTCTTCGTGTTTTTGTACCAAATTATAAAAACATACAATCTGATTTTTACCGAGGCAATTGCCTCGGATGTCTCGGTTGCCTCATAATAAGCTACGCCCCTGTTTTGTGTCAATATGATTTGACGCCGTCTTGAACGTCAGATTGGTAATCTAATCTTCAATAGGTACAATCTATACTAAAATGCTCTTATCAGCTCTGAAGTATTAAAGGACAAGATTTTAAAAGATTTAACTGAAAAAGAACCTTTTCGCATAATCGGTTGAAATTTGGCCATAAATAAAGGTCGTCTAGTATTAATTTTAACAGGTTCTCCAAGGGGCCTTCCACGACAAATTTGTTTTTTCATTGGCTCTGTCGTTTTGAAAAGAGGAGAAGTCAAAGATTCAGACATGTCATTCTCGCGATTCCGTAAACTCGGCTTGCTATTGTCAGTTGAACGTTGATGTGTTGACGGTTTGGAAATTACGCAAGTACTAGTACTTAAACCACACAAGTTAATATTTTCTCAATATTGTATCAAATTTGTCGTATAAATGTTTATACTTTGTCTTTCGTATTGTTAATCACAAAACATGATTGCTATGTTATAAGCCGTGTATTGAAGGGGGTAAGAAGACTGCCTAATTTTAGCCCTACTATTCAAAACTATGTACCCGTTGACTGGTGTCATTTGGTCAGTTTATATCGACAAGGTAGTCATGTCACTCTAAACAAAGATGACTTTTGCAAAATGGACAAAATCGGTAAAATAGCACCTAGTGAATCAATTTTTGCATTGTAATTTTAGCACTTAAGGGCATTATTGTTGTACAGTAGCAACACCAGGGAAAGATTCTACTTTATATGCTACAGTAAAAAGGTGAGTGTCGGAAATAAAAGGTAGCAGGCAGAGCCTTCAGGAAGACCTCTGCCCTGGAAAACCTGTCAATGTTACAGCCCCAGAGAGAGTCAATAAAGTCCAAGATATTGTTATGTTGTTACAGAAAGATTAATGGTCACTATAGTTAGCACTTTGGAGGAATATAGTATAAAAAGAAATTAATCTACCGTATATCTGATGCCTGGGAATCAGATACGAGATGTGGTTCCCAGAATCCACCGGAACCATCTGATGTTGTATCAGGAGAGAACTTGTCCGCTACTATGGTGATAGAAACATCTGGCAAGGAGTCTTGAAGACAAACAGCAGACGAGAGTCCCATGACACCAGCCCCTACTATACATATCGATGATGACATACCGGGTTATCTGAAATTCATTGTAAAATTGTAAAAAGACTACTCCAAATAACAAAACGTATGGAATAAGTAATCTTAATGGTAACCTTTTAAAAAAAAATCAATATTTCGTCCATAAATAAAAACAATATAAGAGATAACCCATATGTTCAGATATTTAACAAAGAATTTTTTGTTTGGAGTAGAAATTATGATAGTGTATGCAAAGGGCACATCGCATAGAATGAATGACATTTAACAATGTATTTGATTTGATTTAATGGGGATTTACGTCCCAGTCAAGAATATTTCACTTTTATCGAGATGTCACCAGCTATAAGTGAAGTGACAAAAATTGACCTTTGCAGTGCACTTAAGGCAATGTGCAGGGAGGGTTCTTTGACGTACCACGCCTGGCGTGAAAAGGAGCCGCGGATTTTAAGGTTTCATCCGAAGAAACCCGCGATTTTCATTTCTAAATGCCGAGTGCTTGGTGCTACCAATTTTTATGTCTTGGTCAGACCCTGCGGGGTTCAAATCCTAAACCTCCCACAACCGAAGCGACCACTCTACCAACTGATCTATTTAACAATGGGGTAACCCTTCACGTACTTGATAATGCATTATTGTGCATCAATTTTTCTGATAATACGAATCAGGTAATATATTTTATTCTCACATGCAGCTCAGATTTCACAGACAGACAGGATATTGCGCCATTCAAAATGTTCCAGGGGAACATACCAAACCCATTATGCCGAATCTTTTAACACCCCTTTCTAAAATAATCATTAATTCGCATCTGCTTAGTTTATTAACTCAAAATGTGTATTGCCTAAAACAGAATTTACACAACACGAATAGAAGAGTAAAACTACAGACAGAAAAATGTACACATTTTTACCTTTGAAACCAAAGAAATGGCAGCTATTGGTAAACCTTGCAATTCTCTTTGCTAATTCCATAAAAAAGTTAAACAATACAAATAATTATGATTATGTGGTTGACATAACTGAGCCTGCCAATGTCTTTAATGTAAGCAAGAATAATAAGAGGAGGTATTATGCTATAGAAATGTCAATTATTGGTGATAGTCAAGATCATATATTTGAGTAATTAAACATACAATTATAACAAGATCTGTCAGAAGACCAGCAAAAAAGTCTACCTGTACAAACTAAGGGACTAGTTGCATCCACAAAAAATTGAACACCAGATACGAGAAACGTGATACAAAGTACATTTACTACAATTTTGTAGAAAATTGAAACGTGAGATAAAAACCTTTTAATTTGTTAAACATTATTGCTTCTTGTGGAACCATACCAAATTTGAAAGGAATTAAATAACAAATAAAAAAGTTCTTGCATTTTCTACATAATGTGTTTATTTGGCACTCAAAAAGAACTCCTGAAAAATTTTCATGCAGCATCTTCATTTTAAGATATGCACATCTTTATATGATCAAGATGGCACATCCCAAATTTCAAAACAATCAGTCTTAAACTGTGGGACAAGTTGCACCCACAAGAAAATTAAACAAAACATACCAGATTCAAAGAGCCATAACTTCAATTCTTTGGAAAAAAATTGAAATATCGCACAAAATACCGTTCTGTATTAAAACATTGTTTCTTGTTGTAAATCCATGCCAAATTTGAAAGAAATTGAATGAAGAATAAAAAAATTCTTGTATTTTCTATATTTTGCCTTTATTTGACTTTTGAATTCATCTTGTAACCTTTAAGCTTGACCTTCAATACTCGAACCTAAATTGTATGCTGGACACATAGCCTTCCTATAATACATGTTTGTTATAAGTTTATTCTTGATATCCTCATTAAGTCAAAAGATATAGACCGGAAAAGAAAATGTTAATGCACGGACTGACGGACACGCAAGACAGACAGACAGGCGGACGCCGTACTATTGTACGTCCCGTTACACGGGCGTATGAAAAAACCTAAGTGTAAAAAAACATTTTATTTAAGATTGCTTTAGAATTAAACTGACTTTTAAACACTGGTCAGTGATATTAACTGCTATATACTTACCATTTATATCAGTATTTATAAGTCAAATCTCTGTGCTGATATAAGGTCAATTTAATGTCGCTAGATAAAACTGTGTTATTGTATACTTACTATTCTAAAGACTATAAATAGAATAGTTAAATGTGTCGTTAGATCTACAGAAAGTTTACCGTATAGAAAAGATGTTTCCCTCAGTTCTTGAAATACACTTCCGGTATAAAATATCAAAGGTCAAGCTCACAAAAACCATTTAGCAATGCGAGTAGGTTGCAACGAAAACATTGTAAATATTTGCTGGGTCCCTGTTTAGACGAATATGCAAAATAAGTAAGTGAATTAAAAGTACATAAACGGTTATGCGAATTTAAACAAAAATGACATGTTGAATTCGCAAGTAGATTACATATCACATTTCGCGTGCCGAACCCTAAGCGTCGTTTTGAGAATTCGCAACCACAATTCATCAATGTGAATATTGAAATTCGCGATCTTTAAGAAATTATCTCCCTTTCCTAAGAAGTCTCGCTGTTGAATGCCTATTTGTGCAAGTACTTTTATATCCAGCTAAGACTTTTAAGACTTTTTAAACTGTATTATGTTTGTATTTAGTTAATGAAGACTACTGCATCCAGTATGGCATGTTATATATTACTTCCAAGGTCATAGTCGATTACCAGCATGTTTTCAATTTGGTTTTTAGCTCACCTGAGCACAAAGTGCTCAGGTGAGCTATTGGTATCAATAGAGGCAGACCCTCCGTCGTCCGTCCGTCCGTCAACAATTGCTTCAAACGACTTCTTCTCAGAAACTTCTGGTCACATTTTGTTCAATCTTGGTCAAAAGCATCTATAGAACATTGCCTTTCAGATTTGTGTTTTTGGTTGCCATAGCTACCAAATGAAGGTCACATTGACCTACATAGTTGAAAACCTAAAAAAATTTTCTTCTCCAAAACCACTTCACTGAGATAAAATCTGATGTGATATTTGACATCTAAAGCAACTTATATACCAAGTTTGTGAATTTCAATAATTTTTGTGAAAAATTAGGTTACGCGTTTTTGCGTTAATTTTTTATACATTGTAAATAGTGCTTTTTACCAAAATTACAATGAATATATTTAGGTGAATTCTTTTTCCAAACATCATTTTCTTATGTGAAGAAACATATATTTGACAATTTTCATGAAGTTCTGTAAAATACAAGTCGCTTTTTTTAATTCTAGCAACCCAAGGGTCGAGGGTTCAAATCCTAGTGAGGCCACTTTTTTCTTTTTTTTAATTTCTGAATTTTATGACTTACAATGGTGCATGGAAGAGATTTTATGAATTTTTACTTTTTAGTGTAATTATTATTTTTAAAAAACATGTGATACTGATATGTAGATATAGCTAAAACCTTGAAATATTTTTTTTTTGTTTTACAAAATCACTGTTATGTGACATAATCTAAACTAATTGAACAAATTGTTTTAAATAATTTGCAGTTGACTTTTACAATTTTTTAAAAAATATTTTAATGTGTCAAATCTGTAAAGTCTTAAATCCGGATCTGAAAATTGCTCATGTGAGCTTTTGTTATGGATAGCCACTCTGCCATCCATCCATCCATCCATCAAAAGACTTCTTCTCATACACTATTGGTCACATTTCATTCATATTCGTCAATAGCATCTATAGACCATTGCCATTCACATTTGTGTTTCTGGCTGCTATGGCTACCAAAAGTAGGTCACAGTGACCTACATAGCTAAAAAC
Source organism: Tegillarca granosa (assembly GCA_029721355.1). Lineage (NCBI taxonomy): Eukaryota > Metazoa > Mollusca > Bivalvia > Arcoida > Arcidae > Tegillarca > Tegillarca granosa. The sequence goes on along the minus strand of CM056598.1, from coordinate 39,142,349 downwards.
CAAAACAATAAAAATAATGTTCTCTGAAACCACTTCTATTGAGGCAACATGTTATGACTTACCAGGTATTATCAAGACATACCAATTACATTTAAACTCAGGTGAGCAAATTAGGGCCATCTTGGGCCTCTTGTTTATTTTCGCGATATTGAAATATTCGCGTAATAGGAATTTGTAGAAAACTATGGTTGAAGGAATTTTTTCAAGGAGATGATTATTTGGACCCGTCATTGGTAACAAACAAGTCAAATTTCACTCCAAAATCAAAATGAGATGTAGATTAAGGTAAGTTCATTCATTTAGCTACTAAATACCCAATACGAACAGAATATAAACAAAAAAGAACAAAGGCTAAAAAATGACCAATCCATTATCCTATAAGAAGCAGATAAGGGTGGGGCCATAGTCATATTAGACAAAGATGACTATAAACAAAAGGTTTTGGAACAATTACATGATGAAAATTGTTACAATAAAGAAGAAAGATATACAGATAAAACTGATCGTAAGAAAATAATTCATTTAACAAATTCATTCTCGGAATTCCTGACAGAAAAAGAGATAGAATATCTTTGCAACTTTGAAATAAATCAAAATAACTTTTATGGCCTTCCAAAAATACATAAAAGTACAGAAATACAAAGTGCCAAATATAACAAATTTAACAGAACAAAATTCCGATTATATAGAAATTTAACGCCCAAAGAATTATAATTTACGACCCAATGTTGCAGGTCTGATATCTGTAACTCAACGTTTAAGTGATTTCATTGACAAAATTTTAAAACCAATTTGTCAAAAGATTCCAAGTTTTGTAAAAGATGACATGGAATTTTTAACTCATATCCCGTCGAAGGTTCCAGAAAATACTATCCTAACAAGTTTTGACGTAACAAGCCTTTATACAAACATTCCACACAAACTAGGGCTTGAAGCAGTAAAACACTGGGTAACTGATAAAAGAGATGTAATAAATCCTAGGTTCAAAACAGATTTTACTATACAATCTCTTAAAATCATCCTAGAGGAAAACGTATTTCATTTTGATTGAGAAATGTACCGCTAAATCAAAGGGACAGCGATGGGCGACCAAAGTCGCACCAACATACGCGAATATGGTAATGGGATATTTAGAACAAAAATTGTATAACAGAGTGAAAGACGAATTCGGTGAGGATTTCCAAATAGGAGTATACTTACTTCCTCAATGGAAAAGATATCTTGATAATTGTTTTATTTTTTGGTCGAAATCTGCTGATGAACTTTGCTCAATCCATAATTTATTAAATTCCCTACACCCAGCCATAAATTCACGATAGAAAACAATGAAAAAAGAACTACCTTTGTTGGATATTACAATCGAGAAAGAAGAAGAATCAATATATTTTTTACAAGAAAACAGACACTCGTGAATATCTAAATTTCTTTTCTTGTCACCCCGCCAACAAAAGACGAAATATTCCATATTGTATGGCAAAACGAATCTGCACAATCGTGAGCGATGTTAAACTCAGAGATACCCGTCTTTCTGAATTGAAATCATACCTTCTGAAAAAAAATTACCCGATAAAGTTAATAAAAGATGAAATAAGAAAAAACAAACCATTGGATATAACTCAGCTCCGCAATCAAAAACCTAAACAAAACAACGATGCAATGACTCCATTAGTTACAAAACATAATCCTAATATAACCAACGCGTTTAGTATAATAAAAAAAATTATCCCGGTTTTAAATCAAAGCGAAAAATTGAAGAATCTCTTTCCTGAGAAAGATTTGATTCAAAGTCGCCGACAACCAAAAATTTTAAAAGCATCTAACTTGCGCAAAAGTTATATTGGAGAATTCACAGAATTTGGAAGTTAAAGCATGCAGTGATCCATTATGTGGAACATGTGATCTTATACAAAGCGGAAATGAACTGATTTTCAAATGTGGTAAAACTTTTCAAATCAAAACAAATATAAATTGCAAAACAGCAAACTTAATTTACTGCATTACATGCATCAGCTGTGGGGAACAATACACCGGACAGACTGGCAATAATCTAAATGAACGTGTCCGAGTTCACAAACAACAGATCCGACACTTGGAATCACGCCAAATTCCCTAAGGGAACATTTAGTTATTTGCTCAAATGGTAACCTTAAAATAATACAATTTTACAAATGCCAATCTGCTGAGGAATTAAGACTTGCTAAAGGTCAAATCAGACATGGCATATTACGTCATAAACAATCAACACGAGGAATAACTATGGCGTCATAAACAACTCATAGTTACCAATCATTCTTTGAAAGTCCTTTGAAGGATGAAAACGTTAGAATTAAAAGAGTGTACATTTCTTGGGAATCACTTTAATTTCTGATATATTGATCAGATGCATTTTACATATATATATATATATATATATATATATATATATATATATATATATATATATATATATATATATATGTGTGTGTGTGTGTGTGTGTGTGTGTGTGTGTGTGTGTGTGTGTGTGTGTAATGCATCTGATCAACAATAAGCTAGCCAATAGTAATGACCTTGGCATGCTTAACCCGAGATTAGACCTTAACGCATTAAAATTAACTAGAATCTAAGAAACAGGAAAACTGCATGCACTGTGTCCCGCATAAAGCGGTTGGTGCAAATGAACTTGAGATAAAAATTTGATTGACACAAAATATTAAAATTTGCCATGTAATAAGTCATATGTCATGTGATTTATCACATGAGATATATCTTTATTTTATAATACACAGGGTGATAACGTCAACATTGAGAAAGATGAGGACAACTGTTGTATCGGTGTGCATTTTTTTTGCAATTTCAGGTATATTTTCGATTTTTCCCCTAGAGTTTTCCATGCAATTTTACAAGAAGACTTTAAGTAACCAGGTATTTGTATTTTCCTGACTAATCCTTCACAATAAGCCTCTTTATTTATAATGTAATCCATGATTCGTTCGAAACAAGTTACAAAGAATGTAGGTCACTGTAACTAATGTAAAAGTAATTTATATTAGTGAGGTGTACTTTATTTTATTGTTTTAAAACTATATTGCTACCATGCCTAAAAACAGAATCGCAATGATGATGCACGGGGTATTCAAACTGTTTATACACTTGTAATTATCATAATCAGACATTTATTTACTGTGCTTTAAGCAGTCAAGGGCAATATCCGTATATAAAGTATTGTAAATCTGGAAATCATGCAGCATCATTTGACAAATGAAAGCATTGCCATTTTAATAAAGTTTTGATGAAATGATTTCTACCTATTTTTAAGATTTTCAATCTTGTACAAAAATACAAATATCTAAAATTTGTCAAAGTCACATTATTTGGAATTAATACAACTCATATTTGCACAATTGAACCAAGACCTCTCATATCAGGACTCCTTGCCAGAAACCCCCTCTCGTATCGGCGGGGTTCCTTTTTCCAGTGCAGAAAAATCCTGTTTATATAGAGATATACTTGCGCGCGCGCTTAACACACACACACACACACACACACACACACACACACACACATTATGATTCTTCATGCATATTTTCTTATTAAACATATCTAATATTATTTGACGATTGTTTATAATATGTTGTCAGCGTAATGTGATAAGATATCAACATACTTGATAAAAGGTGTAACGTGTCCTTGCATACAAGATACGAACACATTTCCAGCCATGTAACAAACCAGGTAAAATTTGCAAAAGTAATAGAATTTTTTTCTATTCAATGAGCGAAACCTTATTACATTTCTGCTGTAGTTTTTATTGAACTAAAAAGATATATATTTAAACAAACCAAATTTTTTCTGTTGTACCAAGTTTGAAATGAAATTAAAAATCTTAAGTGTGCATGGATTTTGAAACGTTTGTAAAAAGTGGGAAAGTATTTGTGGGTAGAATAAAAACAAGAAGCCGAATAAAGTCTGTATTGCTAAACCGGCAGGGTATATATATTCACCATTTTTTTTTTGAAAATTTGGTTTTATTATATCTAATGGCTAAAGACAGAAGACTATAAAAGAGTACACAGACGTACGTATGCACGGTTTGTCATAGCCAGCTGAAAAGTAAAACCCATCATTCAAGTAGATTATTATATGGTCGATGAAATTATCATATGTTAAATTTGAATTGTATTATAAATATTACTTCATAAACTAAGTCCAAAGTAGCACACTGTAGAGTTATAAAAGCTCCTAAAGCTGCATTAAGTTTAACAATGATTAAATTTTTTTGAAAAAAAAATTTTTTTGTCAATATAAATTGATTGTTATTACAATCTGTGCGATGCATTTCCCTCAAGTCATTCTTATTAGTCAATAATAAATGGAAATCCTGAAAGCTTGGGGCAACTAGATAAAAAGTTATTGATCAGCTTGGTGCATGCGCAAAAGTTCTACATGTATGTAAACAAAAGCGTCGACAGAAAGAGAAAGTGTTTGTGCGAGAACGACAACAGATCGAATAAAGCCCAACTGAAACAAACTGAATCCAAGGATTCTAATCGGCAAGGCTTAGATGGAAAAATCGCTGTTAAACAGCATTATGGCTTGTACACACACGGCAAAGTGGCCGTGTTGGACTTGAACACATACTCTTTTACTGTGCTTGTTGACGTTGCCTCGTTTTAAAAAAAAAACACTTGATCGGTGTTCTAAAATAAGATCTTTGGTAGATCAAACTTGCAGTAGTCCCCCCCCCGTGAATTTCAACGTAAGTAAAGGTTTTATCATGTAACCAAGTATTACATTTTTCATGAGAGGCATAGTTAAGTAAAAATGCGCTGTTTATACGGGCAAAGCCCGTCCGGGCCCGAAGGGCCCGGGTCGGCGATAGCCCGCCTATAGGTAATGCGTATGTGCGTAAAAGTAGTAGAGTGCGGATAGAATCCTACCCTGTTATGTTGTTCTGTTGTTTCAATCTCATTTTGCATGACGTCAGAGGTCACAGGGTCACGGAAAGTGACGTCACGGGGAGAGGGGAATGTCCCGGAAGTGGGGATACCGGAAGGGAATCCCTAGATCTAATAATAGCTGGGACTTCCCGGATCAAAGTAGGGTAACGTCAGATTGGAAGTGAAATTTGGCACGACCACAACGGAAACTTGAATTGTATCGCTTATGCCGAGTTTCCGGCTTTAATCGAAGTCGACGAGAGCAGAGACGTTAAATACACCAGAGTATGAATACGAATCAATTAATATGCGTCATACGAGAAAACGCTTGTTTTTCGGACAAGGTGAAAGGCGTGTTTTCGCCTGACACACTACCGTCTAAAGTGAGTTTTTATCCTTCGGCTTACATATGCAATACCGACGAGTCCCATCTACCTGGAAGACACTGGGTCGCCTTTTGGTTTCAAAGTCCACGTTACGTCGAATTTTACGACAGTTTGAGGCATTGTCTCAGCTATTATGACAAACGCTTCGAGCGATTTTTAAAAGACAATAGCAACATCTGGGAATATACGACGAAAGCAGTTTAGAACAATCGATCCATGACGTGTGGATATTAAGGCTGTCACGATTACACGTGTACACGATGCCGTTTCAAATCCAGCTTGTAAACGTTTACAAATTGAACATTCGTTTAAACGGTAAAATGAACCCCCTATTGAACCCCACTCAAAAATATCTGAATATATCATATATAGGTCAATTTTGAATTAATTTATGTCTTATAAATAATGTTCGATATCAGTCAGGTGCCGATAAGCCATAAAGCGGACAGTAACCCATTTTGAGATGACCCATGATAGCTTCCGGAAGTCATCTAAAAATAGCATTAGATTCATTACTCAGCTGATAATGCGCACTTTGACATCTTACTGGTTTCCTTTTCATTGAGGTAACATCACGACAAAATACAAGTATCTGCATCAGCAAATAATCAAGTTTTTAAAGTAAACATGAAATTATCAACAATTGTCTCGGGTAAGAGATAACTTCACTTATATATTTGGAAATGACAATGATTATAATATTGACGATTAAACGGTTCCGTTTCGATTACTTGTATCCGTGTAAACGTTTACAAAATTTTGTAAACGTGACAGCCTTAGTGGATATCACGTTTTATTTTATTTACTCATGAAATGCAGTGGGCACAAGTTATCTGATATCATTGGATTGTTGCTAAAGCAAGACTTTCCCGATGAGTATGTTTATGATTTCATCAGCAGCTACTTTGATTGTCTATAAATACTCTGGTCAAACTTAGTTTCACGACATTCAACATGGATCGTAGCTTAAAGACGCACGCTTCGTTTTTACGGTTGATGTATGCGACACATTCTTAACAGAGAAAGGCCTTGATACAAACCCTGTCCGAGGAACAACTGCACGTCCTGAATGAAGTGATTTACAATGTCTACAAAGGAACGCTACCACTCAGTCGTTATTACGTCAAGAAATTAACATCTTATCGTAAAGACATAGAAACCGTGATTAATCGAAACGCTGGAAAAGAGACGAAAGTTAACCTATTGGTAAAGAAAGAAAAAATGCTTCCATGGTTATTGAAACCCATTCTACATTTATTGAAATGAATAGTCTCGAACTGGTCACCATAAGTAAGATACTTTGTGTATTTTATATGTAGCTCTGTAACTTCTTTTTTCAGCAGGAAGGGGGATGGGGAGTTTCGAGAACGAACTATCCTGGAAAGGCGAAATATCATTGCCCTGCACGGAGAGACAAGTGAGGTACATAAACACAGATCCTTACTCGGTATCTTCGTGTGGGTGGTAGACGATTCTCAAAGTTAAGGTCTCTAATGCACGGCGTCTCGCCGTGGGTTAGACACTCGATGTCATCTGTTAGGGTTGTATATGGGGATTATGTATAAAAGTCTTGAATTTCTAAAATAAATACTTTGAACATACATATGCGTGTTTGTCGTTTTTAGGGTGTTTTTACAGGTGTAAAAATGTTATTTTCGAGTGTAAAACCTGTTTTTACAAGTGTAAAAACGAATATCGGTCTCCATAGAAAGTCTATGGAAAAAATGAAAATTTTGATTTAAGAAATGTAAAAACGTGATTTTATTATGTAAAATGATTTCTTTGAAATGTAGAATGGTTTTCGAAAGTGTAAAAATGGATTTCGTCTTCCATAGAAAGTCTATAGAAAAAAATGTTAATTTCGATTTTAAAAATGTAAAAGCCGTTTTCACACACGAAAATAATCATTAAAGTGTACACCAGAAACAATTTTTAGTTAAGTCCATAAGAGATTCAACTTGGATTTGAACCCCCAGCTAAAGGTATGAATGTTTTACCGACCAATCAGTTGTTTAGAAAGTATGATCGAATATGAGATGCAATGTTCTGATATGATGATATGGATTGCTTTCATAATCAGAAAACATGTTTATACACGTGAATTGGTATTTATCTTACAATTAAAACGTATTTTTATTAAATTTCAATTTTTCTGACTCGTATCAGGGTGCCTGATATTTTCCGTATCATCCATATGCGCGATACAATAATGGCGCGAATAATCACGCACATGTCAGTTGGAACTACTTTCAATTCGGAGATTCCGTGACGTCATCAGAATGGAAAATAGGTCTATGAATTTTGTGATTTTGTGTATAAATACTTCATTTTAATGAATGGATTTTGTTTGTTTTCTAAAAAATAATAAAATGTAAGATAAAAATATCATTAGTATGTTATGTATGTACAATTTTGTGTATCAGTTGCTCGTTGTAGTTTCCATCGTGTCATCACTCCTCGTCGCTGTCGCGACTCGGAGTGATATCACGATGAAAACTACCATGCATCTGATACACAAAATTGTACATACATAAGATACTAATAATATGTATTTACATGCATGAACACGTGTCCTATATTGTTATATAATGAAGGGTAATATAAAGGGCGATAACTCTTACCAGACTCTCCGCATCATCTCCCCAATACCACCGATCGATTATTTTCTTCGAGCCGGACATGACAGTATATCACACGACACCCTTCGGACGAGGGTTCGAGCCCCGGCGCGCGATTTCGCCTTTCCGGTCCTTCGGGGGATTCTCTCGTACGAGGGGGTACCCTACTTTAATCCGGGAATTCCCAGCTATTATTAGACCTAGGGATTCCCATCCGGTATCCCCACTTCCGGGACATTCCCCTCTCTCCGTGACGTCACTTTCCGTGATCCTGTGACCTCTGACGACATGCAAAATGAGATTGGAACAACAGAACAACATAACATGGTAGGATTCTATCCGCACTCTACTACTCGTAAATAATGGAGAAGATTTAGTAAACCTATCCAACTTTTTTCTTGGTTTGAGCTCCATTGGGGGCCGCCATTACCGCGTTGGTTTATGGGTAATTGTATGAATAATTTTTTTAAAAATTTGAATAAACTACCTCCGCCTTGATTGTAATGCTCTCTTTTGGTCCCCTTTAGTAAAATTATCTTATCTATTTAGTTATTATCCTCTATATACATTTATATTTGATCTCCATTCGGCAGTCTCTGAATTCTCCGCCGCTAGATGGCTCCGAGTTTCTTTCTTTTGGAAATCCCGCCACTATCTGGCACACCACTGTAAGACAGTCTGTTTTCGGTACGAAAACAGACAAAAGAGGGACAATCGCTACTGGCACAACATTACTACAGAAGGGTACGTGGTATATTCTCCCATAAACTCACTAAAAATTATTTTAAAAATAATTTTAAAAACTAATTAAATATTTTTGTGAACGATTTTTAAGGGGTTTTGTAAAATTTGATAAAATGTAAAATATAAAAGACATACTGGCGCCCGAAAAAAACTTCATCTTTGTAGGTATATATAGTGAATACTGAAACAACATGCTAATAGCTTTGTCCGTTATTAGGCTTAGCCTATGTTCATATTATACTAGTATTATGCATAGGAAATCTTAAAGCAGCTTTATTTCTGATAAGTTGTTACCCAAAAAGATGTTCATCGGAAACTCTATTATTATATTGTAAGTCGTGCACAACATGTAATTATTTTAAGCGAATATCGAATCTCAAGAACTATAACATACGATTAATATTTTTGACTTACTTGAGTCAAGTCGTAGCTAAAAATCGTTATGCACATCCGCGAACACTATGGAATATTTCTACACAAAATTAAAATACGTCACCAAAACATCACTTCCGGTGTAAACGTCATCCCATAGCAACATTTTTCTTTCTACAGAAATGTTCTATGGTAATCGCGGATGCGCATATCGATTTAAGTTATGAATAGACTTAAGTAAGTCAAAAATGAAGAACTTAATTCAAGTTAATTGAATTTTCTATTAAAGTGTTGCATAATTCAATGTCATTTTCAACTGCGACTAGACTCAAGCAAGGTAACTGAACTTTCTATGAAAATCAAACATAAGTAAAATCACTGTTACGACACACAGTGACTCAAACAGTACCTGTTTATTTTGTGTGTTCAGGTTATTGTAAAAGCGCAAATCCCGAGTTGCCGAAATGGGATTCGGTGTATTACCTTCTGGAGTCCTTCGACTACCATACACAGAGATAGAGGAACCTTTTGTAGCCATGTTCGATGGACAGAAGAACAGAAGTCGGATTGACTATTACAACAGTGAGTGTATATAGTAAACATGTGCTAATTTTGAATTTCTATTAAAAATCAGCACTTGACAGTGTCGTTGTATAATGGTTTTATAACATATCTTTATTAACACATCATCCTGTATCATGCAGGAAATCTGTGACGATGTATGTAGCACATACTACTGGGTTTGAAGAATTCTAATGTTTTCATAAATGTTTGACAATGCCTTGCTAACTTTGTTAAAGATTCCAAACCAGTCACCTTTGTTGCAGATATCTAAGACAATCTTCAAATTAAATTTTCTTTTTTTGATATATAATTTTTGATAATACTTTTCTAGATATGGTAATCACGGTACAGAATGCTGGTATATCACAATATGGTTTTGGTTATATGATAGCACCTATGACAACGTATACTGTCCTGAACCAAAAGACTTGTTTTGGAATGAACGGATCTTCAGACGCACCAGTTACAATACAGAGTGTTTTACCAAGTCTTGATGGATTTACGGTCAGTAATTTCTAACTCGGTCACTAATGACGTGCACAACCTAGACAAAAATGCCTACATGCTTGTTTCTTGCATGATTTAAGATTTCATACATTTTGTGTTAAAAAAATCCGAGTTTTGTCTACATCTAAGTACCCTTATGCATTAGAATATGATACAGTAGTTGTCGTTTCCCCTTCTTCCTCTATATAAAGTGTGAACAATCGCATCCAACTCATTTGAGGGGAGAATACACACACACACACACACACACACACACACACGCACACACACACACACACACACACACACACACACACCAGTCCAGCAATGGTTTGTACAATAATTCCGGTCATGACGCCAAACGTTGTGATTCGGTTTTGCCAGCAAGTTATATATCCATTTCTTACACCCATCGATCTATCCATATACAGTATAGAGCTGTCTAAGGTTTAAAACTAAGCTTAACTCATACATGCCGAATTTATAGCTCATCTTGGTCCCTTATTGCTATATTGGGACAGCTTTTCTTCAGCTGATGTCTTTCGCTCGATACCTTTCTTAGTCATGATCTTTTGTGTAGTTATATAAGTTTTAACCTAGTACATGTTAAGGTTTTCCCGAAAAAAAAAGTTTACGCTGCAGCAACACATTACATCACGCGTGATTTACAAAAACGCATTAATGTTTCCATGTCCATTTCATATTACAAATTGACATGTTTGGCATTTTGTAATATTATATTAATAGAGATATAATAGCCCATTTAGCACATGCAATGCAAGAAGCAGGTGTAATGATTACATGATGGTAGGTGTAACGGGATCACTTTAACGAGAAATCTCAAATTTTTCAAATCCCAAATGATATATACAAGGAATTAACGACCTATTATGCAAGCCATTCTAAAATGAAATTCGAACAGAGGCGTGCCTTTATCTGCTTCTTATATAAGCAGTTTTTTCTGTTATGCATTATCTAAACTGGGGCATGTTTATTTCACTTTCATGGAAAAATAAAACAAAAACTCAAAAATACGTTTATTATGTTTTCATTTAATAGAACGCGTTCTTAGTAAAGTCCAATTTGGTAAAATGTTTCACATCAGGTGCCTGGAACTACCTTACACTTTACATAAATATAGCTATGATATTGTCAATTGAAATGTTTTTCAAACAATAAATATCAGTAGGTATAGACTGGCTTAAATAAACAACTTCAGCCAATTTATTTTAAAACTTATAATTCAAAAAATTTAAAGTTGATTTTTATCGTAATCAACTCTAAATCATTTTCTTGAAAAACATTGGCCCAGCTGCTTCAAGTAATGCTAAATAAGCATGACAAAACGCGATTTAACCAATAATAATAATAATAATAATAATAATAATAATAATAATAATAATAATAATAATAATACTGATGATGATGATGATGATGATGATGCTGATAAAAATAATAGTGAAACTACCAGTCCTGACCTAAAATTATCTTTTTGCAGTATGTGTCCTATGAAACAGTTAATGGAGAGAAGTGTAACAAGTGGATTTATCAGAGCGGACAAATGACCAAGAGGAGCACGTACACATTATGGACGTCAGTGAAGTCGTCTGCGCCTGTGCGATATGAGATGATGGGATATGATTCTTTACTTGGTTCCCATTATGATAAATATGTTCTTGACTACACGTCTTACAAAGCCAACGTTTCTTTTGACGATGCAGCATTTGCAGTACCTAAAAGTAAGAATATTGAATTGCTAATATTTTGAAATTATCTTTGGTTGTGATAGAAACCACCCCGATAGCGCATTTAGTAGAGTGTTAACTCTGTGCGTGGAGTTCGAACCAGCCCCGATCAATTCTAAGATTTAAAATAAGTTTTGGTACAAATTTTGATACACAATGTTAGAAAAACTTGCTTAGATGGTGACTGCTTTTTCACCAAGCACTTGGATTTTGATACAAAATATATCAAATCTATCTTCCATGTAATGATACGTTTTAAAAACCCTAACGCAAATCGCCCTAAGGCACTGCAGAGGTCAAAGGTTTTGTCACGTCAACTTTACCTGGTGACGTTCCGATATAGATAAATATTCCTGACACGGACAATCAATAAATCAATCTTTGTGATAGAAGATATAATAAAAATAATTTGCACCTTGATTAACAAATACTAAAAAGATTGATTATGTAATGTTCAACGTTGACGTCATCATCGTGATCAGTCCAATACCGGTACGGTATTTCGGATGAAGCAATAGGCGCCGAGTAAAATGTATCCCCTTTTTATATTGCCTTTAAAAATAAAATATTTAGTGCGCTGATATGGTACAGACCTAGTCAATATTCGAAGTAATATTCAAAGAATATTTCTAAGAATATTTAAGAGTTATTTGGTGGAAAACTGACCTTAATTTTGATCAAATTAATCATTGTTACTAGCTATATTTAAAACAAATCCATGTGGTTTCTTATTTATTTATTTATTTACCTATTTATTTGTTTGTTAATTTTTGAAATAATATTTTCAAATACTGACACTCGTTATATGTTTATTTTTGATACTTTTTTATGAAAAAGTACTTAAAACTATTATGACTTTTAGATATGACTTGTGGTGGGTTTCCTGGCCCTGGTATGAAAGTCCATAAGGTTTTGATGAACCCAATGTCGGAATATATACACGGTTATGACGAACACATCACAGAAATGTTTCAACAGTTCAAATCAAAGCACAATCGTAATTATGCAACAATAAAAGAACATTCACAAAGAAGACACTCCTTTAGACAGAACGTCAGGTATTTCATTTATATTTGTTTAGACAACAAAATCTCAAAGTCGGTAAATGATTAAAAATTGATATATTTACGTCAACTATACAAAGAAGGGATATCCTTTTAATAACATTGATATATAAAAAAAATGAGGTTTCTTTTAAATCAAAAAAGGAAGTTTTGAAAATAATACAATAAAGACCATTTTAACGTAAAGTCGCGATAATTATCAACTTTTTTATTACTATAGGTTAATATAACGGGCCCTCTTTCATGTAACGTCGCAGTAATTCTCAATTTTCTGTATCATTTGGTGTTTAAAACGCAGACACATTTTCTCAATAAATTAGTTACAGTCATTCTCAATTTTCTGTATTATTTGGTGTTCAAAACAAAAAATATTGAAGTTGCAGCCTGAGTGATTACCGACTTTCTGTATTATTTCGTGTTTATAACGCAGAACATAAAATGGTCAAATGATTGTAACGGGCTGAGGTGTTCCCGGAAACCGGTGAGTGTTCTCAAGCGCGCGCTTATGGATGACAAAACCTTTCAACATTTACGGTCCTAGTGTGAGAACAATGGGGCCAGTTCTCATGCCGAAGGTTGGTAGTTGTCTCTGGGAAGGGTGTTTTTTCCACTTCACCCATCTTTTGTTGATGGGCATTTAAATGAAGATTTAAATTTCCCAATTTCCCTTACATTTTTAATTTTCGATACTAGACAACAAGTTTGTGTTGATTAAAATATATTTCGATTATCTATAAAAATCAAATTCCAGATTTATCCATTCCAAAAACCGGGCTGGCTTAAGTTACAAACTAGATGTAAATCACTTAGCAGACAGGTCTGATGAAGAAATGAGATTAATGCGTGGACGAAAGAGAACTTCTGGATACAACGGTGGAGCACCATTCGATAAGAGCAAATACAGTGTAAAGGATACACCAGCAGAAATAGATTGGAGACTTTATGGTAATTGTCACTTTGTGTTGTTTAAACTGACGATTAGCCAAATAGATAAGTTCCTCTTAAAATAACACTCAGTGTATAAAAAAAACCACATGCAAAGGGACAGCCTTTACCTATACGTGTCACACCACCCCATGCTTAATTAAAGTTGTAAAACTAAATATTCATCGACAACTTAATTTACAAAATAATGCATCTACATCTGAGGACAAATGATAATTTTGAAGACCTAATAAATTACAAAGAGATAAAGCATTTGTTTGTTTTAGTTAAAGGTTGCAGTTCATAAATTTTCTTTTAATTATTATTATAAATGTGAACTGAACAAACATATCGTATCATCGTTTTGAACAAATACTTAATTATTCTTAAATATACCTTTAAGGTGCTGTTACACCCGTAAAAGATCAAGGTGTATGTGGCTCTTGCTGGAGTTTTGGGACAACAGGAACAATTGAGGGTACTTTCTTTTTAAAGGTTTGTTGGACTTGGCTTTTTAAGAAAAAAAGACAACAAAAAACTTTTAAATTGCATTATACTATATTGCTTTATTTTGTTCATTTACACAAACTTTTTTTTTCTGATAATTAATGGATTCCGAATTTAGAGTTGCTTTGAAGAAAAAAATGACGTCATCAAGTAATATTTTTGGTCATACATTACGCTACATCATAATAATAATAATAATAATAATAATAATAATAATAAAATAAATTATAATAATAATTAAATAAGTCGCAATTGAATTTTAATAAAGATTTTGAAATAAAAAAAGTGAATGAAGAAACAAATTACAGTAGCAGATTTTCATTTTTTGACAGAATGCAAAACTTTATAGTGTTATTTATGAGTTTTTGATTTCAAACTTATCAAAAGGAAGCGCAAAAGCCTAAATCATTTGCTTTAAATAGTCTCGTCACGTGACCAGTACGGATCTGCAATTTCCGGTTGCGAAGAATTTGTAATTCCTTATACAATGCATATTCAAGATGGGAGTAACAAGCTCTATTTACATGTTTTGCTTGCATCATTTTAGAATAACTACTTGATAAGATTATCACAACAAGAGTTAATGGATTGTTCTTGGGGAGAAGGTAACAACGCATGTGACGGCGGGGAAGAATTTCGAGCATACCAGTGGATAATGAAAAACGGCGGATTAACTACCGAGGACCAGTATGGTCAATATTTGGCACAGGTAAGACATAGGAATCCCGACGGACAAACGTTTCAAAGAATATCTAACAAAAAAAAAAAAAAAAAAAAAAAAAAAAGTATAAATTGCATTAATTTATCTAAATTTCTTTTGATACTCAAGTTTTGACAAGCCAGTCTTTGCTACAGTCAGTTAATGTTCAGTTTGACGTTTACAATACTTTCAAGATCACTCTAAGTTTTATCTTTTTCAATTTTTGTTTGAGCTGCTCTAGTGATCTGGGACCTTAAAAGAATTTATGAGTATAATTTTTATTATCTAGGATGGGTACTGTAAGGAGGATCAAGTGGAACCAATTGTAAAACTTCAAGGTTACGTCAACGTCACTTCCGGTGATCTTCAGGCTCTGACGTTTGCTCTTGCACATCAGGGGCCGGTTTCTGTTGGAATTGATGCGTCTCATAAGTCACTTTCTTTTTATTCCCATGGAGTGTATTATGAAGAACAATGCGGTGAGTATGTTTGTTAAAGAAAAGGACCGTAAGAACAATTATCACCTTCATATATCGGCTTAAAGTTTACTAAAAATCGATTAGGAAAAAAAGCATTCGACAAAGCACGACATATGAAACATTGTTATAATCAAGTCGACTTTGCTACTTTATATTCGAACAATAGACTGACACCTGCTGTACTCCTGTCGAGTAACAATGAATCAGGGCAAAAGTAGGGAAATGAGGAAACACAAGTCTTAATCATTTTAAACGAAGTAAAAAATTCAGATTTAACAAGAATTTTGGAACGATTTTGAAATTTGTGCAAAAATATGCAGATCACAAGTTAAACATATTTTATCTATTAAATGGTAAAATTTTAATTATTGAAAAGATATCTGCATAAAATGGATTATGCAACATTCGCTATTACGGATTAAGCTTTGAGAAGCACTGTACTTGCCTAACAATGATGCCGAAGTTATTTGTCAGATTTATATTATATACAAACTATAAGTTATTGACATAACGGTTGTGTCAAGTTATTTCTACATATCATATATTGTTTAATGATATCTGTGTTATCTGTCTTTGATAGGAAATACGCCTGATGATTTGGACCATGCCGTACTAGCTGTTGGTTATGGTAAAATGGGGGATCAGTCATACTGGCTTATAAAGAATTCATGGTCAACGTATTGGGGAAATGATGGCTATGTGTTGATGTCCCAGAAAAATAACAATTGTGGTGTAACCACCGATGCCAC
Organism: Tegillarca granosa; assembly: GCA_029721355.1. NCBI lineage: Eukaryota > Metazoa > Mollusca > Bivalvia > Arcoida > Arcidae > Tegillarca > Tegillarca granosa. Next base: position 39,126,094 of record CM056598.1, on the reverse strand, counting down.
ATATGTTTTACTGGGGTAAAATGAAAAATGGTGGTATTTAAAGTTATATACCTGCAATCCTGTAATTTTGTTTTTAAATATTGTTGTTTAATAAATTACTATATGATATTCCCTTTTTAATTTTTTTCAGTAGATTAAATTTTAAAATTTGTTTGATTTTTTTAATCGGTACTATCACTGAAATCTTTCAAATTCAACCCACCCCTTTACCCCTTAAAAAATGTAGTTAATAGAGTCAAGATTGAGATTTTATTTTCACAACAGGTTGTAAACTAGTAAATTTTTATTTGAGTTATGAACCGAAGTGCTCCAGTGTATATACATGTATATGATATGTTTTGATTAAAGTCAAACATTTACAATAATTTGCAAGACTAAGAGCGTTTGGTTTACCATGTGCGTTATGGTTTCAAGGTACCAGCTAATATGCAGGTGACCGGAAGCTTACGGGACATTATTGATATATTACTGTTTCACCTATCTCTGATCTCAAAACGTTTTATTTATGAAATATAAAAAAGCACTTCTAGACGAATTTAATTAATTTTGATTAATCTTGATTTTTAAAACCTAAAGCAATACTTATTTACGGATTTTTACTGTATCCATATACAACATTATATTGCAGGTAACCATATAATTACTATATTTATCAATTATTTTTTCATATATGCATTTGTTGTGTGAAATTCCAATTTCTTTAAGCTTAAAAGCCGTTGCGTTCATTTGGACTATGAACGACAAAAACCTTGCCACTCCACTATGAGTACATATAAAATACACAATCCTACAATATCATAGGTAAACAAACACGGCTGACACGGATAAAAAGCGCATTTAGGAGATTTTACAAGAACGGTTTATTAAAATGTATTTTTGAGAATATTCGATATAAAATAATAATAATAATAATAATTTGAATATCTGTTAAATAAATGTGTTGTTATTTGTGGACTATATTTCGGTTGAAAATCATGTTCTCGGTCTAACATGCACGTGCACGTTTTTGTGGCTGTTGTGTCTACTGGACTCCTGCCGGCGTGCATTGTTATAGACGCGCGTTATTCAGTTTGCTAGCAAAGTTCATATTAACAATGAACATCATTTAAAACAGTTCAATTGTTAACTTTTTTCAAATCAGATTTAGAATCATTTCAAAAATAGTTCAAATGATAAGATAAAGGGTAATGTGCCACAATATTGTACAATTTTACTGGACCCAAAGAAAACAGTGTATCAAAAAAGCGGCCGTTTAAGTCAAATATGTTGCTAAGATTTGATTTAATATAATTTTTTTTTGTTTTTCACTTAAAACACTATTTTTCTAACTAAAATAATGGGAATTGTGGCACAATATGGAGCATTTTTACCTTATATTGTATTCGCATGGTTAATTTTGTTGGAAAAGTAGAATGATTGTTTCTTTAAAATCTGTATTATTTTTCTTCATATTTTATCATTATCTTTGTCGTTGATAACGCTTATCAAATGACATTTTCGGAAACACGCCCTGTAAGTCGTTAACCAGTTGGAAGTCAGTAGGTTTGAGAGATTAAACATATATACTGTCTAATGAAAAGTTCTAAAATGGGATTTGCCAGATTCCTTAATATATATTGCCAAATACAAAATTTATAAAGCAAAGTCATTGATATTTTTGTTAATACACGTGCATTCCGAGCTACCGTTTATAGCAGATGCATTTAAACCGACGGCGTGTCACAAGTGGTGTTTGATCACTGCCGCAAGTGAGAAAGGGGCTTTTCCTTTTCTCTATTGGCTGTCTCTGGACTAGGTTGTAGACCACGATTTATCTACGACACAGTAGGCAAATGTACTACACTGAAGTCACAATCATGTGTTTTGGTATATATCGGGTGTTACCACAGGAGTCTGAAATTTTATCCGTAATATATAAAATGTCCATATATAAGAAAAAAAACCCACTATCACTAAAAAAAAACACAAGGAATGCAACGCATTTTTTGAGGTCCCAACGAAAAATTGCCTAAAAATTTTTCCAAGGACGATTTTTTTAAAACAAACGGCTGAATCGGGAACCGGAGTGATAATACTTCGTGGAAATACCAATTTTTATTCTTACCTCGCGATTTTACCCCTGTTTTGTAGAATTATCCTCAATAATGCCTCATCGTGGAATCCATGATGGTTTGTGAACCGGAAGTAATGCACGTACAGCGCCGCAGTGAATTTCAAGGTAAGTTATAAAACAAATAATCTTCTCCAATAAATGTAATGTTTTTGTGGCAATTGCTGTTAGTATTATATAAATAAAAGTCACTATAGAATTATATCATAAACGGTCTCTTTTTATTTTTTATAACTTTCGATCAGTCATCCCAAGGGGAGGTAATCAGTTTTTCTAAAATTGCTGTGGCGGCAAATTTGAATTGAAATTTATAGTATCGGAAATCTGTTATTCTATCAGAATTTAATATTTCTACATGAGCTATTTTTTCAAGATTCTGTTAACTGTAATTGTGATTTTTTTATATATCATTATATGGTCAGACTTGAAGAAGCTACTGACAGTAGATAATATTATTTAGAACCATACTTCATGAGATATGTTTTTCCTGTTCCACATTGACCAGTTATTATTATATTATGTCCTGCTAATGCAACAGCCATTGCAAGATCCATTTTCAAGTTCTCCAGTTATATCTTCAATATTGTTCAAATTAACCGCTGGAAACACTTTTCCGGATTTGCGAATTCCATTCCGTTTTTTGTACAGTTTTATAACTTACCTTGAAATTCACTGCGGCGCTGTACGTGCATTACTTCCGGTTCACAAACCATCATGGATTCCACGATGAGGCATTATTGAGGATAATTCTTCAAAACAGCGGTAAAATCGCGAGGTAAGAATAAAAATTGATACTTCCACGAAGTATTATCACTCCGGTTCCCGATTCAGCCGTTTGTTTTAAAAAAATCGTCCTTGGAAAAATTTTTAGGCAATTTTTCGTTGGGACCTCAAAAAATGCGTTGCATTCCTTGTGTTTTTTTTTAGTGATAGTGGGTTTTTTTTCTTATATATGGACATTTTATATATTACGGATAAAATTTCAGACTCCTGTGGGTGTTACATACTCGAACAAACGTCACACACAAATTTTTTTTTATTGTTTTAACAATCCTCGATATAATAAGACACAAAAGTTGAGAAATGTGTGTGTGTGTGTGTGTGTGTGAGAGAGAGAGAGAGAGAGAGAGAGAGAGATAAACAAAATTAGAAAAGTTAAACACAAATTGCGCCAACATGTATAAAACTCGCTTTTTGACGAGAATTTGAAAACAAAATGATATCTAATGGCGTGATTAAAAAATATTAATGTTTCCTATCTGGCTGCAGCTAGAGGTCACTGTAACGTTGTTTGAAAAACAAATGAAATTCAAACTTTACTTTAAGAAACAATTGACCAATCACCTGCATGTATGCTATCTACGACAAAATAAAGAAATATATTTCTAAAAAGTACATGAAAACCCGTAAAACGAACATTAAAAGTGTAATAATAATGAATTTGTTTTAATCCAATCCTAATTGCGTTAGTTTTTGCGAATAATCGTCTAAAAAGTTTACTAATCAGCGTAATACAGATTTTTTGTTTGCAGACTAATATTTTTTTCCCCAGCTTTTAATCTTGATGTGTAATACTTTATAAAATATTAAATTTTAGAAAAAAAATGTTTGAAGAAGACAAATATATTAAAGTCAAAAGTAAAAAAAAAACACGAAAAAAAAAAAAAATAATAATACCATATGCAAATTTTTAAAACAAATTATATAAAAAATATTCATAATTTATAAAACATAATTTTGCATATAATAATAATAATAATAATAATAATAAAAATGATGATGATGTTGTCGTTGTTATTATTGTTGTTGTTGTTGGTGGTGGTGGCGGTGGTGGTGGTGGTGATATTTGAAACAGAAATATGAATGCCAAACTTACCTATCAGACAACAAAGAAAATGTACATTGAAATATACTTACTTGTTTTAGTGATGACAACTGGGTTATAACACATAGCTTGATCTCAGTAGTTAAAAGGTTGAAAATTTTTTGACTTGCTGAGTAGTGATATAAGATCATCAAAATGCATATTATACGAAAAGCGTCATTGTAATTAACAAAAATATTTATTATTATAAAATACTTTCATGTAATATTGGTAAAATATTTTTATTTTTTTTGTACGGGAAAATGAAAGAAATAGATTGGCTTGGACTGGATAAATAGTGTTTTACTCCCTAATCAAGATTTTTTTTCACTTATATCGAGGCGGTGGGATGTGGAGGAAGCCGGAGTGCCCGGAGAAAATCACCAACCTTCGGCAAGCGAACTAACAAACTTTCTTACACTAGATATTGTGATCTGTAAGTGCGCATTGTTTACCATTTGGCCTCCGGGGCCCCTAAAAGAGAGAACAAGTTAATCATCACGTCATACTTGTATTATGTTAAAGGTTTTTGTTGTGTAGGGGAGCAATGAGGTATTTTACTTGAATATCGAGGAAGTAAGTATGAACCGGATATAAAAACAAATGATGCTCCAAACCAAAATAGGCGAGTTGTTGATGCAATAGAGTGTCACGCAACAACAAAGATCACGCCACTCATATGGAGGTCTTATATATTGCTTAAAGCAAAAGAGCGGTAAAAAATTGTGAAAAAAGACAAAATAAAGCAGTTTTTTTTTTTAGATAAAATGTCTTTAATAGGAACTCGCTCTCTGTGTATGAATTACAATACACGATTGTTTTTTATCAAAACGTAATTGTGTTGAAGTACAAAGCAATGTTTGAAGTGTAAGTTTAAATACCTTGTTTAATATATTATCAAAGATTAAATTTCAAAACCATTTTATTTTGATACTATATTTTTTTTACAACAATATTGAAATGATTATTATGTATATTACTGCTAACGTTAAGAATCCTATCGTCCTATGGTGCTATGCTCAATATTATTTTTTTTTTTTCACTTTTTTTCATTTTGACTTCAAAAGTCGGAGGACTAGCCTATTAAGAACAATATTCTTTTTATTTGAAATCCATTAATATGTATCTCATTGACGCCCTGTAATAAAAAAGCATTTTAATGTATATTTATCAAACTGTTTCTATGACAATACATCTCAATTTGTCTTTTGTTTGTATTCTTTATTTAAAATGCTAAAAAATTTCTGTCTGTGAGGTACGTATATTTTATCGAGTTTGTAAGATTAAATAACACTAAGCAATGTTCTTTTACGTGATTTATAAAGATTAAGGCAATGCAAATTGCATAAGCAGAGAGGGCAGTGAGGAAAGACCAGAATAGTAAATTGCAAAGACATAATTGCACGGTAAATAACTAACATCAGATTATTATATAACTTTAATACATTGGACTTTAATTAAAAAAGATATTGCCATTCATCATTTATGTAATATCATAAACATACCGTCTTTGGTTCTGAGTGTTATAGTGGATTATCCCACGAAGAAAAAAAAAACCCAATTAACAATTAATTAATTTTTTCCCTTGCGAGATAATCCACTATTAAATTCAGAACCAAAGGTGACAGGTTTTTTATTATTATTTTATCTTTTTTCAGTTTTAGTACTGAGACCCTTTTCTTATTTCAGCAGTAAGAAATATTGACAAACGCCATTGTTTGATAGCTGTTTGTTTACAAATATGTGATTTGGCAATTATCTTTTACGTAAGCGATATTGTAAATGTTGTATGTGGCGGACCGGACAAAGGCTACTTCCGGTTACATTGTTTCCACTGGTGACACTATGCGACTTTCTAATTTTTGTCGTTTTTAAGTTCGATATCGGGAGTATTGAAGATTTATTTGGATTTACCATTGTCCTATATATATACACATTAGTGTTGTGACATTTTGATATACGCCATGTGATGTATTCTAATTGAAAATATATTTCAGTTTAATGACGATGTTCATCGTGTTCATGAATAATGGCAAGTATTTTCGATAGTTACCAAGTCCCAGACCTCCAAAATATCGAAGAGACCGTAGAGTAACAGTGCAGGGTACAATAAACATTTATTAAAAACGCTAGCCGAAGCAGTTAACAAACTTCAATTATCAGATGACCCAGATTTATGCAAAAATGATTCCATAGAAACTAAGTTAAGTGAAATAGGCTTGTCTGAAAATTGTAATCCTTATTCTGTGTCTGGTTATACCAAAGGTTTTACAGATATTCCAGATTTTGGCCTCATTGATATTTTCAATTACTTGACCTTTAAAAATGCAGACTATGATAGAAAAAAAAAACTCAAAGCTTTCAAGACCTTTGAAGATTTATTTAGCGATGGCCATGTGCAACAACTCGAGTTTAATCCCCTGAGCAAGGATGATAATGCATGCTTATTTCACGCCAAAGTGAAGCCAACACAAAGAGAATCAACATACTTAAAGAATGAATTTTACGATTCATGGTTTGCTTTGGACAAGTCTGATGGATATGGGATAACAGGACACTGTGAATGCAAAGGAGGGTAATTATCAACTAAATTAGTTTAAGTTTGGAAAGAAACTTGTAATTTTAATTTTTGTTAATATGTACTCCAAATGTTTGAAATGAAACAGATAAAACATAATTGAAAACTATAACAAAATACTCTAGAATATCTCAAAGATGGAAAGTTTAAAAGAATACTTGGATCATTAATAATTTAATAAGTAAATTGATATTGCTGATATTACATGAGTGAAATAACTTTAATTAGATGTCATATTTATTATGCCTTTGCAACCAAAATGATCGTATTTTATTTCAGAGCAGATGGTGCTTGCAGACGTATTGCAGCTGCTCTCTATGAGCTTGAAGCTTTTGAAAAATTTTCATGTACTGAGGGGGAAAATTTGTGGATGAAGAGACCTACATGTCATGATATCCCTCTTCCAATGACAAGCTTATCAGTAGTGAAGCCAACATTTGGAATGATAAACCAAGATGAGAAAGTGCTGCCTAACATTAATGATTATGATCTTAGGTATATAAACCAACGACATGCATTATTAGTTGGACAAAAAAGGGAGTTTGGTAAAGAACTACAAAAGGTAAAAATTGACCTCTTGTTATCTTAATTTGTTTTTAGAAAATATAATTATCAGTTAAAATGCTTTCTTTTCATACTACCTTTTGAATTTAACTTATTATTTTAGCAGTATTTTCCATGTTATTTATTACTTTGATTTTAGTTGGAATATAACTCTTCAAATCTTTTATGTAATTTTTTTATCATTTGATTTGATTGAGGAGTTTTATTTGCTTCTTTTTCAGTTTAATGTTTGTTTTAATTTACCTTTTTTGATTGATCTTTTATGTTAAGTAATTATCAAATTTTTCTTTTCAGAAGAGAAATGACTTATTGTTTTATAATTTTAAAGACTTTGTCAACTGTAATTGAGAGCCGAAATACAGGTTTTCCCCAAAACTACAGTTAGAGATACATGGCTTATAACTTAATCCTTTTGCTTGGAAATAAACAAAGGTTTGTCATGTACTTGTTTTCAAAGGATGTCTCGTTTTTAACTGATCTTCCATCATTGATGTTGTATGCCTCCATATCTTAACAAGTTCAATCTTAATTTTTGCGACTTCATATATAAGTACCATGGTAGAGCATCTTGCTGTAATTGAAATAATTTTAACTGAACCTAGAATCCAAATCAACAAGTTCAACAATATATGCAAGCCATTTTGTCTTGTTGATTTCAATTCCAATATAATTGTAAATGTACACTTAATTTGATTCTGATATAATTGTGCATGCAAACTTAAAATAATTTTTATTGCTTTTGGTTCTTATATTGGTTTACTATGTACAAATGCATTTACAGCAGGTGGTCTTATGTATAGGTGATATGTTGGCAGGGGGTTATTTAAAGCACCATTGTTATTATTTCAAATCTTTGTATGTGTTGATCTGGACTTCTGATCTGAAGTTATAAATTTTCTTTTTTCATTTTATTGTAGATATCTTCAAATATTCAGGTCTTTGAAATTCTTTTAGAAGAGGATATACATGATGACGACGTAAGTATTATTCAAGAAGCAACTTCAGGCCAGTATGATAATAAACTTTGGTTTGCTATGAGAGTTGGCCTTCTTACTGCTTCCAACTTTCAGAAGGCAGTCGATTACATTGATACTTCGCGGAAACCTGCACAATCTTTCATCAATTTTTTCATAAAATGACTTTGATGAAGAGTTATTGCCAGCTCCTCTCAAGTGGGGTAGAAAGAAAGAATTTGTTGCACGTGAAATGTATACAAGAGTACTTTGCAAATATCACACAAGACTGCAAGATAAAAAACATGGTCTCTTAATTAGTAAGGAATAGCCTTTCTTGGGTTGTAGCGTTGATGGGGTTTCAATGTGTAAATGCAAGCCGCCACATTAAAGAAGATTAATTGAAGTTAAATGCCCATATTCACTTCGAGGGTCTGAACCAAAGGGAGTTGCAGAACTGAAAAAAGGTTTCTTTAACAAAACTGTAGGTAGATGGGAGGCAGATATGCAGTGTCCCTATTATGCACAAATTCAAGGTCAACTTGGTTTGTATAAACTCCAAGAATGTGACTTGGTAATTTTCACAAAAAAGGGAATTCATGTTAGTGCCATCTCATTTAATGAAGAATTTAACATTTAAATGATAAATAAACTTGTGCTCTTTTATAAAAAGTATTTACTGAATACTTTAATTAACAAGTATTTGTGAATTAACGAGACTGTATTTTATAATGTTGGTTATGTATACATGGTACAGACCTCTTTTTAGACCTGTAAAAAATTAATGATTTTGTTCCATTTTGTATCCAATAAAGTATTGCTTTGTTATTTGCACTGGTAGTTTCAATTATAACATGCCATTGCTGATAAAATTTACATAATTGTTTTGCTGATAAAATTAAATATCAATTTAATTCAGTGATGATAATACTTTACATTTTATAATTTCAAAATATGAAAAGAATTTAACTACATGTATATAAAATCAAATAGTTTTCAATTTTAATTTGGTATTTCACTGATCTATGAATTTAATTTATAATATGTATTTGCAACTATTTTACAAGTCTAAAATCCAAACTGCATAAAGCACCACAAACATGCACAATCTGGTCCAGTAAAGGATATAACTTTAGGGATATTATGCCTTGTAAAATTTTTAAAGTTTTTCGTTCTCCCAATAGTCCTTTCTACATGTATTCTGGCAGAAGCAATCCGTCTTGTTTTTGTCACTGTCCTTGAACTAATCTGTCTTCCATGACAAAATGGTGGAATGTTCAAAGTTGCCAATTTCAGTGTGACTAGATCTCTTATTAAAAAGCCACGGTAAGCCATTTTATCATCGCCTATTCTAATTTGTTAAGAAACCCACTTCTTTCCACAATTGCTCTGTCAGAAATACTTCCTGTAAAAACTCTTGAAATGAAAGAAAAGGTACCAGTTGGTGTTATTCCTATAAGAGCTTTACATGTATTATGATGCTTATTATTTGACCATGTGACTCGTTTTGAAGATGACAAACTGGGATGCTGCAGGGAGAACTCTGTGCAGTCAATTACTGCTCTAGATTTTGAAAAGTACTTAAATTGTTTAAGCAGATTTGATTTTACTTGATTTCTAAAAGGCCAAGAAACTACGAACTTGATCTTATTGTAAAGAAAGTTGATCCAAGTTGTAACAAGAGGCCTAATAGGGCCTGTGATGCTCAACTTGCTGCATATGTAAGACAATGTTTTTTGTTTGTTTGTAATGCTGTTTAAAGTTCAACTCAAGGGTATTTCACTTATACAAAGACTGTCAGTTTTAGAAATGGTGGAGGACACTGGAGTATCGAAGAAATCCACGACCAAGCAGCAAGTTAACTGACAAACTTTCAAAGATGAAGTGCTAGTGCCACTGGGACGTTAATGCGCAATGTCAGGGGTGAGAGTCACTGTACATAATTTGCACATTTCTTTAAATTGGGTCAATAAAAATTTTCTCAGAAAAAACCCGTTATATATTTTGAATCCCACAGAGTATACTTTATGTATTTAAAATTTGAGCTCAATTGGTGGAAAAATGGACCCATAATAGCCATTTTTGTGTTTTTTCTATTTATAGTAACGGCGGCAATCTTGGATGACGGACAGGGTTGTCTGGTACAGACTTTAGTCAGGTCGACGTTGGGATCAACCACACCAAATTTCATTCCTATTGGCCCAGTGGTTTCAGAAAAGTAGATTTTCAAAGAATTCGCTAAATATTACATCTAATTTGCATAATTTTTGAAAATTGTGTCAATGAAAAAAGACTCGAAAAAACCTATTACATATGTTGAATCCACCACAATATACTTTCTACATTTCGATTTTGAGCTAAATCGGTCGAAAAATGGAACTACAATGGCCATTTTTGTGTTTTTTCTATTTATAGTAATGGCGGCCATCTTGTATGTCGGGCGGGCGTTGTTTGGTACAAACTTTAGTCAGGTTGATGTAGGGATCAACCACACCAAATTTCATTCCAATTGGCCCAGTGGTTTCAGAGGAGAAGATTTTCAAAGAATTCGCTAAATATTACACCTAATTTGCATAATTCTTGAAAATTGGGTCAACGAAAAATTTCACACAAAAACCCGTTACATATGTTAAATCCCTTACGATATACTTTCTACATTTCAAATTAGAGCTTAGTTTGTAGAAAAATGATCCACAATGGCCATTTTTGTGTTTTTTCTATTTATAGTAACAGCGGCCATCTTGGATGTCGAGCGGGGTTGTCTGGTACAAACTTTAGTCAGGCCGAGGTAGGGATCAACCACCACAAATTTCATTCCAAATTGCCCAGTGGTTTCAGAGAAGATTTTCAAAGAATTGATTAAATATTACACCTCATTTGCATAATTCGTAAAAATCGGGTCAACCAAAAATTTCTCAGAAAAACACGTTATTTATGTTGAATGCCCCGCTATCTACTCTCTACATTTTAAATTTGAACAAAACCGGTTAAAAAATGACTCAACAATGGCTATGTATGTGTTTTTGCTATTCATAGTAACAGCGGCCATCTTGGATGTCGGGCGGGGTCGCCTGGTACAAACTTTAGTCTACTCCACCTAAGGACCTTCTATACTGAATTTGGTCCCAATTGATCCAGTGGTTTTAGAGGAGAAGATTAAAGTTTACGCACGCACGGACGCACGCAAAACCATGCCGTAAGCTCAGCTGGCTATAGCCAGTTGAGATAAAATGCGACTAACACTTGAAGAATGTATACTAAAAAGACCACTAATAACTTGTTCATCAAAACCTCTTCTTAATTTTACTAAAGTTATAAGAAATTCCTCTTTCACAGTGAGTCCTCGTTTTGGTTCTGTTTTGTTCTGAAAGTAGAATTATTCAAAATTCAAAAAGTAAGAAAAAATTATGTTATATTGAATAATTACAACTAGTATTATTTGACAATTAGGCATTATCTGTTCTATAAATCAATATGATTCTTTTTTGTTTTATGTACAGTTTTACACAGATAAATAATTGACTTATCAACCTTGCTGACTGTCATGCCAGTGATTTAATAATAAGTCCATGTAGATTTTTATAGGAATATTTATATTTGTCAGTTTTCTTGTAGATGGTCAGCGGATTTTGCTAAGTTCTCTAGTTTTCTCCACTCCTAGAATAGACTTGGTGTTACCTAAATGAGGTGTTAATCTTTTTATATGCACAAACTATATGTTTTTATTTATTGTTATCTCCCCTTTGATTGTTGCCTGGCCACTGATACTTACACCCTTGGATTCTGTGGTATAATTTGCTATTCAGTAGTTCAGATTCTTGGCAGCTCCTTGAATCCGTGCAAATAAAAGTGTAAGCATGGATAAATTTAGGCCTGAAATTTATCTTAGTATGAATCATTTAAAATTAAAGTAGAATCAGCATATACGACCTCATAACATTGGATGAAATCATTATTTTCATATCATATTATTTCAAATTTGTGATTAATTTCATACCAGTCTGTTACCTTAAAAAGATAATCTGTAAAATTTTAGGGTTTCCCAATTTTAAAATGAATTCCATGTTGTAAATGTACGAATGTTTTAGCAAATAATCTTAAAAGATACTCCTTCCGGAGCACCTGGCCTCACTTCCCTGGTGGAAACTCATGTGTTTAACTGGAATTGCCACTTTTCAAATGTTTACTTTGCCTTTTGGATTGTGGTTTGGATATGGACTGGTATTTTTGTGTATGGTGATATCTTTATTATCTACTCTTTGATTTAAGATGACGGTCTTGATTAAGTCTTTACCAAATATGATCATTACAAAATGTTTTTACAGCATTAGTTGAAATAATGTTCATCATTAATTTTCAATCTTTAGGTTAAATGATTAAAAACACATCTGTATAAAATTTGCAAGATTCATATCTTTCATTATCCTATAAAGAGTTTTCGTTGGTTTTTTTTTTATCTTTTAACTGGTCAATTGAAAAAGCTTCTAAATCATCAAAACATAAAGTTGTCTGAACACCAACATCAACCAATTTTTGTCTCCATTCTATAGTCAGGTTTCTCTAATAAAAACAAATGATATAATACGGTTATACCATAACTTCAGAATAAATAATTTTGCATGACAACAACAAAACCTGTATATAACTTATGGAATATTATGGACATTTTTTTTTTATTTCATTTGATATAATTTTAATTAAACTAATTGTTGTAAATATATGTGGATGAGTGATTTTAACAACAGGTTTGTTGTCTTAAGGTTATGAGCTTTAGTCGGCGTTGCCACTATCCATCCATCTGATAATTAACAGGATACCAGCTGGAATATAAACCTTGAATTGGATTGGCATAGACAGGGCAGACTTAAGCTTTTATATACATAACACGTGTAAAACATAAACTTATATAAAAATATTATGATTTTAAATTTTGTCATTTATATGTTTTCATTATTTTTTAATGAAATATATTTTTGGTATTGCTATCATGACTATTGTTATAGTCATGTGATGGTCCATAATAATACATTATATTATGTAGTTTAATTGATAAAATTGCATCTTCCTTTTAACATATTTATTTTATGTAATAATTATTGCAACCAGTCATTTGTTTTTATAACCCATATAGGGATTTTGTAGATTTTTCTCTTTGTGAACTCTTTATATGAAAATAAAAGAATTTTATGTGTACTGCATTGTTAGTTAATGTTTACCTGTTACATGTGAATAATTTTCTTTGCAGCTGTAATTATGCTCAAAATGTGCTGCTACCGATGCGTCTACGGACTCAACCTTTTGTTTTGTCCCTTGATGTCTCTCTGTTGGCGGCTTTTTGGTTTTTTTTCTGCTAAAAGCCTCCGTTCATACTGAGTACTTACGGCTGGCAATGGGTCAGGATGGTCAGGTGATGGACCAATACCGCCGACAAAATGCTTTGAACATATATACGTTTCTTTTTTCACATTTTCAATTCCAAAATATTTCCGGCCACACAGACGTACCCATCTCTGACATTTGTCCAACCGCGTCTTGGGCTTCGGGAAAGGAATGAGAAAGACATCCGAAGTCGTAGGCAAGTACCGAAAATCTGTTTTACAGTCCCCATAACAACAGTGCTTTACCTGTTTACCGGCATGTTTATAAATGATATAATAATTTTATCAGCAGAAGAAGCGTCTCGTTGTCAAAGGGTGTTTGTCCGGTGGAACTATTTTTTTTGTTGGAGGTAATTGTAAAATACAAAACGGATAACGTAACACGTTATGGAACTGGCAAATGGTCTGTTCCAAGCTCCGAACAGCGGCCAACATTCGTACCTCTTTTATAACCGCTATTTCGGAGCTTGGGTCTGTTCGTCTTGTGTACGGTTTCAGGAAAAACTAAATGTCGAAAGGGAAAAGAACGGAACTTGATAATTAGGGGTGCATTTGAGGCCGGTAACTTTTTTCATTAACACCCGTCAATATTACCATCCCGTCGTTAAGGAGGGGCGTGGGTTCATTAACATTACTACTTCATTTTTTAGAATTGGTAAAATTATTCCAGGTTAATTCCCTGCGTTTGAACAATCAGGATTAGAGAAATTTACATGAAATATTATAATAATAATTTTTAACCATTTAAATTATCGTGTAGGCGTTTTCAGAATGAAATTTTTAATGTCACTTAAAACCAGTAATACCATTTTAAAAATGAAATACATTCTCCAGCAGAATTTTTTTCTGTTCGAAAATATTTTCTTTATTAAAGCAATTTCGAACATGAAGTTATTAATGACAATCTTTGTAATTTTTTAATATTCCAATAAAAGTAGAGATTCTGAAACAAAACAAATTTATCTTTATCAAAATAAATTTTGTACAAACAAATCAGAGAATATTTTTCTATAAATGTGCATGGGGAACATAAATCGTGGTCAGTATGTGAATTGTTCGTCAACTTTTTCAAAGTTTAGGCACGAAAGAATATAATCAGTAAGACGAAAATAACGTGGATTATGTAAGAAAATTAACCGAAAATCAATTGTTATTGACGAAAAATAGAATTTGTATATGGAAAGCAGCCAGCGCAAATTAGCATATGAAGAATACCTTTAAATGTTACAAAACGCCAAAAATGCATAAAATGAAATAAAATTAAAAAATTAAAAAATAAAATAAAATAAAATAAAATAAAATAAAATAAATAACTAAATAAATAAATAAATAAATAAATAAATAATAAAAAGTCTGACTGTAGTATGATTTATACGTTTTCTGTCCTTCAAAACTTTGCTTTCGGATTAATACTATCACTTATAATTTGCGTTAGAAAGTGGCAACTTCATATCAATGTTGCAACAAATATTAGTATAAAATAATTAAATCGTTTAAAGAGGTAAGTTTTATTTGATAAATTTTCATGTAAAAAGGCAACGCGATTTTTATTGCCAACTTAAGTATTAAACTTATATATATATATATTGTTATTGCTTAATCAATGATTTTACTTCTACTCAAATTGGGGCACAAATACAATATATAAAGAATAAGGCTGAGTAACACAGAATTCTGTGAGAAAACTTTCGATAAATAAAGTTAAGTATATAATAAACAAAAATACCTGTTTGATTTTGATGTGCCATAGCTTCACTTTTTGGAAATTAATTCCTTATCAGTGACACTAGAGGCAAAAAAGTTGATATATAAAAAGATAAAGCAAACATTTGAAAATAAATTTATCCAGAGTTACAAAATTATATGAATCCAAATCCAGCTAAGGAATGCTTTGCACGAGGGAACAAATAAAGAATGAGTTTCAAAAACCCGAGCGATCCGCCTATAGGAAAAATGCAAAGAAACAAGGTTACACGTTTGGGCGACCTCTATATCCCAACATTGACTCGAGGGCACATGCAAATCAATTTTAGCCTAACGCGACTTTATAAAAAATAACGTAATAAAAACATCTCAAAAGTGTTACTAGGAAAAAATCTTTATATGAAAATGTGTCATTGGTCGTTTTCTCCCTATTATTACCCGTGATAGTAAAGAGTAAAATTCATAATACATGATTTTCGCCTGTGAACTAATGCAGCGCCCACATTGCAATGGCAATAGCTCCGTGTTTTACATGCATTATAATGTTGCTTTGTATACTTAAACTTGTATAGGAAACGCACGTGTATTGACTAGTGGCCTGGCGATAGATCATATCGTTGTTAGATATAAACGACAAGTATTGAAACTAAATTCAAAGATGTGTTCAGATGAACAGTGTGTTATTTAATTGGGTTATTTGTTGAAGAAACAAATAAACTGCGTTTAAATGAGAAAAAAATATTGTAAAAGTAAAAAATAATACATTAAAATATATTAAAACAAATAAAAAACGGACACAAGATTCGAACCCAGGACTTTGAGGTTATCATTTCCTACGTCCTACCACACAGACAGCATAGATGATATGGAAATTGTATGCTAGCAAATATCACGTATGTATGTTTTTTGGGCGATAAAGGGGTAATGTGTTTTATCTTTATCCCCAAATTTCAATACCAGCGCAACCCTATCCATCAACCATAATTTGCAAAACAGAAGATGAAATATAGAAGTTTTGGTAGTCAAAATATCTTTGATGGAGAAGAATGCGCTCAATGTGTATTAATTGAAAAACACGGTTATTTTCATCAAACTTTTCGTATTTGTATTGAAGAATACGGAATGCAGTATTCTGAAATGTATGTTTAAATACATAATTTAATGTTTTATCAAACTTTAAATATTCAAAACCGTTTCGTTTTGGTACTCTCTTTTTTATGCTTACAGTGTAAATATCATTGTAACAAATTTTAAATTATGAATTCTTTAGGCGGATGCCTCGGCTTATTGAGAATCATCCTTTCAAAAATTAACACAGTTTTACCCGCTCAGGCGTAGTAAATATTTAACAAAAATACATTTTAAATTTTGATGTGATAAAGATATAAAAAGTTAACATTATAAACTGCTGTTTTCGATAATTCATTAATTTTAGATCCTTTTGGTTTAGCTTATGATATTGTTTTCTTTTTTATTTTGTTTGATTGTTGTTTCATGTTTTCTGTTACATTTTCATATCAAGTATATTTTAAGCCTTTATAGTTGGTTTAATTTTATTCACAATATTTATTTATATGTTTTGCTCTCCGTTTTGTCTTTTCCTGTGGCACCGATCAAATATGTTTTCAAATGGAATAACATGTTTAACATCAATGTAATGCCAATTCAATTGTTAAAAAAGAAACGAATTCCTGATGTATAAAATAAGTTTATTTTTTTAAAGTTTTAGTAGACACTTCTTCTCTTCGGCGGACTTATCGAAATACAACAAAAACTCAAAACAATTATATAAGGTAAAAAAAAATTAGCATTACATTATGTGCACTTTTATTGTCATCACTTTTGTAGAATGTCTTCATCGTGACATGTTTAAATTAGAAAAGTCTTGTTTTTTTTTCTTTTGGTATAAATTGATCCATTTTTCTTCTGTTTGGCATTTCCTAAGAATAATTCAACATAGTGTTCACCATGATATAAGCATTTCAGCTGTATAAATTAGACATTAAATAATCAGAGAACGTCTGTTGATTGTTGGTTACGACAATTCCAAAGCTTTATGCATCATTATATTTTGAAAGTACAGTCATAAACATATATAAAATGGAATAACTTTACAAAATATTTAATAAGTCATCAAAAATAAATATTCCCTTTGTTTGGTTTACCTTTTTTGTACCAAAAAAAAGGTTTTCCGCTAAAAATAAGTAAGAAATCGCAGAGACATTATATTGAACCCTTGTGAAAAGAATGGAACACATTGTACGGGGAATATTAACATTGACGTACCTGTTTGTTACTGTGATGAAGAATGCAACAAGTATAACGATTGCTGTTTTGACTATTCAAAGTTATCACTTTAACCAAAAACAATACCAAAACAAACTGTTTGTGATTCGGTTCATTTCGGGAAAATGTGTGCAAATCATGTTTATGGTAGTTATTCATCTCTAGATGCCCATCAGATTTCAAGAATTTCAATATCGATGCAAAATGTCGAAGCCTATTTCCAGTGAGCACTGAAGATGGTATAACATATAATAACGCACATTGTGCAATGTGCCACAACGTTACTAAGTATAAAACTTGGTCATTTAGATTTATTTACAAGGATATATTTCTAAAAAAGTTTACAATGACGAATGGAATATATAAGAAAAAACTATGTTTTTGTAGTTTTGCCACCAGAAGGTTCCTTCATTCGATACTGTATTGAATATCACACAACTGTCAATGAAGACGTCATAAATAACACGCTTTGTGAATCATTTTAAAGTCCGTTACAAATGCATTCTATTGAAGGCAAAAAGTCTGGGCTGCTAAAAATGTATATTGTTGGAATAAGACATGGCCAGTAAATGCTTATCGTTGTAAAAGACCAACAAATACTTGGTACAAAGAATGGGGTGTTCTAAATCTTGTTGGTATGTTCAATGTTCATCCACCTGTAGAAGGAATTCATGGAAATAAATGTAACTGGGGACCCGTATATATATATATATAGTCCTTATTATGTGAGTAGAAAGATATAGTAAAGTAGATAAAATTGTAAAACGTTTCATTTGAAGCACGAGTCAATGAAATTAATTTACTGACATTTTGTAGTAGGTAGTCGATTTGTATCATAGTGTCTTTTGTTACCATTCTTAATTTTCCGTAAAATGTTTAAGAGTACCATGACCGATTATCTTTTTCCTATACGAATTGTTTGCGAGCAAAAAAAAAAAAAAAAAAAAAAAAAAAAAAAAAAAAAAAAAAAAAAAAAAAAAAAAAAAAAAAAAAAAAAAATTAGCAAAATGTGCTTTTATAATAATTCCTAAATTCCTATTCGAATTAAAATTAAATTTGATAAATTCAAAATTAATAACAATTTTGCCGATAAAAGTCTTATCAATATTAATTTTTGTTAAATAATAATAATAATTTTACTAATAAAACAATAATAAAAAATATTTGCTTTATCATTTAATAATATGTTTTTGACGTTTATGTTTTATACATAAACAGTTATGTATAAGTATCATTATTAAAGACCGTAAATAATTAAGCTTTGTGACACCAATCTTAACTCGGTAGAATCGTTAAAGTGAACAATTTATTTGTAGAAACAATTTTGGCTATATTAAGAATTTAAATTGTTATCAAATTAGCAATTTATTGTCACCGTAGTTTTGACACTATGTATTTTTAACACAATTTATTAAAATGTTTCAAAGAATAGTTCAATCATGATTCTCTTACGGAGTAATATCAAATTACAATTAAAAACACTTATTTTAACGATTTGATAATATTAATGTTGCAATATATCGTCTTTTTTTATCAACAGGGTGCGCGTGGTGGATCTAACTGTAGAGATGGGTTATGTAATATAGACTACATACAAAATGACGAAATATGTATTCAAACTTGTTTTGCGACAAACAACACAGTCAATGTCAATCTAGTTTATAGAGTTTTGCCATTAATATTATCAACGGTTTGAGAACAAATTGAACTAAAACAGAATGAGGGAAACCTTTCATGTGGACTGTTGTCAGGTATAGACACTAAATGTTGTATTTTTAATATTTTAACAAATGTCAGTATTTAAGGAATGAAGATTTTGTCAGAGAATGAAAACAATTCTTCAATTTATAAACATGTTACAATGGGGTTATATTGAAACTGATACTGATAAAACAATCTCTGTGAATAACTCACAAAATGTAGTAAACAACTGTACCGTATCAGAAGAGTTACAGAGTAAACACCAATTCAATCTCAACAAATTGAGATTGAACAAATCTTTATCAAACTATTTTAAAAATAAATTGAAAAATAAATGTCCAATTGCCTTTCAAGCAAAAGCTTAGGTTCTGCATAATGACGTTATAAATTATAAAAATTAGAGTTCCATTACCATACAACAACGGAGTTTGATAGCGCATTTATGGTTACTATATCAATATGGTCACATGGCAGCATCCTTACTTACATTATATTATAGGTTTCCAGTGTATCGTTATTTTTTACGATTGTGCTGTACAAATATTTGAAATTAGTGCGATTCCGCTCCAGAAGTATTTTCGGTTATATGATGAGTACACTTTTGATTGCACAACTTGTTTTTACATTTGGAGATGGAGCAAACGACATTCCAATTTTTTGTCTCATAATAGGAATTATTTCCCATTACCTTCGGCTTTCTTCCTTCTCTTGGGTTTCTATATTTCTAACAAACGTTTTATGTTCTATGCAAAAAATTCATTCGACTCCTGGTCATAACAACAATGTAAAAGAAAAAGACAATATCTTTTTATTGATATTAGGATATCTTGTACCATTTACGATAGTTCTGCCATGTGTCATTTTAAATATGTTTTCTTACGTAAATGTTGGATACGCCGACGGAATTTGTTTTCCAACTGCTTATCCAGCAAATCTCTTTTCATTTACATGCCTATTCTCATTTCTATTATTGTAAGTGTGATTGGTTTGAGTTTCACTTCATATTTCATTTCAAACTTCAATAACAGTATCGACCCTAGCATGCCCATGAGAAAACTTCGTTCATTAATACCAGTATCTATACGTCGGAGTGCATTGTGCGCATGCCCATAGGTCATAGGCATACTTGCGGACATTTTTGATTCTGATGCTCTGGCATATACTTTTATTTGTTTGGCAGGTTACCAAGGAGCGATTGTTAACATATGCTACATATGCTTTTTGTCTCCAATAAAACAAATATTCGATTTTCACATTAATAAAAGTTAAGAGACATTACATTTTTAAAACATAAATAAAAGTGATAATAGAAAAAAATAATGAATTAATGAATTAAAAAAGGTCAAACATCTAAAGTTGAAGAAAGAAAGTGCATTTATACAAAATTTGGGTATTTTTTTTTTTTTTAATTTTTATAATTTTCATTACCTCTTAGTATTTAATGGTATTAGCTCGTTTTGTTTAATTTTAGCTATCTGTTTAACAAAAATGTACATGTTTTGTCTTAATAACAGAAACTTAGTCAAAAATTATCTTTTCTAAAGTAGAGTAGCTTCCGAATTTTTTAAAATTTTATTATTTATATATAGTTTATTTTCGAATCTGCATCACTTGCTTCTATCAGACAAATACCGACATTTTACTGCTTTCGTCCAAATCATTTTGTACAATCATTAATACACGATAAAATTTTAGCAATGGTTGAGTAAAGCTTTTGCAAATGAGTGCGTTTTTCTCATGTTAATTAAACAATTTTTGTTCAATTTTTGCGATCACGTGTTTAACAGTAGAAAATTATTACAAGTCTGTGACATAAAACAAAAATACCAGTCCTTGTTCATCCAGTGAATTACTGGTTTTAAAGAAATAACAAAATGATACCAGAACATTGCAGAAATATTGACAACTCGTATGTCTGAAATTGTAATTAGTATTTGATATACTTGAGAAAGTATAATAGTTAATATATAAAAGTTACAGTAAAATGTAAATGAAAAAATTAAAGTGCTATCGTATTAGCTATTTTATAAAGAGTAAGTGAAGGGAAACAACAAAAACAAATGAAGAAAACTACTAAAATTTATAAAAAAGCAAGTAAAAATGTTCAAAAGCATCATATGAATAACTAATGAAAGCAAAACGGATATTACATGT
This sequence comes from Tegillarca granosa, assembly GCA_029721355.1. Taxonomy (NCBI): domain Eukaryota; kingdom Metazoa; phylum Mollusca; class Bivalvia; order Arcoida; family Arcidae; genus Tegillarca; species Tegillarca granosa. The sequence continues at coordinate 39,104,802 of CM056598.1, read as the reverse complement.
ATAATAGCCAATACAAGGATTACATTTAAATAAGTGAAAGATAACGACGATACATTTGTATGAAAGTAATAAAAAATAGATTTGGTATTATAAATATTATTATTGGAGATGGCAAATCGATCCAAATTCATTAATCGATTAATCTTCGCATGATATGAACAATTAATCGATTAATCGTTATATTATTTACGCCATTTGAAGCTCGATAATTATCCAGTCAATATCAGTTGCACCTTCGGACCATGTTCGACGTATCACTGTATGTTACAGCTTATCCGTGTTGACTTGTACTGTTATTAATAAAAGAACAATAAAAATTGGAAAGAAAACACATTAAATCCAAATATATTTAGCGTTCATAACTGGTACATACAGTAGAGTACATACGATACATTTATAAATAAACAATATCGCACCGGAAGTCTTTGTTCTTATTCAAACTATAGTTTCGTCAGCTAAATCAGCTTACGCAAACTTTTAAAAAAAAAACTATAACACAACTAAACAGCAACGTCAACAAAGATAATAAACTAAACAGAATTCTTGTTGAATAATATTATTTGATCAACAAGTGATGAAGAAATCCGGTTTATCATTTTTATTATGATCAATTAAGACTCTCTCAGAAGGAACCGAAGTTCCTGGAGCACAGAGGATTTTTTCGTTAATAGTGCAAGTCTAGGAAATCGCTACTGGTTTGACTCCCACCACAAAAGAGGGTCAGTACAATTAGGATCAGGGTTTCTTTCATATACATCTCAATCTCAGACTCGTTGGGTTTATCTGGCGTGATTGAATTAAAAAAATCCAAATTTCTTTTAATTTTTTAAGTGATTTAACATGCAAGAAGTCCCTCCTATAGAAGTCAAGACAGTTTCACAGAGCTGACATTTAACATTGTTTCCGTCAATGGATCGTTTGAAATGGTTCTAAACCTTTGATTGACTCTATATGTTTGAGCTTAAAAATTTTTGGTTATGATCAACAACTACTCATTTATGTTCATTTGTTTAATCAACCATGTATGAATACATATCGCAATTAAAGGTAAGGTACAACATGTATCGATCTTGTACGTGTATTATTATTATTATAGGATATCCAAGATAAGGGGGTACTCCAAAGGGGTGTCAATTAGTCGATTATGGAAATAATAATCGATTATTCGAAGGTATGAACAATTACTCGATTAATCGGTTAATCGTTGTCATCCCTAATTATTATATATTCTATGAAAGCAAGAAGTTTTGCCAGATTTGCCAGATTTGACAACTTTTTTATGATTATGATATATTTTATAACCGAAAAATATAATTTACCAGGACTATCATCCTCATAATTATTTTTCCTTTTTTTCTTGTGTTAGCTTTTTCCTTCCTACGTTTATGAAACAAAAAAGAAGACTTTTATAAACCTCAATTTCTGTCAGCTCATATTATTACAAATAGCGGAAAGTGGAAGCGAGCTTTGACCAAAATGAGCGGCTTTACCAAATTAAACTATCAAAAGTGTGGACAATCGTTTTAAAACAATAGCAAGATGCTTTGTGTACACATGAATAATTTGCAAATTGGATAAATATAAGAAACTAAATCTTTTTAGAAATTGTTTTTTGTTTTGCCAAATCTACAGTAGCTGCTAAGATCAGTATTTGCATTTACATTAACCACTTTGATGTTTTTTTTTAATTTTACAATTTTTAAAAAAAAATTCAAATTTTTGACGGATGTTAAAATAAATATTTTTACCTGTGCTTTTGGTTTTTGGGGATTGTAATTTGGATATGGACTTATGTGTTTGTGTTTTATTATCATTATTACCTTTCTACAACGAAGCAAGCTGTTTACAATTCAATTGTTGACTGAAGAAATTTACAAGGCTAGCCTAATCAAGGCCCTTACGTTACGGTCGTCATCACAAAGTTGTTCATAAATATGAATATAAATAAAACACAAACATATTAGTCCATGTAACTGGTAGATGATTAGACTTTACACTATAGATGCGAAGTTTCTTAATTTCCTTTCATACACCAGTACCAGTAAAAACGTTTTCGAATGGGAATCGACACCAAGTTTTCATAATAGCCTTAATTACCAGTCGGCATTTATCATTAATTTTTAATCGCCCAGCATCTGATAAATATTTACTAATAGCTTCAGAAATCCCATTAATAAAATGTTAAAATTAACTGACAGTTAAATCAAGGTTTTCCAAATGAGTGAGAATACAAACAAAGTACTAATTATCCTTTGAACTTAAGACTTAACGAGGGTAATTATCTGTTCAAAATGAACCAACGGACCACATGGTCATGGGTGCATTTTAATTTTACTTTTCAATAACGTGTGTGTGTGTGTGTGTGTGTGTGTGTGTGTAAAAATTAGTTATTATGATTTTTCAAAACCTGCTATCAATCATTGAGTTTTTTAAAATATTTTAATCCAAATCTAATTATTTAACACTTTACTAAAGTAACATTTGTATAAAGCCATCTTTACGGTTTCTATCATATTTTTGTCAAAAAGAATACAATGTTAAATTTTTAGAGGGAGAGTCCAGACTTTATTGTTAGACGGTTTTTGTATCATGTTTTTGTTACATTGGCTTTTAGCAAGAAATGTGATAATTATAGCCACGTTTTTGTAACATTGGCCTAAAGCAAATAATATGATTATTATAGCCACAAATGGTTCCTATCTTTTGCAAGATTTGTTTATATTTTTTCTTTTACATTTTGTTTGATCCTACTGCTATAACATTTCTAAAGCCAAGTTATATTAATTATATTTTCGGTCTTCTTGTTAATAGGGGCCTCGGTGGCCGAGTGGTCTAAAGCGCGCGCTTTTGGATCATAGCGCCTCTCACCGCCTGGGTTCCTAGTGTGAGAAAGTTTTTCAGTTCGCTTGCCGAAGGTCGGTGGTTTTCTCCACGCACTCCGGTTTCCTCCACCATCCCAGAACTGACCGCCTCGAAATAAGTGAAAATTCTTGACTGGGGCGTAAAACACCATTACTCCACTCCACTCTTCTTGTTAATAAAGAAAATTGTTCTTTCTGTCCACGATGGTTGTCTTAAGAAAATAATTTAATAATATCTGATACATGTAACAAAGGATAAATAAATTCTATGTAGTTGATATCAAAAAATCTATAAATGTAATTTTTCTGGAACACATTACAGATAGTATTTCAAATTGCGTGTAAATTATCAAAAAAATCTAAATCACAAGGAAAAAAGCTAAACATAATTAAATATAACAATAGGGTTTTGAGAAATTTAAATGATATTGAGCATAAGGAATATTTTAGTGACATGATTTTTTATTTTTTTATAAGTAAAAATTGATATAAAATGAAGCGTATGTCTGTTTGTTAGGCATTACCTAAATCTTGTTCTGCGAATAACGTAACGCTACGTACGGATAATCTGCTGATAAAGTCACAAACATAACGCAAATTATATTGACGTGATCAACTATTGAACATGTTATCAAGCATTAAAATAGCTTTAACATTTTTTTTTCTTATCAATACCTCATGTTTTGGCAGATTTGCAAGGTCAATATATTTCAAAACAACGTACTGGGAGATCAAATGACTTTGGACGTATTTCAAAAAAAGTTTTTGTGCGAAATCAGAGGAATGTTCTTGTGAACCCATGTGAACAGTTTGGAAGTTGTAGTATCAAAAAATTAAACACTGACATACCTGTTTGTTACTGTGATGAAGAGTGTAACAAATATAATGATTGTTGTTTTGATGCTTCAATATTGTCGATGAAACCTAAAACACTACCAAAACATATTGTGTGCGATTCTATTCAATTTGGGCAAGTGCGTTCAAATCATGTTCATGGAAGTTATTTAGTATCAAAGTGCCCATTTGATTTCAAAAATGTCAATGTAGCAACGAAATGTCGGGATAACTTGTTCCCGGTGAGTACTAAAAATGGTTTAACATACAAAAACGCATATTGCGCAATGTGCCACAATGTAACTAATTACGAGACTTGGTCATTTAGATTTATCTATAAGTTTGCCTGTTCTAAGAAAGCTTTACAATCACTAAATACAAGTAATATCGCATTGATAATAAAATATATTGTAAGACAAAAGTGTATATATACATTCCTGCCACCAGAAGGTTCTTTTATTCGACACTGTGTTAAGTATGAGGCAAATGTCGACAAAGACGTCATAAATAAAACGCTTTGTGAATCATTTTTAAGTCCGTTACGAATTATTGTTGTTAATGGTACAGGAACTACATTGTTAAAAAATGTATTTTGTGGAAACAAGACGTTGTCAGAATTTGATCATATTTGTATATCGCCATCAAATACTGGATTCAAAGATTGGGGTGTGCTTAATCTGGTTGGTATTTTTAATGTTCGTCCACCAGTTGAAGAATTGTATGAAAATAAATGTGACGTTGGATATGCTTACAGTTCTTTTTATGTGAGTACAATAAAAAATTATTTCAAATAAAAGCAATCCAAGCGCAAAAAAATTAAAAGTCACTTGATGCAACAATCCTAACACTATTTAATTTAATTAAGTTTTATGTGAATAGGTAAGCTTGCCAATTTGTGTCAAATCCTTTTCAAAAGGAAAATTAATAATTGAAAAAAAATGATTTATGAAAATGAACTTTACTACTTGTTATGCCTTTTTTTAAAACTACACGTAATTTCTTATCTAACAATTTTATTTTGATGCATGTAGATCAGACAGTCAACAATCCTTTTCAAGTTGAGAAAAATAATTTAAAATTAAAAAAAAAATTGCAATTAATTCTTTTCTGTTAAATAGAATGGTAGGGCGATAATTTCTATTAATATGACATAGTATCATTGCTACATTTTTATACTGCAAAAGTCATACGCATAAGATTACCGAGTTTTAACAAATTTGATTGATACAAATAAAAAGATTTTCTGAATATGAGTTGCCTTGTAAGTTAACACAATAAGTGACAATTTTATTGTGTTAAAGAAAAGATATTTTTCAGAAGTTGATTACCGTTCGCAAGAAATTGCAATTTCTTTTAACTATATAACACAAATACCTGTTAAATTTTGATGTGCCATATGTGCACATATCGAAAGGCAAATAACTTATTTCAAGTTACCAAGTTTGACTTTTTATTGCTTATGTGATTAATTTCCAAGAATAATATTCAAGTTGAAATATGTTTATTGATTACCTTAATTTTTTTTATTCAGTTGAAGTATTTTGTTCTAAAAATTATATGAAGGCTGAAAAAAATCAAAATGCAATGATTTGCAACATTGCGAACTCTAACATTGTTTTAGTGCAAATAATGAATATTTAACACTTTTCAAAAATATATTAAATACATGTTCAATTAAAATTAACTGTTTTAACCACTATCTTTGAACTTTAAGCGTTTTCCAAGTGTTATGATTCAGTGTACTATTTATTAGATATATATTGCAACTATTAAAATTAAAAAAGAAGTAAAATCAAACGTTAACGCATAATCGTTTTGAAAGGGTTCAATCATCTTTGTATATTTATCTTTGTCCTTCAACAAGAAAGCAGTAATTCGGTAATATGTCAATACAATAAATACTCTCAAAAGAATTTTAAAAGACTTTAAAATTGTTTTAAATTTTCATTTTCCGTTATCAATAATGAAAGAATAAAAACAAACACTTAACACAATTCTGATAAAAAAGAAAAATATTAATTCAGCTGCGACCAGGAATAATATATCGACACTGAGAATAATAGTAATTTACAAAATGTTACATAAAAATTTTGCAACAAAAATCTGTCAATAAAAATCATGAATATTTTTAATACTTTTTACAGGGCGTTTGTGTTGATACTAATTGCGCAGACATATTATGTGAAGTAGAATATGTACAAAATGACCAGATAATTATTAAAACCAGTTTTGCAACAAATGACACAGTCGATATGAATCTCGTTTATCGGGTTTTGCCTTTAGTTTTTTCAACCATTCAAGAACGCACAGTACTGATCGAGAGTAAGGTAAATCTTTCTTGCGGGCAAGAAATGGACACTACATGTTGCGTTTTTACTACCAAAACAAGCATGAGCATTACAGGAGTTAGGGTATTGTCAGAAAACGCGAAGATTCTATCCTACATAAACAGATTACAATGGAATTATATTGAAACTGATACAAATAAGACTACCTCGGTTAATAACTCGCACAGTGTAATAAGAAATTGTACAATCACAAAAGACATAAAGAGTGAAAAACAATTGAATCTACAAAAATTGAAAAGAATGAAAGACGTCTACCAAACTGTTATAAGAAATAAAACGAAAGAGAAATTTCCTTTTCTGCTAAAAGCAGAAGTTAAGGTTTTAAATGATGACATTATAGAATTCTCAAAATTAGAGTTCCATTACCAAACAGCAACGGAGTTTGATATCAAATATAGGACTCATATATCCAAATGGACACATGGCACCATCTTGACTTACGTTACATTGTCGGTTTCCAATGTATCATTATTTTTTACTGTTTTGCTGTATAAATATTTAAAATTATCACGCTATCGCTCTGGAAGTATTTCTGTGCATATGATGAGTACACTTTTGTTTGCACAACTTGTTTTTACATTTGGGGATGGAGCAAATGACATTCCAATTCTTTGTCTTATAATAGGAATTATTTCCCATTATCTTTGGCTTACAGCCTTCACTTGGGTTTCTATATTTCTAACAAACGTTTTATGTTCTATGCGAAAAATGCATTCAACTCCTGGTCATAACAACAATGTAAAAGAAAAAGACAATATCTTTTTATTGATATTAGGATATCTCGTACCATTTACGATAGTTCTGCCATGTGTCATTTTAAATATGTTTTCTTTTGTTCACATTGGATACGCCGACGGAATTTGTTTTCCAACTGCTTATCCAGCAAATCTCTTTTCATTTACGTTGCCTATTCTCATATGTCTTATTATAAATGTATTTGCTTTAAGTTTCTCTTTGTATTTCATTTCAAACTTCAATAACAGTATCGACCCTAGCATGCCCATGAGAAAACTTCGTTCATTAATACCAGTTTATATACGTCTGAGTGCATTGTGCGCATGTCCATGGGTCATAGGCATTCTTGCGGACATTTTTGATTCTGATGCTCTGGCATATACTTTTATTTGTTTGGCAGGTTCCCAAGGAACGATTGTAAGCATATGCTTTTTGTCCAGCAAGAATTTTCTTTCCCAAATAAAACGTGTATTTACAGTTGAAAATGTTACAAAATTAAATACTTAACATCTTCTTTAGATGGAAAAAATTGAAAAAAAAAAATGAATAAATAAAATAATTATATGAAGTATTATCAATAAAATAAAATAGAATAAATAAACTTAAATACAAAACTATGAGGACGACAGAAAATGCATTTCAACTATGATTTGAGATTGGAGTAAGTTGGCCTTGTTTATTTTAATAGTATGTTTTATTGTATTGTGATGAGTCCAGTTTTTAAAAGTTTAAAAAGTTTTTTTTTTCAATGTAAGAAATCAACATTAATTCTACCTTAATTGTAAGTTGTGTCATCAATCCATTACATTGAGAATTTTAAGAATAAAATGATATTATAGATCTTTCAATAAATCAAATACGCTCTGCTCTTTAAAGTAGGTCTGATATATGGTTTTGGGAAAATCGGTAAAATAAAAAACCTGACATAGACAGTATTGTGGAGATGTTCATCTACGTGATATATTTTATTAACGAATGATTGTGAATATTTTTATCCCGAAGATCATCCCCCACCACAACGTTTATCACTTGTGTCTTCTAAGCTTCCGTTGTGTTATTTGCTTTGACTACGAAGAACACTAAGTTTCAGTATATTGGGCAGACCATATTATTGCTACTTGTCTCGTTTATTCGGCAGCAGCGCTCATGCGCTAGCATTGTCCAAAATGATCAACTTTGATGCATTTGATAAGGCTATGTTTTTTAACCAAAAGCTCTTATTCTCAACTTATTCTCCTTACTGAAGTTTAAGGTTTTGTATCATAAGCTGGTGTTTGCCATTCGCTTTGTCACAAAATCTAATTTTATCATAATGTATACAAAGTTAACAGAATCACAGATAGTTATATCAGTAGGAAATGTACATAATTATAATTACAGTACATATACTTTTCGGTTTTATTTTGATTTCAGTAAAACACTTATAACATTTACTTGTTGAAGCACGTATTTGAATGTGTCTGTAAATAACTGTTTCTGTATAAATGCACAATGTTTGCAAACAAGTTTTTAAATTATATCCAAATAACTACTCAATATTGTATATACATAATTATTTGTTAAATAAGTAACTATTTATTGATTTTGCTAAGTAATGTTTAAATAATCATCATTAAGTAACTTTTTGAAAGAATTTTAAAAATATATTTTAATATTTAGAAGAAGCGTATTTCAAAACCTTTGAACGAGGTAAACACTTTATAAAAAATTGTTAAGCAATTTTAAAAGATGCTTTGAAAGCTTGAAATCTGAATTTAAAAAAGTGTACTTGAAAATTGTTACACCATCAGAGAGAGAGAGAGAGAGAGAGAGAGAGAGAGAGAGAGAGAGACTCGAACAAGTTAGATAATATAAAGACAAATACATATGATGTATTATACTAGCAGATTAATTATTCTTTACCATGCATTTGCTCCAGGATATAGGTGTTAAACAATGTTTTGTCTATAAGCACATTGTTTCAATGCGCCAAGTGCGATCGGGCAAACGTGTGATCTTTTTTGACTAAATTAATATATATATATACATATACATATATATATATATAACTGTGTGTGTATGTGTGTGTATTTTGTGCATGAAATAAATGCTTAATTATACTGTAAATGTACTTAAAAATCATAATTCTTTTGTGGTTTTATCTTGAAAGTAACATTATTTTTATGAAGTATCATAAATAACTTGTATAAAATTACGTTTTATATACATGTTGTAAATAATGTGGTTAATTATATATTATCATTATTAACATTGATAAGTATTGATTTAGAAAGTTGAACGATTTTTTAAATACGTTGAATATACATAAAGGTTTTGTGATAACATTTATGTTCATTTGTTGTTAATATATTTCAGCTAAAAATCATAATGTTTTAATTTTGATAGAAACATGATGTCTTTAAAGGCATCCTATCAACTGATATAAAATTCTATTGTTTATAACTTAACATTTATGGGTGCATTTAGTACATTACAGTTTTAATAAAAATGTACAAACAACATTCTAAAAAGAATTTTACCGAGGAATATGTATACGACAGCATGATTCTTCTGCAGCAGATTGAGGAGTTTAGAGTCTACATGGGGCCTTGCGGCCATTGTGCAGACTGTTTGATTTTAATTTGACTTTTGAGTGAATTTAGCTAGTAAGTTGTTATAATCTGTCATAAACGAGACCCCAGCACTGCGGCGGAGCAGGAAAGTGCCTAGGGAGAGGGGCGCAAAGCTATGAGTGAAGTACCCCGGGATAAGAGCCAGGGTATGGTTAAACCAGGCGTGAGAGCACGCTAAGAGAAGAATTTTGAAATTTTGATAAAAAGAGTATAGGGGTGGAGTTATTTGAAGCCTGTTTCCGAATAGAGGGGCGTAATAAGGGGGGGGGGGGTCGAAAGCATGGATGTCTTAATTTTGAGGATATAAGTGAAGGGGCCCTATGCCGGCGTAAACGCCTACTCTGTTTTCGATAAACATAGGGGGTCTTTATCGTGCCCCGTTAGGCTGTCGGGTATACGGAACCTCCGGCTTAACGTCTTTATTCGAGAAGACGCACACTTCACACTGACACAATCAGACACAATCTGACACATTCTGACACATACTCACAGAACAAACAACAGTAGAGCGGAAATACTGTATAATGCAGTTTATTTGTTTATTTGTATCGCCGTGCAGCACCAGTTTTGTTTTATTTTAGATACTTGATTGTATCTTGTCCGGTACTGCACGGGTACAGACAGAAGTAGAAAGAGGGGTGGGTACCGTAAAGGACGGTTTATGAGTTGGCGAACAGGTGCGCCGATTGGTAAAAAGGGGGGGTCCCTGAAAGAGAGAAACATATTAAATGACATATATAAAAAATACATATAAGACAAGACTATCAGCATGCGATGATTTAAGATATCCAGTTTTGACGTCACATTGCTTTTTTATTTACTTTTTCCCCAATTTTTAGCATTGTACTTACATCCTTGCATACCGTGGGTAAACATATAAAAAGCTTGGACTTTCATTCCACATTTATACAGGGGTGAAGGAGTTTTAAGGAGAAAGGCGGCTTTTTACGGCCGCCTTATCCCCGGTCTCATGTACTTGATTTCATGCTTCCCTACGCCTCTGAGTGGGTCACATGTGCTCAGACATGTACTGTTCATTTTCTCATTTGTGTGCGTGTTTGTGTGTTTTCGGGTATAAAACAAAAATATTCACTATTTTATCTATTCATTTCTTTGTATAATTTTGTCCTGCATGATTCTCCTTGAACCTGGTGGATTTTTTTTTTCAAAAGTCGGGAGAGGGTCAAATTTCAAAGATTTTATGTGTACAAAAAAAACCCAAGATTTTAAAGGATAAAATTACGGGACTTACAATATATATTTACAAAATACAAGAAAATATTTCAATATCTGGTATTTAATTAAACATTCCAGCAAACTAGATAAGATTTAAATGTAGCTGTTGATATCCTATAACTTATTTTAAAACATTTATACAGATAGATTTATTTAAAATGCAACAAACTAGCCACTTGACTTAAGCAAGGGACATAACTCTGAAGCATGTTAAATTCATAACAACGGCATATTCTTTACAGCAGCAAATTTGATTATCACGATATGACCTTTTACATGGAGGTTTTGTCAATTAAATTAATGTATACTTGTGTTGAAAATAAATGTTGTTGAATAATTATGATATTTCCGTAGGACACATGTACTGATTTTTAAAACCCTAAAAAATACGTTGTTTATATATGGATATTTGTGAATAAAATGTTTTCTGTATTGTATCAATTTTGTTTAATGTTGTTGAATAAGCATGATCTTTAAAGTAGTGTTAATTTTTAAAGTTGTATTTTATTTTATTTTATTTATTTGTCTTTTTTTTGAAAAAGCATATTCTAAACTGAATTATAATTGCATTGTGTAAACAAGTAGATTTTAAGAATAAAATGAATGTGTATTTATGTTGTAAATAAACTTCAAAAAAAAACAATGTTCAAGTAGAATTGATTCGGAAAGAAGGGTGATTTTCAGAGAAGTATACGATAAAATTTAATTGTATAATCAAGAATATTTTGTAAATAACATCATTGTTTATTTGTGTTGTAAATAAATGTTGTTATAAATCATGATTTTCAAGTAGTTTTGATTTTTTAGAAACGCGTATTTCTAAACCTGTCATCTTTACAGGTTTTGTATTATAAAAATACAGATAGAGTAAACGTGAAATTTTGAAATCTGAATTAAAAACAGATTTACTTGGCAATAGCTGAACCATCAGAGAATAAATGAATGAACGAAAACGAAAACTAGCAAATACATATACTAGTATTAAGATAACTTTCCGACATTGGCATCATTGTATTTTGACAAGTGATAACCTATTGTAATATCTAGGGGTACAACGGAAGATTAACGTTTGCAACTGAAAAACATGTACTTGGTAGCAACCAACTATCACCTTTTTATCAGCATTAGATTAATGGTGTTATTACAGTAGCATTGGGGAATCCTAAATATACTACTATTACTACAGTTAGTGGTTTATAAAATGCAATGCAATTAAAAATAAGTCGTGTGCGGCTCAGGGTACATAATTCTTTGACAGGGTACATGGGGCCGTGTAAGCTGCCAAAAAACCTGTATAACGTTTTTGTCACCCTTCAAAGCAAATATTAACTACCAATGAAAAAATATTAAATTAAACATCTTTTTACTTACATTTAATGTATCCTTTGTATTTACTTATATTAAATGTAAATTCAGATCCTGATTTGTTCATATAAATACTCCGTAAAAGTTTTTGCTGCTGATCGATTGCTTTTTTGGTATTTGATGACACTGGTTTGGCTCTTTTAACTTCAAATTCGTTTTCTTAGTGACTTGCAAATCTTGCCGTCGCCATGTTTGTTTACTGTAACCAAACGACACAATGTAAGAGTTACTTCCCTTATGCCGTTAAATATCGCGTGAGTTTATGCACAGTGGTCAGCAGTTTTACGAAAATAGTTCCATGTTCCATTAATTTGTGGCAAATTAACCATGCAATCGCTATGCGAGGAACTACTTTGAAGGGTGACAAAATTTGTCAACAGCTACATCGAAACAGCGGCGACAGCGTTTAAACCGTATATGGGTAAATCATATTATTGTTGTCATGAAACATGGAAATAACCCATTCAAAAGCAACTCAAATTGTCATATACTATTTTTGAATGTATTACTTTTAAAAAAATTCAAATGTAAAACATTACATTACCAGCATTGACAAGTGCAAACAAGCATTGTTCAAATGACTAAATTGTCAGTCTAAAAGATAATGTTATATCACCGAAAGTCACTTTTTTCGGCAATCCCAAACTACTTATTTTTTTTCAAAATTCGTATACATGCTTGTGTTTGCGATTGACTTTTTTCTTATTCGTTTGTGGAAATTTTGACTTTATGTAATAAGATTTCAAATTTTCACATCAAAAGGTAACTTTCCCATCTATTTGAACAGGCTTTCATTACCGAGAGAAATGCATAAAAATTGTTTAATCTTTTTAAAACATCACCTTTCCCCTAAAATTCTTTATATAGTGGCAAACAAGTACGTAAACGACAAACTTATTTGATTTAAGCAGTTTTTGTATTACTAGGTGGTAAGTGGTCAAAATTATTAATAATTTTTGGCAAAAAACGCCGTTTCAAACTTTAAAAAGTCGATTGAAAAATATCCGAATCGGCTTTTTTTCCCATAATAAGAGGACAAAATCTGATTTAAAATACTTTAATTCCAGCTTGTTAACAATTAAAAGTACTCAGGACAGCGTCCCGATTCACTGAACTTCCCTATTCACAGGTAGTTACCTAATACCTTACAAGTTTGATAAGTAGTGGCTTCAACTGTTCACATCGTTTCTACTAGAGTATACAAACACATACAAGTGCCTGATCGATAGATAGTTTATAGATAGTTAATAACCTCCCCTGAAATCTATAAATATTCTAGCTGACTAGATTGATAACGACCGTTTTTAGGGTTACCAACAACAACATGATCACGGCATTACACGTGGTTTTTGTATCTGTTATATGTCGATCTATTTTAAGTTACCAGTGATGGGATTTTTGCAAGATATTAATAAGCGATATTTATGAACATTTATCTATATATGCGACATTAATTTTCCAGTCACACATCGACTTATAATTTATAATTAAAACGACAGATATCCCCATATACCAAACAAAATTCAGTTTAACTGTTAATTGACGATTTGTTGCATTGCCATTGACTGGAATTAAACGGTTAAGAATTAAAAACATGATGCACCAACTTGAGCCTTGTACATCGAAAAACTAACAAATTTTCATCAAATAAGTTCCATTAGACCTTCTGAACGCACAAATTAAATTTAATTATTTTCAATTAATAAGAATTTATGTAGCCACTTAGCCTTGCATGCTGAGTAGAAATTAATATAAAAAAATTGAATTTCGTGTACGAATTGAAATCATTCACTGAATAAATCGCTACGTCCGGTGTACAGCTGTAAGGTATGAGATCACGTGGTCTTGTGACCTATCATGTGATGATTATATTTACAAAAATGGCTTTTGGTTTACCGGTCGGTTTGTGTCTCGCAGTGGCAAGTAAGTATTAAATTGTCATTCATCTTTTACAACTTATTTTGATGAAACACTAGAGAATCTATATATATTTAATGCATGCATGTCATTAACAACTTTTGCTTTGGAAACAGGGCACACCGTCGGCCCGAGCTGTTATACTATATGTTAGTGAATAAGTAAAGGAATCGGTTAATTATAAACAATTAAATAAATAGGCCTAGAATATTTCACGTATATTGAATGTCACCAGTTTATGTACACCACAACTTTAAGTTCCTCTTTCATTTACAGTTTTAGCTTTATGTATGTTTAGTAACCATGCCACACCAAATTTAAAAAAAAAATTTAACAGGATGGAGAAAAAAGTTACCCGGAAGTGTCGCTTAATAAATGACAGCAAAAATTATTATATTTCCAATATGATAACATTAAAGCATAGAAATGCCTAAATCATAGAGCTATCTAAGATTTTGATTTTTGATGAAAACACTAGCTGTATACATTTGAAGTGAACCTTCTAATGAAAGCCAGTCTTTAAAAACATTCTGATTCTTTTTTTTTTTTTTTTTTAGTTTTATATGTTATTGAACTTGCAATTGGTGAAAATAGAGCTAACATCCTTAATAAACAATTTTCTTCTGTTTTCAACAAAAACACAATTCCAAACAAAGGACAAGTCCACACCCAAAATAGATTAATTTTAAATTCACATCACTGAAAATGGAGTACTATCTAACTTGAGTACACACAAAGCAGTGGACCAGATGTCATACCAACAAGACTTCTCAAAGACTTAGCACCATCATTAACACCAATATTTACATTTTTCATCCAAGCATCTTTTAATTAAGGTATTATTCCACCAGATTGGAAGAGTGCCTTTGTAAATATTAAAGAAAAGGAACAAATCACGTGCTTCAAACTATCGTCCAGTTTCTTTGACAGACATCACATATAAACTTCTTGTGCATATAATAAGTAGCAGCATTTTCAAACATCTTAAGAGCCACAGTATACTCAGTGATAGTTAACACGGTTTCAGAAAGAAACCATACTGTGAATCACAACTGATCATTATAAAACAAGATCTGATGAAGAGAATCGACTGTGGTGAACAAGTTGATCTAATTTTGCTTGACTTTTTAAAGGTGTTTTTGATAAGGTCCCCCATGAATGATTACTCTACAAAACCAAGTACTATGGTATCAGTGGATCAACACTCCAGTGGATAACAGACTTTCTGAGTTTAAGTCTCAAATTCTCAAATAAAGCACCTTAAGTTAGAACAAAAATATATAGAAATTCCTTATTTTCAGTTGTAGTCCAGGTCCAGAACAACCTTCCACAAAATCTGTTGGACTGTACCTCCTTGGAATCTTTTAAGTGGGAGGTACCAACAGATTGTCTTTAAAATTAAAATGCACTTGTACATAGTTTGAACCATTGTTGTCAAACCAGGAGTGCTAGAATGTAATAATACTCTCTTAAGAGAACTGCACTGTATCAGAAGAAGAAGAAATAGACACCCCTTATTTATTAAGGTTTGACCTAATATATATTCATGTATCGTTGTTTCATAATACTGCCATTTTGCCATACAAAGCAATATGTTTCTAGTGTATTAAAAACACCATTAGTATGATTACAATAAATTGATTTGACAGCCTTTTCATATAGACAACTAGGACTGATTGTATGCCTTTTTTCTTCATTTTAGTTATTGTCCATGTTGGAGAGGTTTTATCGGTACCAACACCATCATGGGGTGATTCATACCATGTGATGGGAACATTACAGCTTCCTTATGCAGAGATAGTTGAACCATTTGAAGCTTATTATGATGCAAAGAACAATAAAAGCAAAGTCAGCTATTATGGTGGTAAATATTTTACCTTATCTTAAATCTGAGTGGAGTGGAGTGGAGTAATGGTGTTTTATACCCCAGTCAAGATTCTTTCACTTATTACGAGGCGGTCAGTTCCGGGATGGTAGAGGAAACTCGAGTGCCCGGAGTAAACCACGTCCTTTGGCAAGCGAACTGACAAACTTTCTCACACTGATCTGTCTCAAGTGGGATTCAACCTAGGCGGTGAGAGGCACTAGTAGCTGTGATCCGTAAGCACACGCTTTAGACAACTTGGCCACCAAAGCCCCCTTAATATCTCAAATCTGATATGTGAAACAGAAAACATTAAATTAAAGATCCATGGCCATGCAGTTCACCAATATGCCAAGCATTATTTTTATTCAGAGACAGTTGCATGATAAGAGATTCATAGGCAAAGATTAAACAAAGCTTTGGAGAACCGTACTCTTTTCTGAGACTTGGGGAAATGTGAAAGGTTCCAGGGGGTGAAAATAATTAAGGCAACATAACTTATTAATGTGAAATCTTAAATATGAAATTTTGTTTAATATTATTGTATGTGTATAGAGAAAATATATGTAGACAAACTATTTTATTTTCAAATTTTGAATATAGTATAGCATATGAGTCATACAGTGTTTGTGACATAATTGAGTTGAGTAATGGTGTTTTATGCCCTATCAAGATTCTTTTAACTTACATAGAGACAGTCAGTTCTAGGATGATGAAGGAAACCTAAGTGCATGAAAAAAACCAACGACTTTTGTTAAGTTAACTTACAAACTTTCTCACACTTTGATTTGCTTAGATGGGATTCAAACCCAGGCAGTAAGAGACACTGTGATCATTAAACTGTGCATTAGTCCACTCAGCCACCAAGGTCCTCATTTGTGAGTTAAGAGGAAACAGGTGGTATATGAATGTTAATATAACATTTAGAAATTATTACAAATAGCAAAAAAAAAAAAAAAAAAAAAAGACTCTTCTGAATGAGATATTTTTTTATCAAAGATAGGTGAATTTTTCAAAATAGTTCAAAGTTCAATATTATTTTGGAGAGAAATAATTGTACCAATAATATTTAGTAGTCAGATCAAGCTGAATAAACCCAAAAAAGAAAATTAATAAATTGCTATTTTCATCCTTTATTATTTTAAACTACCGTATGTCTAGAAATATGTCTAAAAACAACAATTTTCTGTTGTAACCCAGCGATATGCTCAACAGAACAGTGAATTATGGTGTTTTTCAACATAATTTAAGTTTTATTCACTTATATTTAGATATTTAGTCTTTCAGTTTTGTAATGGTGAATGAAACTAGATTACCGGGTAAAGGTAAATGAAGAAACTGGAGAAAACCAGTCCTTCAATGTTGGTACTGACAAACTTTCTCACATCAGCGTCTGCCTCAAGGTGGATTTAAAGCTTACCAATGAGAGGGGCTGTGGTTTGCTCAACTTATAGATTTTTCATTCCATATTATTTTCTACAGGAATGGTTGATACATATCAAAGAGCTGACATGGATAAAAATGGTGTAAGTTTTAAGGTAGCACCAATGACTAATTATAAAGTTACTAATGTACAGACTTGCTTCCGTGTCAATGGGACAGCTAATGCCACAGTAACCATACAAGGAGTTTTACCTGACATGAAAGGTTTTAAGGTAAGATGATTATTTTAATTACACACGTTAGGTATTCTCAAGTTTTTTTTTTATCTTACAGACATTTGATGGTTTTACTGTTGTAGATTATCATTATTGGCAAGTCATCATAAGACTTTAAAATATGAGATATGATTTTTTGCATGCTAGTACATGGTAGACCATAATGCATACTCGCACATTACATGTATAAATAAACTGGCTCTTAGATTAATCCTTGGACATGAATAACCTTTCTCTCATCACAAATAGCTGAAAAATCGATGATGTGACTTCAAACAATGTTACAAAAATCTAAAAAAAAAAAAAAAAGCCATAATGGCACTGAGCCTTATATTAAAATGAATTTTTTTCAATGATATAAAATGAATCAAGAGGTAATTGCAAAAGATAAATGATCCCATAACAAGTTATTTAAATAAGTTTTATTTATTGTATTCATTATTAATTAAGCAAGCAATACATATCCATGAAATTGAAAAATACCTTCAACATAAGAAAATGTCTGTTTATTTATCTACATAGCATATAAAGGTGAAAAAAAACTGGTTTTCATTTAGATTATCAAAAAAATCTAAAAATTGAAGCATACATACTCATCCTTAGCACGAGTAATGAAATAATCAACTATATGGCATCAGTCATGTGGTTGGTAACAGTTTTATAGTGTTTACGCCCATCAATAATTTTTCACATATATCGAGGCGATCAATTTTTTGGATGGTGGAGGAAGCTTGAGTGCCCAGAGAAAACCACTAACCTTGGGAAAGCAAAACTGACAGACTTTCTCACACTAGGATCTGCCCAAGTGGGATTCAGACCTTGGCAATGAAAGACACAGTGATCTGTAAGCATGCATTTTAGTTTGCCCGCAGCGACCCCTATTTTTGTAGTTGTAAATATCTCTATTGTTGTCATTCACAGTGGTAAAATCTCCCTGTTGATCTATAGTTTTTGTTATAAACTCCATTAAGAATATCAAAACATTGTCTTGAATACATACTTACAGTTGGTTGGCAAAGAAACAATCAATAATGAAAAATGTAACAAATGGATACTGAAGTCTGGTGATAACACAAAGATGAATGTTTATATGATGTGGGTGTCACAGAATAATGCCACACCTGTCCGATACGAGATGCATGGTTACGACTCGCTGTTGGGGTCTCATTATGACAGATATTACATTGATTACAGGAACTTCCAGAGCACAGATATTGTTAACACTACATTTGATGTGCCTAAAAGTATGTATAAAGTTTAGCATAATTTTTGTTACTGGTAATACCTGTATAATAAGTTAATATTCTATTATGTGAATTTCTCAAGATGTCACATTTGTTATGATCTAATCAGAAGTCCTTAGGACTTAATTCACATTGTATGAACACCTAGTCAGCATTATACTGAAGCTTTGACATGTTCACCATACAAACACAGGGATTTTTCTGGCCACTCACAGGGTCCGGTAAAGGGACCCATTCCCAATGCCAAAAAGCATACATTTTTCCCAATTTTGTAGGTAAAAATTCCCAAATGATCCTGCTTTGAGAAACTTAAGAAAAAGTGAAAAAACTCAATATTTTTGGTGTAGCTTGTATATCTTTATAATAACCTGTATTTGTGCACATTTTGATTTATACTCAATGAGGATCTGGTAGAATGGGAGCAACTCATGAAACAACGTTCTCAGATGTTTGTATTGAAGCCAGTTTATGAAGATATTGTGTAATTGTCTTTGATTTGGTACACATTGAGTGACTACCAGCATGTATCAAAATAGTAAATATTCCAGGCAAAATATTTGATTTGCTGACAATGTCAAAATTTTTAAAGTTTAATGAAAAATTTTCCCAAAATGTCGATTTTGTCAATGATTTTCACAATTTCATCCCAAGGTCCCTTTCCCAAAATGGCCAGAATAATCCCTTAAACACAATACTAATTATGGGAATGTTTTAGTAGTTGTAACCCATTAAAGTAGTATAAATTTATATTTATTTAGTCTAGCTATGTCGACTAAAGGATTGTTGTCAGAGTCAGTAATTCAATAAAGCAGAAAATACATTAAAAGTTTTGAAAATATATTGAATGATATTTGGTATAGATAAATAGATAGTGTCCCTGGTTAAGAGAAATATAAAGGAAAGTCTCCCTTAGAGAATATTATCTCCCTTGCTGATCTGTTTAGGAATTCAAAATAATGTTCTTGTAGGTAGACATTCCTTAATATTAGTCTCAGGCCTATCTATCTATATAGATTTTCAAGTAATGGTACTTTAGGTTTCTTTTTTTTAAAAATATATTTTGAAAAAAAAGGCAAAATAACAAATTCTTAGTAAGAGTTATTGCCCTTACATCATAGTGCACATTCTGTACACAATATATTAATAGAGTTTTCTATAGCTATTTATAAATGAACTGTTGGAATCTGAAGTGGTTATGATGGTAAGAAATCATATAATAAAACAAATTAAAAATGGTAACTGAAGCAACATAAAACCTCCAGAAAAAAACCTGAAACACATACATCAAGCCTGACATCGCCATAAGGCAAAACCTAGGTGTTACTTTTCCGAGGGTGGTGACGGCGTGTCAAAATGTGAAAGTTTATATTAAAGAAATGTATTTTCTACTGAATCAAAAACTAACCGGGGAGACATTTAAATCAATGAAATTCTTTTTTTGTTTGTTCTTACTTATTTTTTAAATTTTTATTTTTGTTTGTTTTCAGATTTGACATGTAGTGGTTTTCCTGGTCCAGGATTAAAAGAGAGCCAGATTCTGATGAATCCAATGCAGGAGTATATAAACATGTTTGATCAACATATAAATGAGATGTTTGAAGGATTCAAGTTGAAACATAAACCGAAGTATAACTCTGATAAAGAACATACTCAGAGAAAGCACACATTTAGACAGAATGTCAGGTAAAATATTTAGTATTTTACCTCATGTAAAAATATAATTATTTGATTGGTTATAACACTTTTGATAATTTTTATTATCTTGCTACTAAAATCACCTCCAGTTGACAATGGGTAATAGTCCTTACTAACGGCAATACTTTTTTTATGCCCGTCTATGACGGGACGTATTATGGTATGGCGCAGTCCGTCCATCCTTCCGTATGTCCACACGTCGTACACTAACTCAAGAATGCTTTGAGCAATTTTAATGAAACTTTTGTGAAATGTTTGTATCTAAGGCAGAAAGCTCCCTTTCGTTTTTGAGATTCGTATGTTTTCTCGTTGCAGAGTTGTTGGCCTTTAATTGTCAAATTTTAGGCATTTTTTTCTGCATGTTGTACAATAACTCAAATATGCTTTGAACAATTTGAATGAAACTTTTGTGTTATATTGCTATCCATGGCAGAGAGCTCCCTTTTATTTTTGAGATTCATATGTTTTCTTATTGTAGAGTTATTGGCCTTTAATTGTCAAATTTTAGGCATTTTTTTGCAAGTTGTAACTCAAAAATCATTTGAACTTTTTTTTATGAAACTTTTGTGTTATATTTGTCCTATAATCAAAAAGGTTTGTGAATAAACATTGAGAAATAAATTTGCTACTTTTGTTTTAAAAAAATATGTTTCAGCTAAATGTCAAGTTGTTTAAGACATTAAAAAAGAAGTTTAAATATCTGACGGGCATGTCATGCGCTCCAGGCGCAGCTGTTTATTTCAGTATTGCCTTGCTATGGATTTTACAGAACTCTTTCCCATCTGATAATACTCTCACCTCAACCAAAGACAGAATGTAAACAACCATGGTGTTTGCAAATGTAACAAGTACATACAACAAACATATTTCTTTGCTTATTTCACTGGATTCACATATCCCAGGTAACATAAAAACGTTCAGTATTACAAAAACATATTGGCCTTTGTTTTGTTTGTTATCTTACAGTATCAACCTAAGAAAAAAATATCACCCTCTACTTTGTCTAAGATGATAATTTTTCTTTCCCGAGGTGATAATCTAACATAACACACAAAACAAAGGTCAATATGTCAATATTATATAATGGGGTTCAACAGATTGTCTTGTTATCCCTGCCAACTTACACAAATACAGATTGTCTTGTAATCCCTGCCAACTTGCACAGATACAGATTGTCTTGTAATCCCTGCCAACTTGCACAGATACAGATTGTCATGTAATCTCTGCCAACTTGCACAGATACAGATTGTCTTGTAATCCCTGCCAACTTACACAGATACAGATTTTCTTGTAATCCCTGCCAACTTGCACAGATACAGATTGTCATGTAATCCCTGCCAACTTGCACAGATACATATTGTCTTGTAATCCCTGCCAACTTAAACATATACTTATTGTCTTGTAATCCCTGCCAACTTAAACAGATACTTATTGTCTTGTATTCCCTGCCAACTTACACAGATACAGATTGTCTTGTAATCCCTGCCAACTGATACAGATACAGTTTGTCTTGTAATCCCTGCCAACTTGCAGAGATACAGATTGTCTTGTAATCCCTGCCAACTTGCTCAGATACAGATTGTCTTGTAATTTCTGCCAACTTACACAGATGCAGATTGTCTTGTAATCCCTGCCAACTAGCACAGATACAGATTGTCTTGTATTCCCTGCCAACTAGCACAGATACAGATTGTCTTGTAATCCCTGCCAACTTACACAGATACTTATCGTCTTGTAATCCCTGCCAACTTGCACAGATACATATTGTCTTGTAATCCCTGCCAACTTACACAGATACAGATTGTCTTGTAATCCCAGCACACTTATACAGATACAGATTGTCTTGTAATCCCTGCCAACTTGCACAGATACAGATTGTCTTGTAATCCCTGCCAACTTACACAGGTACAGATTGTCTTGTAATCCCAGCACACTTATACAGATACAGATTGTCTGGTAATCCCTGCCAACTTATACAGATACAGATTGTCTTGTTATCCCTGCCAACTTACACAGATACAGATTGTCATGTAATCCCTGCCAACTTGCACAAATACAAATTGTCTTATAATCCCTGCCAACTTGCACAGATACAGATTGTCTTGTAATCCCTGCCAACTTACACAAATGCAGATTGTCTTGGAATCCCTGCCAACTAACCCAGATATTTTATTTTACTGGTTATAGAAGCATTTAAATTGTGGCAGCATTGTGTTTTTGCACCCTGAAGATAACTTACATTTATTTGGGTGAAACTAAAAGTCTTTATTTTTCAAATATCTTGGTAAAAAATTAACATGTATTATTAATAAGTACAATGTATATTGTAATTTAATTAGCAGTGGTTTTCTAATGATAATTTAATTGGTAGGATTTTTTCAAAATTTGATTTGTTTGTTTGTTTTTTTTGTTATTGTTTCAATACCACAGTTAAGTTTGCATCAAATTACAGGTGATTTATAAGCAAACTTGATTATTTTTATCATTTGGGCAGTAAGATAATTAAGACACTTGACAAAATCCATGTATAATTAATTGATTGGGTTGATGGTTTCTAGAAGACATTTGTTGTCCTTGTGATTAGATTTTGACAAAAGTTGTTCATTTCACTTATTTTTAAAGTCTCTTTCATTTAATTATGATAAAAATTTTCTCACATCAAACTGTTTTTTTTAAAGATGTGGACTTGACTTGTAACAAATTTAGTTTATCATTAAGATGACTTTATTGTTGGTTTAACAGAATCTGTGGTCAAGATGATACCCCAATGAATTACAGCCCGGATTGATGGCAGGCTACTTACCAGACAATATGCTGTTGTCCATTAACAGTATATTGTTCCAAAAGTAGCCTGCCGCCAATCGTCTCTAATTAGTTGGGATAGTCAAGATGACAGCCATATTACAGTTCTTAATAATACGAATAAATGGACATGGGAACACACACACACACACACACACACACACACACACACACACACACACACACTCTTTCCATGTGGGGGATGTGGGGACGTAATCAGGTATCTTGATCATTACAGTTTACTTTAGATGGAGATTCAATATCTGTTTATTTATTTTCATTTCTCTTTCAGATTTATACATTCCAAAAACAGAGCAGGGTTAACTTTCAGATTGGCTGTGAACCATTTGGCAGATCGATCAGATGAGGAAATTAAACTGATGAGAGGTCTAAAAATTACACCTGGTAATCATGGAGGACTTCCATTTGATAAAAGTAAATACAGCCTTCAGGCCATACCTGAGCATCTGGACTGGACACTATATGGTAAAAATACTTAAAGCAAATAATTATTAATTAAGTCAATGTTTATTGAAGCATTATCTGAACATTTGAACAGATTTCAGTTAGTGCTGTTAATTTTTTTTCTTAATAGCAAAGCAACAAATTTTTAGTAAGAGTTATTGCCCTTACATCATAGTGGACATTCTGTACACAATACTTAAGTAACAAGAATTTAAAAAATCATACTTTGTTTCTCAGTGTAAAACAGGAATTTTACATGCAATACAAGGGAAAATAACAAGCTAAGCCTAAAAATAATATCAAAGTGGGGTCAGCTAATATTTCTTGTTTTATTTTACTGATCTAGTATAACTTGTATGATTTAGTAGAACTTGTATTTAGTGCTCTCACATATCATGGGTAGGTCAAAATTTAGTCTTAGCAGTTTTATTTTCATTTAAATTTGAAGGCATGAACTCCTTGAACACTTGGAAGTTTAAATTGAAGTTCCTTTTTTCTTGAGTTATCAAAACTTTTTTTATATAATTGTGACAGGTGCTGTAACACCGGTTAAAGATCAAGGTGTCTGTGGTTCATGCTGGAGCTTTGGGACAACAGGAACAATTGAAGGTGCTTTCTTCTTGAAGGTAAGTGATTTGTTTGTAAGCAACACCTAAACCTGTTTGTTTTAAGATGCTTAAGTGAAAATCATTTAAGTAATAACTTGTGTTTTTAACAGATTTTATTGAGTTATAACCTACAAAATGGCATGCTTACTTTACAGTGCAAAAAGCATGTGTTGAAAAAGTGTACAAGTTATTCCTTACTTCATAAAAATAAATCACAAAACTATGTTTTGTTTCAAATTTCTGTTTTTTGTTATGCATGTAATTGAAATAAAATTTCCTTCATGTAAGAACTGCCATCAACAAACAATTTTAGCCAATTAAATGGGACAAGTCATAATTCACGCCTTCATGTTTAGTGTTGCTATGGTTGCAGAGTTTATTGAGTATAATCTGAAAACGATCATGTGAGTTTATACTAATTCAACTGAATTTAGAAATAGAATTATTTCACAGAAGGGCTGTATGAGAAACCTTATTTAATTTATTGAGTTTGGATAAGATAAATGGTGTTTTACAACCCAGTCAAGATTCTTTAATTTATATCAAGGTGGTCAGTTGTTGATTGGATACTACTTGAATTTTATATCTTTTACCAGAGACCAGCATAAAGAAGTTATTACATCTGATTGCTTTGGTAATTAAATTTAAATCAATGGGCTTGAATGTTAATGACTTGATTTAGATTGAGAGAAAGTTTTGGAAATAACACAGGTAAGTTAAGATGCTTAATATTATTAATGTTTTCTTTGTAGCATGGATATCAGGTGAGACTATCACAACAACAGCTTATTGATTGTTCCTGGGGTGAGGGTAACAATGGTTGTGATGGTGGAGAAGATTTCAGATCATATCATTTTATACAGAAAAATGGTGGACTGACAACAGAAGATCAGTATGGACAATACTTGGCACAGGTATATTCCCCTTGGCATTCTGGGATATTTAATTAAAGTACAATCAAACCTGTCTATAAAGGCTACCCATGGAAATCATTAAAAGTGGCCCTTTATGGACAAGTGGCCTTTATATACAAGTTAAATAATATATACAAAGAGCAATTGGGATAGAATTTTGTTTTTTTTAAGCAAATGGCCTTTAAGGCAGGTTTGACTGTAATATCAATCACAAAATCTACTTATTCAATGGAGAATGTTAGAGATATATTGAAGCAAGCATTAGATACTTTTTTTATTTTGTTTTGTCCTTCTGTAACAGTTTGACATTGATGATGTCTTTTCAATTGTTCTGGTTGTCAACAATAATGTTCATCAGCAAACAACTTTTCACTTCATAACATCTATGTGGAACCATTATTTGCATTGGAATGGAATCACATAAGTTGACATTTTTTCCTTAAAATTCATACTATTATCTGAAATTTTGACCTAAAATTTGTCCAAAATCTCGTCTTTAAAGTTTGAGAGGGTTTTTCTAGGTAAGGTATATGTGACTATTAATTTTGTAAACCCCAAAATGAATCCAAAAAACGTATGGGGAAAATTTTTAAGGGTCATATGTTATAAAATAGGGTCGGTCTCTAAAGTGGAAACACACAATTTTGTGGTTTAGTCTTACCATATCGTATAATGTGATACCCATCAATTTTATATTTTGGTATTGCTGTTGAGGGATAATAGACAAAACTTTTATATTTCCAGGATGGCTATTGTCAGAAAAATAACATAAAACCAGTTGTTAATATTCAGGACTATGTAAATATAACATCAGGAGATAAACAAGCATTAATGTTAGCCATAGCAAATAAAGGACCAATATCTGTTGGCATTGATGCGTCTCATAAGTCACTTTCATTTTATGCAAATGGAGTTTATTATGAACCAGCTTGTGGTGAGTATAGCTTTAATAATTGATTTATTTGAATACTTGTTGGTTTGTTGAGTATTGTCAAAGTAAGCATAGTCGAGATCCTTTCACTTATATTGAGGTGTGTGCTGTGGGATGTTTCATAAAACCTGAGTGCCTAAAAATGATAACTAATCTTTGACAAGTGAACTGACAATTTTTTTAACCCTAGGATCTACCCCTCGTTGGATTTGAATGTAGCCATTGACAAGTACTGTGATCTTTAAGACAATGCACAACCAAGCCACCTAGCCCCTTATTTTTGACAAGAAACATGGTACATTAGTTTGAATGAGTCTTTTTGTAATGCATTATAATAGAAAATGTTAGTAAAAGCTATTAGAAGTGTTAGCAAACCAACCCATATTATTATAGATTAACATTATAAATGAAACAGTCTTTTTGCACCAAGCTAACATTTTGCATGCAATTAGACTAAATCAAATCAACATTGTTCTGGCATATTCAGATTGTGTCTCTGAGACTAATGATTTAATAACTTGGTCATTTTTTTTTACCTTAATATAATCATGTGATCATGTGATATTGCAATATCAGTAATCTTTGTGCTGCCATAATGAGAAAATTATCTTTTTTATGGTGTTCTGAGGTCAGAATTTATATTCAAGTTTTTAAAATGTTACCATTTAAGTCTCATTTAAAGCAGAATTTAAAATAAACATTATAAATGATTCTGGCTGGATAGTAATAATTTTATTTTTGTCATAATTGATATCTGTATACAGTAAAACCTATAAATATATAAAGACCACCTATGATCTATGACTCTGTAGACAAGTAGTCTTTACATAAAGGTTCTCAAAACACTTTTTTAAGGGTTTGGTGGTTTTATATTGAGATGGATGCAGTGGTAAAGTTTCATAATTTTTATTTAATGCAGGGAATACAGTTGATGATTTAGATCATGCTGTGCTAGCTGTGGGATATGGAGTCATGAATGGAGAAGCCTATTGGTTGATAAAAAACTCATGGTCGACATACTGGGGTAATGATGGATATGTTTTGATGTCACAGAGAAATAATAACTGTGGTGTAGCTACATCTGCTACTTATGTCATCTTGCTGTAAACAAATTGTGGAAACAAATATAAATATATTATATGACTGAGGAATTAAATAACTACAAAGGTCGTCTAAGAATAACTGAAAATCAAAATACATTAAAGGTCATCTTTGAAGGTGATTTAAAAATAACTGAAAATTAAACTACATTAAAGATCATCTTTGACGGTCATATAAAATAATTGAAATGTAAAATAAATTTAAGGTCATCTAAAAGTAACTTAAAATCAAAGTCATCTTTGAAGGTCATCTAAAAATAACTGAAATTTAAGCTAAATTAAAGGTTATCTGAATGTCATTTAAAAATGACTGGAAATAAGACTACCTTAAAGGTAATCTTTGAAAATTTGAAAAATTGGACTACAACATCAGTCATCTTAAAGAATCAAAAGAAATCTAAAGAATTGGAATTCTACATAGGTAATCTTTAAAGTACTTTGTCTAAAGTAATGGACTACTCCATAGGTCCTTTTTGGGTATCTTAAGAATTGGGCAACAACATAGATTGGAAATGAAATAAGAAAGTTTAAGTATATAAAATATATATGATGATACATTTTTTCCTGTGTAATTTGTAAATTTGATGTTTTTGATAGAAATGCTCTTCCTTCCAACTGTTTCATTGTATGTGAGAAACATATTCATAATACTGTTATTAGAACCTGTATTCTTCTTTCACTTTTATTCTGGTTTCATCTGCAAAATACTCTTTTTATTGGTAACTTAGAACAATCATTTAGTTCCAGTAATAGACAAGTCAAACACCTGCAAAGCTGTATTTATTATCAAAAAAAAAAAAAAAAAAAAAAAAAAAAAAAAAAGTCTGGTTTTTCATGGAATGTATTTTTAAAATCTTACAATAACTAAAATCTATTTTAAATAATATCAACAGTTAATTGGAAATAGAAGCTGATTGATGCATGTGAAAAAGTAGTCTCATGTAGGCATATATTAATTGTTGCATGTAGTTGATATTCTCATGTAGGCATACCTTGATTTTTGCAAGTAGTTGATATTCTCATGCAGGTATACCTTGATTGTTACAAGTAGTTGAAATTCTCATGCAGGCATACCTTGATTTTTGCAAGTAGTTGATATTCTCATGCAGGCATACCTTGATTGTTACAAGAAGTTGATATTCTCATGCAGGCATACCTTGATGGTTGCAAGTAGTTGATATTCTCATGTAGGCATACCTTGATTGTTGCATGTTGTTGATATTCTCATGCAGGCATACCTTGATTGTTGCATGTTGTTGATATTCCCATGCAGGCATACCTTGATTGTCGCAAGTAGTTGATATTCTCATGCTTGCATACCTGCAGTAACTGATGTTTTTTAATTAATTTTTTCTTTGTTAATCAAATTAACAAATTTATACTGAGAACATTGAGGTAACAAAACAGTCAGTGCAGATATATAGTCAGTGGATTCTCCACCACTGAGACTGTAGTTAATAATCCAGTCTTTTTGCTCAATTCAAGGCAGTCAGTTTTAATTGGTCCTCAATAGTAAATTTATTTATTTATTTATTTATTTTGATTTTTTAAAAATTAAATTTTGTTAAATCATTTAGAAGAGTTGATATGTTTTTTTAATTACTTTTTAATCTCGGAAATAGATTAGCGTACATGAGACATGGGAACTATTTTGTCTTCATATCTTTTCTTTAGCATCTTGTTGCATTTTTTTCTACCATTCATTGAAACAATAAGCCGTGGGCTTGTTGGGCCTTTTATTTTAGTTTTTTTCCGAATTGGTTACCAATGGTTGCTTTTTAGACATACTATTACACCTTACTATTGTTGTAATTGATTAGTGATTGTAAATAATACGATATGCAGTTAAATATATAATATTTTTCTTTTTTTTTTACAATTGTCACATTTTTTGTATAACATTGATACCTATTCTATTTGTTGAGTTTAACTTTACCTTGAAATGCTTTGCAATATAGATTTAGCTTGCCAAACTTACTTTCAAGATTTTATATTTATAAATTTCTAATGCTATAAGGAATGGTTTTTTAAAACGTTTGATGCTTTTGTTATATTTAGTTTTGGTGTTTATGAAATTGATTGTTCCAAGTAATGCTTTTATTTGTTTCTTATTTCCTAATTAAGGAATGGTTTGACCATATTTAAAAATTCTTTTGCCTTAACCAATCAAGTATTGGAGCTTTGGGATTTCTTAAAAATTTATTGCTTGATAGATCACATTACATTGATGTTTTCATGGAATCTTGTCTTCCATTCTTATTTTTATAAGATTTGAATTTTTTGCATAAAAGAGGCTTTGTTTGATTATTTTTTTGTATTATAAAATTAATATGGTAGCTCATGCTTTATTCTCTGTATGCAGTGGATAGAAGCAATAAATGTATTGTTATTTTTTTTTACTTTGGAGAGTATACTTGTAAATGCACACAAAATATACTTTTCTGTGATAATGTTCGAACATTAAAATCAAATTAAAGCTTGTTTCGATTCTTCTTAGTAACAGAGTGTAGTAATGATGTTTTATGCCAGAGTCAGGATTATTTCACTTATATCGACTCTGTTTAATATTCAGTGTTAGAGGAAACTAGAGTACTAGAAAGAAATCGCTGACTTTTGGCCATCATACTGTTAGACTTTCTTACACTAGGTAAGTATCTTTTGAAAAAGGATTTGACAGTAAGCAGTAAAAACGTTATGATCAATTAGACAGAGAATTAGACCACTACATCGTCATGGTGACAATTAAAAAAAAAATCAGAGCTTATCGAAACAATTGAAGGAAAATTGATAAATATTACTGATGCAAGGGTTAAACATTTTATATTTAGAAAAGTTCTGACGTGCCTCGATACTTTCTGTCACAGAATGATCAGTTTTAGGCTTCTATCTTACTTGAAACATTACACTGATTTGTGTATTTAAAATAAAGATCAAAACTCCATTAATTAAAAAATGTAAAGTAAAAATATTCCATCTGCCTTAATTTTTGAAATTGAAGGCATATTTTTGACTCGGTCTGTAAATTTAATTTACCCAAGCAAACAATACATGTAATATGGATACAGACGGGATATGAAGTGGCATACTTTATATGGAATAAAATAATGATTGAACTCCAGTTTGAAGGTGATGTTACACTAAATACTGATATTTCTGACAACGACCTTTAAAGCTACTCAAATTGCACTATGTTGATATAAAAATTTGCCAGTTAGTGTTCATCGGTTACAAAATGTCAGAAAATGTACCATTTAGCAAAATTATCAGTCGTCTTAAATTTGAAATTAATTTAAAACTAAGGTTTGTTCCCTCATGCACAGCATTCCTTAGCTGGATTTGGATTTA
This sequence comes from Tegillarca granosa, assembly GCA_029721355.1. Lineage (NCBI taxonomy): Eukaryota > Metazoa > Mollusca > Bivalvia > Arcoida > Arcidae > Tegillarca > Tegillarca granosa. Next base: position 39,074,268 of record CM056598.1, on the reverse strand, counting down.
TATAATTTTGAAACTTTAGATTTATTATTTTCAACTGTTTGGCTTATATTTTTATCTATCAAACTTTTCGTTCTTAGTGTCACTGATGAGGAATGAATTTCCGAAATGTGCACATCTGGCACATCAAAATTTAACTGGTATTTGTATTAAATATTTACAACAAACTTTTTCAAAAAATTTTAAAATTCTGGATTTAAGGAATTTGATATCAATCACTCGCTACGCGAAAAAGCAACAACCAGACTTTATCACTTTATTTTGCAGTTATTTGCCAAAAAAGGCATTCGTCTAATGTCGTGTAGTCATTTAAACATACTTCTGACAGTTGATGAATGTAGCAACATATTACTTTGTTTAGCCTGTCAGTAAAAAAAAAATAATAAAGTTAGTGCAAATTAAAATACAATTCCCATTAAAGAGACATAATTAAAGTTAAAGGTTAAGAATTGGTTCAAACTGTTCTCTGTGTTTAAAGTTTCTGTTCATATTTTACATTTGATCTGTTTCCGATGGATAATCAGTTCACCAGTAATTATAACTGGTCAGTAAGATAATGTAACATTACATTCTAACTGTCCATTCGATTAATAATGTACAGTTTTATCAACATATTAGACATTTACACGCATCAACTGGCAATAAACTAGTTAATATACATACAAAGACAAAGAATGACGTCATGACATGTGTTAATGCTAAAGACTTCATGAGTTTTGTTGTGTTAAATTAATTTTTCATCCTTACTGCTTAGCCAGCATTTTTTAAAAAGAAATCTGTAATGAGTAACTGAGTAAAATTTAGTGTCATTATAGAGCAGTTATTGAAACATCGTCTAAAGTCAACTAGAAATTGACTTGTGTGACTCTACGCATCCCGTTGTTACTAGTAACGGTTTCATATCGTGCTTTGGCTGCCTGTTTTTGGACAAAGTGTCAAGTCAAGCAAAAGCCCAGATGATTGGTCATTTATAAGACCAACTTTAATAGCTGCTGTCTGTATTTATACTTTGTTCCATAGTCTTTTTGATTTGATTTCTTCTACGGACTTGTAAAACTTATAAAATTAACAAAATGTCGTAAAAAAAAACGATTTAAGATAATTATTTAAATTTTACTGATTGTATACATAATTTGATGATTATATGTATCCTAATTGAATTCGACAATTAGAATTTGAAATTTTAACCCGTTATGTCTACTTTTCTAAACATAAACTCTTCGGAAGAAAAATGATGTGCGACATTTGAAATCAATAAATGCTTCGTACACTTAATCTTTTAATAGTTCTTAATTGAGCTAAGAATGATACCTCTATAGTTTTTGGTATTTGTAAAGGTATGTTAGTAACAGAAATAGTCTAAGCCTTTTCTGTGATCACATTGTTTTCTGTATCTTGTCATCTTTTTATGTTGTTTTCTATCATCATTATAATTATTTATTTTTTGTATATTGATGTGTGTTTAATTGTTATGGCTTTACCAACGCAGACACTAAATGTAGAAAAAAATATAAATAAATAAATAAAACAAAAACAAATATGTTGACCCCGACTTTAGGCAGACCCTGAAGTAAATATCCAACGATGTGATCAAAGCTTAAAACTTAAACTTGGAAGTTTAAGTTGGATAATGGGAGATTATTTGCTAGATTGAATAGGAAGCATTTTAAACTTCAATAAGTCGTTTGAAATGTTACTTCATGCACATTCTAGTTTGTATTTTATGAATCATTCTTCAACAGGTACATTTGTATTTTGGTATGTTAGCTAAATTGTTTGTATAAGGCGTTGTTTTCGTTTTTAAATTTCGTTTTTAAAACCTCTTCTTTTCCGCTAAAATATTATACTCAACGATTACTTAGTGTATTAAATAACTTAGCAGATAATAGTTTAAATTTGTACGATGTATCTTGTTAATAATACACGTTTTCTTAACTGAAAGTGCAAAAAATCAGTACTGCATAAGTATTATATAAAGCCATGTAACAAAAACATATCGTTTGTTTCCAAAGAGGAGTGATGTACGTCTCTTTTATTATAAAAATAAAAAGATCACAGAACAAATCACCTTTAGTACTAGTAGTCATCAATATCAATGAACCAACCGTCGGATTGGATGACCTGACTTTTGTCTTTATCAGGAAATAATTCCTTATAGTATTTCATTAGTCCTTACAAGTGTCATGTTATAATTTTTTAATTTTCTGAATGAAATATTAGCAGATGTCATGTTATCAATATTTGAATAGTTCCATTCAGAAAATACAAATATTTATATTACACAAGAGTAGAAGTAATGAAGGTATATGTATATGTACATATCTCTGTTTATCTAGGATTTCCATCCTATTTTTTTCATCACTTGACATCCCACTATACATTCTTAATAAATAACTTGAGAAGTGTGAACTTAATATCTTAAAATCGGTTTTAAAGTCATTTTAGGGTCTTTACCGCTGTTGTTTCAAAAGTCTCGGTGACCGAGATGTCAAAAGAACACGATTCTGGATTACAGTTCCTCTCTAAGCCTACGTCAAAATCCCACTAGGGAAGGTCCTAATGTAAGAAGTTTGTTAGTTTGTTTGCCGAAGGCCCGATTCTCTAGGCACTCCGGTTTCCTCCTCCACCCTAAAACTGACCGCCTCGATAAAAAAGAATCTTGACTTTGGTGTAAAAAAGCCATGGCTTGACTACACGTTACACTATGTTACTGTTTAGTTACTTTTACGGGAAAATTAAGTTTCAATTATCAAACCAAAAATCAGATGTTTTTGAAAGTTTGTAAAAACTGTTTTCATATGCATGTAACTAATTTTTATCATGCACGTTTAAATGAAATATAGAAATTTGTAGTACAGTAATAATAAAAACCAAAACTAATGCATAACAAAACGTTATTAACAAAGAATAACAACTAATTTTAAAACTCTACTATAAATTGAAAATAAACAATTATCCAAAATTTGTGCAAGATTATATTATATTGAACATTCACAGTAGTAAAACATTGATTAGAAACGTGGTTGGATGAGATCCAGTCCTAATAAAAAACATAATTTATCAGCGACACCCCAGTGACCATTGTATATTTAATAAACAATGTATAATTGCGTATTGTATTACTCATTCATTTAAAATGTTTTATAAACTGGTACATTTTATTCAGTTATATGCATTATCCTACATTTGATATTCCAAACTATTTTTATTAAAAATTATGATTATAGTATCATACTGAAAGAAATAGCTTTAAAAAGTAAAACAAAGTATAAATATTTGTATAAGATATATTTTAATAACGTATACTGTATACTGACTAGATAATCTCACATATAAAACATAATGTATTATTATGCATTCAAGTTGAGTGCCGTCTAATTACTGACTGAATATTATTTAATTAAATGCTATTCTAAACATTGACTTTAAAATGTTATTATCTCAGGCATTGTTTTTGTCAGTGAAAACTCTTAGTATATAATTTGAACATATATTGTTAACAGATGATCTTGCGTTCTCAAAATTACGTTTAATATTAAGCACAAATTCAATAACTTATAAACAACAAGAACACATTGTTTCATTATCCAAATGCTAAACATTGTTCATAGTGCTTACTAAAGGAACATTATTTGTTCCAAGGGTTAAGATATAAAACACTGGATGAAAGCTGTATGACGAAACAAAATGTTTCGTTTGTCGATAGTACGAACACTTAAAAAATATAGTCTTATAGTTCAATAGCAAAAGCACATATCGTGGTTTGCTTGTTAAACAAAGATCATGTTTATCTTCATAATGTCCAGCTAATTTCGAAATGCTTCACAAATATGTTCATTGTCGTAGTTTTTATTTTTAATCAGTTCATAATCAAGTCACTGTAACCACGTCAAAAGTTTAATACAGTTCTTAAATCAATTTATGAAACCAATTGATTTTAGCACAACTAGTTTCATTTTCTTTCTGCAATCTTTGTTAGTCATCTCCTTCGTCTATATAGTACGATGATGGCTTTATTCTGTAAATATATAAATAAAAAAGTAATGAGACACCGAGTCTGACTTTCAAAATAGCCATGTTACAAGTAAATTTAAAAAAATAATAAAAACAATAACAATTATAAAGTTGACAAAAACTGTAAGTCATTTAATAGATTGCCATAAAAATTAGATAATAAATAAACATCCAACATATATGTGAAGTAGAGATTTTCAGTCATATAAATGAAGTTATCGACGTTTTAGTATGCAGTAGTTTCATCCAAAACGTAATTAAATGTATATATTATAGTGTTATAATGATACCATGTGTTACTACTGTACTGGGTAAATATTTGATTTCTTACCAAAGTAAATATTCAAAATTCTCTGTATTACAAATTTTGAATATCTTTTTTTTTTTGGTAAAAACTCTAAATTGTGCTTATGACATTTAAAAGACTTTAAAAGATAAATTTTTGATAAACTTAAAAAAATGAATAAAAAATAGAATAAAAAATAACAAAAATAATTTTTTTAAAAATTCAAAAGTTAAAGTTTAAAAAAAATTGGTAATATTTACCTTTAACAGTTATGTTATGATAGTCTGCCATCTATGTTCTCATGGGTCTCCTGTATTGGCATATACATCTACTTAAAAAAGTAGTTTTAAGCTTCAAAACTCGGTTGTTGTATACGTAAATAAAGTCAACTAGAGGCCGGTTCATCAGACAGCCAGCTGTCGTCGTATAAAGACCTGCTTTCAGTGTGTGGACGCATGTACAATATAAGTCTGAAATCTTGATAATTTATGAAGACAAATCTTCTTCGCTGCTGTTTATCGTATCCAGGCTCTGTTCCAGAGACTCTTTGGAAACTCCATAGAGTCGTCTCGATTTGATTTCTTCAACTGATTCGTTCATTGTTAAAAGTTGTTCCATTAATGACAAGTCTTGGTCCATCAAAGATGCCTACAATAAAAGTAAAATAGACATGTATTTAAAATAACATTTATCAAAAAATTGAATAACAAACTATTAGATACTAGTATTTCACTATTTACTAGTATTTTCAAATGATTGCTATTTCAATGTTACAATTTTTGGAGTATTGAATGTTTATGATGAAACGCAAAATACAAGCCAACTGTAATCATATTGTCCTCAAAATTTGAAATACACATTTAAAAAAGAGTTTTGAATCTTGAAACGTGTGAAAATAATATTAAAATTTGTTATTTCTTACCATTTCAGCTTTAAGTTTCAAAAGCGCATTCTCCAGCGATGATGTATTTTTCTTTTCATTTTTATTGGAACTGTGTAATTTCTCCTTGAAACTTTCTGTTACATTGACTCTATGAAAGTAAAATGATCTGCAGGCATTTGAAAAATCAATTGACGCTTCGTATTTTTCCATCTTTGTTATGATTCCGAAGTATTGAGCTAAGAACAGTATGTCGACACGTGCCGATAGTTGTAAGTAATATGAAATGACTAGTACTTTATCGCCTTATATACAATTGTAGTCCTTATCTTGTCATCTTTTTATATCATATCTATCTATTAACATTATATGGGGCAACCCATTAAACTATTTGCGTGTGTTTGATTAGTATGTTTACCAACGCAGACACATATGTTTTAATAGGTTAGATATTACAATCGTTGTTAGAGAGATATTGCAAAGGTGGTTACACAGCAGATTTCTGCTTTTTTACAAGCTTTTTTTGTTAAAATTATGATTATAGTATCATACTGAAAGAAATAGCTTTAAAAAGTAAAACAAAGTATAAATATTTGTATAAGATATATTTTAATAACGTATACTGTATACTGACTAGATAATCTCACATATAAAACATAATGTATTATTATGCATTCAAGTTGAGTGCCGTCTAATTACTGACTGAATATTATTTAATTAAATGCTATTCTAAACATTGACTTTAAAATGTTATTATCTCAGGCATTGTTTTTGTCAGTGAAAACTCTTAGTATATAATTTGAACATATATTGTTAACAGATGATCTTGCGTTCTCAAAATTACGTTTAATATTAAGCACAAATTCAATAACTTATAAACAACAAGAACACATTGTTTCATTATCCAAATGCTAAACATTGTTCATAGTGCTTACTAAAGGAACATTATTTGTTCCAAGGGTTAAGATATAAAACACTGGATGAAAGCTGTATGACGAAACAAAATGTTTCGTTTGTCGATAGTACGAACACTTAAAAAATATAGTCTTATAGTTCAATAGCAAAAGCACATATCGTGGTTTGCTTGTTAAACAAAGATCATGTTTATCTTCATAATGTCCAGCTAATTTCGAAATGCTTCACAAATATGTTCATTGTCGTAGTTTTTATTTTTAATCAGTTCATAATCAAGTCACTGTAACCACGTCAAAAGTTTAATACAGTTCTTAAATCAATTTATGAAACCAATTGATTTTAGCACAACTAGTTTCTTTTTCTTTTCTGCAATCTTTGTTAGTCATCTCCTTCGTCTATATAGTACGATGATGGCTTTATTCTGTAAATATATAAATAAAAAAGTAATGAGACACCGAGTCTGACTTTCAAAATAGCCATGTTACAAGTAAATTTAAAAAAATAATAAAAACAATAACAATTATAAAGTTGACAAAAACTGTAAGTCATTTAATAGATTGCCATAAAAATTAGATAATAAATAAACATCCAACATATATGTGAAGTAGAGATTTTCAGTCATATAAATGAAGTTATCGACGTTTTAGTATGCAGTAGTTTCATCCAAAACGTAATTAAATGTATATATTATAGTGTTATAATGATACCATGTGTTACTACTGTACTGGGTAAATATTTGATTTCTTACCAAAGTAAATATTCAAAATTCTCTGTATTACAAATTTTGAATATCTTTTTTTTTTGGTAAAAACTCTAAATTGTGCTTATGACATTTAAAAGACTTTAAAAGATAAATTTTTGATAAACTTAAAAAAATGAATAAAAAATAGAATAAAAAATAACAAAAATAATTTTTTTAAAAATTCAAAAGTTAAAGTTTAAAAAAAATTGGTAATATTTACCTTTAACAGTTATGTTATGATAGTCTGCCATCTATGTTCTCATGGGTCTCCTGTATTGGCATATACATCTACTTAAAAAAGTAGTTTTAAGCTTCAAAACTCGGTTGTTGTATACGTAAATAAAGTCAACTAGAGGCCGGTTCATCAGACAGCCAGCTGTCGTCGTATAAAGACCTGCTTTCAGTGTGTGGACGCATGTACAATATAAGTCTGAAATCTTGATAATTTATGAAGACAAATCTTCTTCGCTGCTGTTTATCGTATCCAGGCTCTGTTCCAGAGACTCTTTGGAAACTCCATAGAGTCGTCTCGATTTGATTTCTTCAACTGATTCGTTCATTGTTAAAAGTTGTTCCATTAATGACAAGTCTTGGTCCATCAAAGATGCCTACAATAAAAGTAAAATAGACATGTATTTAAAATAACATTTATCAAAAAATTGAATAACAAACTATTAGATACTAGTATTTCACTATTTACTAGTATTTTCAAATGATTGCTATTTCAATGTTACAATTTGTGGAGTATTGAATGTTTATGATGAAACGCAAAATACAAGCCAACTGTAATCATATTGTCCTCAAAATTTGAAATACACATTTAAAAAAGAGTTTTGAATCTTGAAACGTGTGAAAATAATATTAAAATTTGTTATTTCTTACCATTTCAGCTTTAAGTTTCAAAAGCGCATTCTCCAGCGATGATGTATTTTTCTTTTCATTTTTATTGGAACTGTGTAATTTCTCCTTGAAACTTTCTGTTACATTGACTCTATGAAAGTAAAATGATCTGCAGGCATTTGAAAAATCAATTGACGCTTCGTATTTTTCCATCTTTGTTATGATTCCGAAGTATTGAGCTAAGAACAGTATGTCGACACGTGCCGATAGTTGTAAGTAATATGAAATGACTAGTACTTTATCGCCTTATATACAATTGTAGTCCTTATCTTGTCATCTTTTTATATCATATCTATCTATTAACATTATATGGGGCAACCCATTAAACTATTTGCGTGTGTTTGATTAGTATGTTTACCAACGCAGACACATATGTTTTAATAGGTTAGATATTACAATCGTTGTTAGAGAGATATTGCAAAGGTGGTTACACAGCAGATTTCTGCTTTTTTACAAGCTCTTTCTATGTCCTTGCACTAAAATTTTTGTGTAACAATGCAAGTTAGTGTTTTTTCATTCTCTTGTTTTAGTGTCTAATATATTGCATGCATTTTTGCAATACACGAAATATTTTTAAAGACCCTTTTACAATATCCAGTTTTATATTTTAAACGTTGCTTAACATTCTGTCTTTAAGAAAAAAAGAAAAATAATAAATAAATAAATAAATAAATAAATAAATAAATAAATAAATAAATAATAAATAAATAAATAAATAAATAAATAAATAAATAAAACCTAACGCATTAAATATTTTTCCGTTTTAAATTGCAATGAGCAAGTTTCTGTTTGCTTTTTTTCATTTTCCGTTTTAGAAGTGGATTTAGAACCGGTTTTAGTGTCTTTAAAAGCAAGTTATCAAAATTAAAAGATGTGCCGTTGCATTAAATAATGGAATGGGCATTAAAAATTCGTTGTCTTAGACATTTAATAATTACTGTCTGCAAGAGATATATGCTAGTTTACTCCTGTTTTAAGCTAATTTGACCTAGGTTTTAAGACCCCTGTAGTTTTATCTTTTCATCTCATGTCCCCATTGTTTTAAACATTTTTTTCTCACTAAGTGTGTTAAAAAATAATTTAATAATAAATACTCATAAGACTCATATGTCATTATGAAGGCAATTGATAAATAAAAATGTCATGATTAAAGTTGCTTAAATGACAACCATGTTACTGGGCTTAATTCTTAGCTGGTGGTAATTCTATTACAGTCTATAAAATTTAGGATAAGTCATAAATATAATTTTTGGTGTAAGGAGTTTGTTCTTGATACTGGAGTCACTATATGTGTCGAAACATGCAAGTCCACTCTATTTCAAATGACCAATTTGTATTTTGCACTTCATGTATGCAATTATTTTTCTGCATGGTATCATACACTGAAAATGTTTTATAAAACAAGAAAGTTTGCCAGTAATTAAATGCACTTTGCAAAAACAAGAGCCTCCACCAAAAATGATAATGATAGACAGATAATTGATAATAAAATCGACTATTTTGAAAATTCCTCAAACCGGTGTTTACTGGTATGATAAAAGTGTTTAATAATACATAAATTATTTTAAACAATCAATTTGACAAGCTAAAACAACTAATCGAAATTGAAGTTTAATGAAAATCTCATATTGCTTTTAGTGTTATTGATGGGGAATGATTTTCCGAATTTTGCACATATGGCATATCAAAATTTAACAGGTATTTTTGTTATATATTGTAAGGTTTGTAAGAAAGTTTTATTTTAAAAAATTCTTTTTTCGCTTAAGGATTTTGACTTGCAATTCTCTCTTTTTCATATAAAGATTTTAACAAAATCATCAGCGACTTAAATAGCATTAATTTGTGACCACGAATGAATTGTATCTTGTTTATATTACTCTGCAAAAAGGCAAAAACTTATTAATCAAAAACGCTCATAAAATTTTAAAAATCTCCCGCGGTCAGTAAATAATGATATGAGTATTACGTAAATAGAACTTGCATTGGCTAATTTGATTGTTAAACGTTTTAATTATAAATAAAACTTAATGATTGTAAAGACAATAAATTAAATCATGTATTAATCATCATCCTCTTAATATCACCCTTGGTGGTTTTTCAGATTAAACGCTGCGTAGTCAGGTTTAACCCCCCAAAAGCTGTTTAATCAAATTTAATATCAAATTAATTTCAAGACCTAAGTTTAATTAATATTTCATATCTCTGCAATAATCATATCCCCTGTGTTCTACCCCTGGTGTTAAAATCGCCCCAGCACAGTTCATATTTTATTGCTGAATTGTTTTGTAAAGTTGTCATTATTGGTTTCAACAAGTGTTGGGAAAACAATGCCTAAAGTTTTCATTTTATTTTAAAAAAACAAGCAGGTGTCATTTTAAACATATGCTTATTTTTTCAAGGAAATTTTCAATCGGTTTTAAGTACTTGACACGAAGTTTGTAATTGATAGGCAGAAGAAACCACAAGTGTGCGGCATATTTTAATCCCACCCACGACTTCTTCTCCAATCGAAATATGAAACAACAGACAATAATGTTTGCTCAATTTTCTATACTTTTTTGCAATATTTATATTGCTCTGAAACCAAATCCATCGGTTTTTACTTAGCAAAACTGCCTCATTAAATTTTGTTTTTATTTTTATCAATCTAAAATATATTGATATAAAAAAAATGTTTCGACAAAGCACTAATAAGCTTTAGGTAAGCTTTTTCAATAGCTTTAAATGTTTAATTTTCTGTAAAAATACTTAAAAGTTTGTTCAAATGATAAACAAAGTGCTGATCAAGTGTTATTTATTTAAATAATGAATGCAAGTTTATCAGTATCATATTCGTCTCTGGACTCTTTACATGTAGCTTTGACTAAAGCATTTTCCTTCCTACAACACTTGTTCATTTTACCAGATGGAACCAAGAAGGAATGAAAATGATTTGTCTTTAACCACATGGCATTTTAGAAATGTTTGTGGAAAATAGCATTGACCTTGGTTTGAAACACACAAGTCTGTCATCGATAATGTTTGGCATCTGAATAAATATATCATTTAGAGTTCAACTTCAAAGTTGTATTGGAGACTCTGTTTTCTCAGTTTTCCTATTTTATCTTGACTGAGATATTTAAAAAGTTATTTTGTTTCAAAATTTACTACGTGTCGTTTTAAAAATATTTCAATAGAGTAATCTGAAAATCAAAAAATCGTTTAAACCCGTAGTTCGAAAAAAGATTGAAAAAGAGTCTTCATAAACCGTGTATTTGTTATACAAAAAATTAATAAAGACAACAAAATTGAATAAATAATGTTTTATTCAAAATTATTAGTTTTAGTTTAGACTGTGATTTCTTCACAGAAAGTATGTATACAAACAATTGATCTTCATAACTTTTACGTTGTACAATCAGTAATATACACTTTCACTTTTATTGTTGTAATAAAAGTCTTATATTGTAAGGTTACAATCTCTTCAATGTTTCTCAACTTTTAAAATTGTCAAAGCTAGTGCAAGCTTATTGTTTCAATATCTAGCTTTATATGTCAGACGTTTCTTTTTAATCACTATTAAAAGTCTATGACTGTTTAATATTCTTCAATCGTTTCTGATACGTCGTCGCCTTGTTCTGTTACCGAATTGGATAATATTCATATTCTTGTTATTCACTGGTCTTACAAAACTGAAAATACAAAATAATATAAAACTGTTAAAAATATGCATACAGTAGTTAAAATACAACTTAACTTGAATGTTTTATATTATCAATTATAAAATTCAACAAAATTTAACGGATCTTCGTTTTTTAAAAATCTTTTTATCTTGTTAATGGTTGTTCTTGCTTTTGCAAAATAAATGTTATTCGTTTACAAATTTCTGTTATTAAAATTGTAATTGTTTCAAATCTAAGTATAAAGAATATTTACCTTAGATAAACAAGAAGAGTTTCATAAATCTCATGTCATTGGTGCTTTTCCTCGCTCCTAGACTAGGTTCTAGTAGAAGTCATTCCTGGAATACATCTGTATTTGCAGTATGTCTTATGTTGAAATTGTGGAATCGTTGCTCCCAGTGATCAAATCCATGCTATCTTCTAAAGAATCCTTTGAAACTCCATAAAGTCGTCTGGTTTTGATTTCTTCTATGGATTCATTCATTGTTAAAAGTTGTTCCATTAAGGACAAGTCTTGATCCATCAATGAAGCCTGAAAAATAAAAATGGAAAATCTCGTTTAATTCTCATTTCCCAGAAATTAAACATATATATGCTATTATCTAATATGCAATTTGTTATTTGTCATGCCTTTGACCTTTTTATCTTTATAATAATATTTTTTGGAAAAAAAAATTCACTTAAATTTTTATGCAAATAAGAAATCATGTAGAATGCTTACCATTTCAGATTGCAGTCTTGACAAAGCTGAATCAATTGAAGTTGATTGCTTTCTCGGCTTCTGTTCTTTTTTCATCATTTTTTCTTTGAAGCTTTCTGCAGCTTGAACTCTGTTGAAGTACAATGATCTGCAGGCATTTGATAATTCAATTGAAGCTGTGTGTTTATCCATCTCTATACTAATGCACTAGGTGTAAAACTGTTAACTAGTTAGTGTGTTCTAAAGCTGTGAAATTACAGTTGTGATTTTGAACAGTGTGTAGCACGCTTTTTATACCTTGAGTCATCATATCTTGTCATCTGTTATCATATATGTATCTAATAATCGTTCATAGGAGGCCAACAACGGATTTCTTTGAGTAGGGTAGACCAAATGTGTTAAAGAATTCAAAACTTGACCCAGAATCAAAGAAGGGGGTATTGCTCTTATAACCACGTTCGACTTTACCTTCTGCTAAATACAATTAGTTTATAGTAAGCACTCTCGCTGGTGGATTTCCTAAATTACAAATAACCATGTTGGTCTAATAATGACGTCACTACTCTGTAAGGAATATATAACTTTACTTTAGCTTTATTAAAAGTAAGCCGAAATGCAGTTAATCAGTAACGCAACGTAAACCTAAACCTGGTACAACGAACAGAATCCTCAGGTTTCAGTTTTACAAACATACTTTAAGTAAGACTTTCCTTTACTAAATCTGGCAAATTTGAAATCTTAAGTTTCGCTCAGTGTTATGGTGTTTAGAAATTAAAACGGTCACTTCACGTGAAAATTGATTCAATTTATAGTGTAATAATAGTATTTAGTTTTGTCAATAATGTTTATTCATGGTTCCATAAAGAAAAGTAAAAAAAAAAAACAAACTAAATTTAAGTCATGGAATAGCTTATACGCAGGATTATTACCTTAAAATAGTAACATAAGTGCTGTGTTTTTTTCTAATTTATTCCTTTACTATTTACTCCTACTCCTGTGTAAGCGCGAGTAAATTTGAAACATAAGTTTCTTTTTTTTAAATATTGTTATTGTGCAATATCATTATATGGATTTTTATTTAGACTTTTTAACCAACAAAATAGACAATGCCCAACAACATTTTTTTTGTTTTTAGTACTTGAAATGTTATCCTAGCATTATATATATATATATATATATATATATATATATATATATAAACATGAAGATGCACAATACTTGGTTTAAACCTGCTCCCTTTTCCAAGTCGCAAATGTATATATGCTTTCTCAAAAGATCGTATTTTAAACTTTTTTGTCAATTTTTTTACAAGAATGCAACTAGGAAGTGAGTCAGAAGTAGGATTGGATTGAACAATGTCAATAACATAAATATTGCTTTGGAGGTGTATATAAGACAAAGGCGTTGTCTATCTGACAATTCCATTAAACTTAAGCAGTTTAGTCATACTTATATTGTAAATGCTTTCATAAATTACTCAAAACAGATGAATAATAACAGATATATCAACATTAATCAGAATTAATTTTTTTAGGAAATTCTCACACTTTACGGTCTAGGAAAATTTGTTACGTATTTGTACTTTTTTAAAAGACAATATTTCATTACTACAGCATAAACTCGAATAATCCAATGTGAATAAATAATAAATAATAAATAAATAAATTTATAAATAATAAATCAATAAATGAATTAATGAATGAATGAAACAACAACAACAACTACAACAACAACAAATAATAATAATAATAAACAAACTAATTATTATGATATAAACAGTCACCTTGGACCTTGTACATAGTTATCTATTTCGCTTTACACAAAGATCGTACATATATGTATCATAGACAATATTCAAAAAAGATAAACAGTTGAGTCATATCTACGTATCTCTACAGCGAAAGAAAATACAAGAAGTAAAAAATATAGACAAAACACTACAGTAAATCAACAGTGAAATTTGTGAGGTAAAACCCTACAACAAATGGTAAATTATCACCATGACACATTTTCATAATTCTCTAAGCAAGTGGTGGACAATGGGAGGTACAATTACATTGCAAAATAATATCAACAATTTTATTGATAGACGATCTGAGACCAGTTTACACGTTGGCTCTATATAATGATTAATGTGTGTCTATAATTGGTAATTAATAAAGACCTTCCTGTGAGGTAAAACAATAAATGTTACCAATGTAGTTATTATATAGTATTATTGACAAGTCATACCTGTACAGGTGTAAAAAATTATTTAATAAAGAGGCATTTAACGTCATCAATACCAAATGATCGATAGATTTTTAATAAATTAAAAATTTAAAACCTCAGTCAGTTGTCTATATTAATTGAAAGAAGCAAATAATCGGTTAATTTCAGTAGGAAAAGAAAATTTAAGTTTTCAAACGTCACTTGTAATATTTCTGTCCGAACAACCGAAACAACATGTTTTCTGAATGAAATCAACGTAATGAACACAAAAGCAACGTTACAAATAAATTTCCGTTTGTTGCTCATGTCATGAATTTCTATTAAAATAATGCATTCAAAATCAGCACATGATGATTTTGAATGCATTATTTTCATATAAATTCAAAATCAGTACATGACACTCAACACAGCATTAAGATTTTCAAACTGATAGAATATACAAGATTGGCTCATTTTGAAAAAGTTATAATTTGGTATATTTGCTCCTTACGTAACTAGTTTCCAGATATATTCATAACTAGTGTAAAACCGTGCCACGTTAATCTAGGATTTAGATTATGCACACTAACATTAACTTACCAGCATATTAATCTGAATATCTACGATTTATTTCTCTTTGTTATCAATTTTTCAGACTTTTTCTGCTGTAAGATAAATCGGTTCAGTAAAATGATTTTAAACTTAAAAATCATTGAATTGGCCACGCGTTTCTAATGATACATTGTTCGCTTCATAAATATAATATACATAATTATATAATGCCGAATGCTTTGATTTGCTATTGTTTCTGGGTAGGCTTTAAATGGTTGGTTAAGATTTAGCTTGATATCACAGGGTTTTTTCACGTTCTTAAAGAAATATGGCGTACATAGTATACCAATACAAGAAATCTGCATATCCTGAAAAGTCAGTCAGAAATTTAATCTACTTTAGATTTTTCAATGAGGAGATGAACATTTTTCTACAATTTTGTGTGGAAAGACACCAGTTATCATGTTAAATGAGATGTATATGTCCGAAATGCGGAAAGGACCAGATCTATAAATTATTTTAAACAAAAAATAAATTTAAAATTTTGGTCTACTCATATAAAGGATATAAAAAACTTTTCTGTTATGCAAAATTTAACTAATAATAATGACATGTATTTACAATTTTTAAAGGTGCAATTAAAAAAAAACCCAAAAAAACCAACAACAACAACAACAACAACAACAACAACAACAACAACAACTCGGATATCGAAAAGTACATTTAACATTGCAGCGTTTAACATTGAATAAGTAATTGTTCCAAATAGGATTACGTGTAATTGTCTCATTGTTATTTACATAAGAAAATTTTCATAAATTTAACAAGCAATAAAATAAAAATTAAAATAGTAATTATTAATAAAAATAAGTTATTATTATTATTATTGTTGTTATTTTTATTATTATTATTATAATTATAATTATTATCATTGTTGTTGTTATTGTTGTTATATTGTTATTACAGATAAGTTGTTTTGACTCTACCAAATAACTTTTTACTTAAGTGTGATGTTTTAAACCTGGATTTTAAGATATCTCGGCAAAGTGAAGTTTCCACTGTGGCTAAAATCTCGGAACACTTCCTATCGACTGGTTCATTAATGGCCAGGATAATGTGATTAGGGGTGGGTGTTTGCCTGTCTGTGTAATGCTGACTCGGTTAGCTTGCCAGGATAATGTGATTAGGGGTGGGTGTTTGCCTGTCTGTGGAATGCTGACATGGTTAGCTTGCCAGGATAACGTTATTAGGGTGGGTGTTTGCCTGTCTGTGGAATGCTGACTCGGTTAGCTTGCAAGGATAATGTGATTAAGGGTAGGTGTTTGCCTGTCTGTGGAATTCTGACTCGCTTAGCTTGCCAGGATAATGTGATTTTGGGTGGGTGTTTGCCTGTCTGTGAAATGCTGACTCGGTTAGCTTGCCAGGATAATGTGATTATGGGTGGGTGTTTGCCTGTCTGTGGAATGCTGACTCGGTTAGCTTGCCAGGATAATGTGATTATGGGTGGGTGTTTGCCTGTCTGTGGAATGCTGACTCGGTTAGCTTGCCAGGATAATGTGATTATGGGTATGTGTTTGCCTGTCTATGGAATGCTGACTCGGTTAGCTTGCCAGGATAATGTGATTATGGGTGGGTGTTTGCCTGTCTGTGAAATACTGACTCGGTTAGCTTGCCAGGATAATGTGATTAGGTGTGGGGTTTGCCTGTCTGTGGAATGCTGACTCGGTAGTTTGCACTTTATTTAAAAAAAAAGCCGCTAGTACAAGGCAGACCATAATACACAATCACACGTATCAGACATACACGAACTTGTTCTTAGAATAAATATGTAACACAAATACATGTACCAGTTAAATTTGGATGTGCCAGATGTGCACATTTCGGAAACTCATTCCTCATCAGTGACACTAAGACCGAAAAAGTTTGATAGATAAAAAACATAAGCCAAACAGTTAAAAATTATTGCATCTAGAGTCCAAAAATGATATAAATCCAAATCCAGCTAAGGAATGCTTTGCACGAGGGGACAAATCTGAGACATTAATAACTTTGACCTCGTCGTAAAAGGCTGAAATTACTGATATGACGTTAAACAATATTATAACCAAACAACAAGTCGACAATAAAAGCGGAATTCACAAAATATTTTACGCACAGTATGCATCCATTTAACACGGGCATTACACAGTTAACTGAAATAGAAAACATTTTAACTATTTCAAATCTTTAGTAGTAGAAACAGCAAGCTTGAAGTACAACGTTATTGCAACTTCGGATAGAAAGGGGAAACCTTAACACTGCCATGCACCTTAAAATACGTACTGTAATTTATAGTCATTGGTAGACTAACATTACAGCACCGAAATTACTTAGACCAATATCTATATTTATGTACAGTAATTAAGTAAAGAGGAATAACCCGTGAAACTGATGTAAGCCAAAACCATTGCTGTTTGTTCAAGTAAAATTTCACACCAAAATAGATTTTGTTCTATGAAATCTTGTACATGTTTTTTTTTTTTTTTTTTTTTTTTTTTTTTTTTTTTTTTTTTTTTTTTTTTTTTTTTTTTGTAATTAAAGATGTCTATAGTTTTAGATGCAAGGATTGTTCTTATGCTAGATACTTTTTACTATTTATTTCTGATATTTAACTAACCTATTAAATTCATAAAAAGTCCATAGCACTATATTCCATAAAACTTGATAAAAATTACATGTTTGTTTAGTAAACCATACGCAAGGTTATTAATATTATTAATATTATAAATAAATAAATAAATAAATAAATAAATAAATAAATAAATAAATAAATAAATAAATAGGAATTGTTAGAAAATATTATCCTACGGTTTCGCTGAAATGTCTAACACCGATTGATCATACAGAGTGGGATACATTTGTATAACATTTGTGATTTAGCGCCCTCTGCAAGCAGGAGTCTTAAGTTTGGCTAACGGAAGAAGTAAAAACTCTGTTGTTCAAATGATTACCATGTATTTAGAAATTCGGTCAAATCGGTTAAAATGTAATACTAGTATTTTTTCGCTTTTTCCCACGGTTTCCGCTCAAATGATCCAAGTGTGAAAAAGTTTATTAGTTTGCTTGTCAAAGGTATGTGGTTTCATCTGGACACTCCTATTTTCTCCACCATCCTATAACTGGCCGCCTCGATATGAGTGAATCTTAACTGGAGCGTTAAACATAATTACTCCACTCCACTCAGTGTACGGTGTACATGACGTCCCATGTTATAAATCATCACGAATTAACCACCACAGAAATTAATCATTCTAGATTTTATTTCCGGGACGATCTCATTTAGAACTATATATTTTTTAGAATTTATGTCAAATCTGATTTAAATTAGCACTTTGTTTCAAGATTAAAGTAAAAATCGACAACTGCAACCACAAAGTGCGTTGTGAAAAGGTATGTCAAAAGTTAACAATTCATTACAAAATCCCATATCATGTGTTCTTAGAGTTCAGTTTGTGAAAAGTTAATAATAAAAAAAAAACAACTTCGTTTTATAATTCCTTGTAGAGCAAGGTTCTCGTTCGGTATTTTTTAATATGAAAGAGCTATTTTGCTAGTAAGTCTTATTTCACGCAATCTTAAACCTCTGTTCTAAAATTAAAATTAGCGACCTTTTGTTTTCCTTATTACAAATAATGAGCGCACCTGTCGTGTAACAGATTAAAACAAAAATGTCATAAACTGGATTAGGTTAATCTGTAGCAAGTGTATGTTGTACTTTTTATAAAACACGATTATAAGATTATCTAAATAAAAAGGCCATAAATGTTCTTAATCCTCTATAAAGTACATTATCTAAAAATACACTCCTTAATTATGTAACAGAGCATTTTTCAAGGTATTTTTCAATTGCTATGTACTTATAATTAGTAAATTATCTTAATCTCCCAAATTATGAAAATTAGATTTGAAATTGCACTTATGGCGGTTTTAGTCATTGACACGAGTTTTGACCCGGTCATCTATCGAGTTCCTCAACAAGTTTCTTTTAATTGTGGTAGACATACATCTTGGTGGTTATTATATATCAATTTAACACACACACACACACACACACACACTGTCCGAGACCGAGTGCACTATCAAAAATTAACGAGTGCACTATCAATGGTTGTTATTGTAAAGAAATATGTTTCCACCTATCGGTACATTTACGTATGGGTTTTTGAAGAATGGATAAAAGTGGTACCTACTTCAGAATACAGATTGTGTGAGGTAATGACGTGTTGGTTGCTCTGAAAATGAAGATTGTTGGAAATACTGGCTGTCAGAAGAGCGGTTCTTGATGCTAGATACAAACATTCATAAACTGTTTATAAAGGTTTAAAAACGATGATCCCCACACAGTTGACTGTGTTCATTTGGGGCTTCCGATAACGTTTAGGGTTAATTAAACATCTTAAAAATCTGTCAATATTGTTATTGTTGCTATTACAAACAAACCCCTTTAGACTTAAATAATTATTTATACAACATTATATTCCGTTCTATCTTAATAATGTTGTGTTTCAATATAGCCCTTTGATATCAAACCATCCATTACATTGAATTCTTTAGAATTTTAACGGATAACTATTACAGATTGAAGTCTGGTAATAGATAACCCCAGAGTCTTTAATTATAAAGCGGAAAATTTGTCCAAATATTCACACAGCAACACAATGGATAGATACGTTTGATTAAATCAAAGGCCAAATTTAGGTATTTTAAGTCCTCAAGCAATATGACTATGGTAATAATATATATTTATTTTCTTTTTTTTTAAATATAATTTTTTCATACCTTTTAATGATTTTTTAAAATTTTTTAGGAGGTTATCTGTGTAAAAGTATAAATATGAGTTTGTATGACTCTGATGATGACTTTGATGATGTTTTTGAAAGTTTTTAATCATTACGTGACACTCCATTATATAAGGTTATCCCTGATGGAACCTGTGATAAATATAATACAAAGAAGAATATATGTTTTATTAAATAAATAAATTTTATAAACTCCATGTTGGTAATATGCTCTTTAATAAGGAAGCTCGCGTAAATGAATTGTTTTCAAATTGAAGTTTTGAAATTTTATCATTTAACGAAACATGTGCTCTCCTCGCTAATCCTACGGTAATCCAACAAAAACATGGTAAGTTAAATCTAAATTAATCGCTTTAAATCTTTAATAAGTCACGGCTTATATATAAAAATCCTTTCAGTTAGGGATACTTGCTCATATTTTAGTTCACTATGTTAGAGTTTACCCAGTTTTTATTTAAAGAAATGAAAGAGTCTTTATTTGCTTAATTTTTAATATTAATTTGGATTTTAATAATTTGTAACAGAAATTTAGTTTTGATTTTAATATTTATTTTATGTAATGGATTATATTTATAGAAAAACTCATTTAAGTGACGTGGTCTGTGTGTATTTACATGAAAAGTGTTATTTTATCAAATAAGAATTTTTATTTATGTTGTTCCGTTAATGGAGTGTTTTGTTAGAACTTAATTAATTAAATACACTGACAAAGCTGTATCCACAATGGAGGGGGATATAGCACCAACAACAAGCCGTGCTAAGTCAATTCCTAAGAAAAGCGTATTTAAAGTATATAAGGTATGTAACGAAAACGCCGAATTTTATTGTAAGGTAAACCTTTCTCTGTCCTGTTTTGTCAAACCTTTCGGGTGGTATTTGGTCAGTGTACTCTATACTGTTGGCTAAACATATCGGGTGGTCAGTGTTCTCTGTGGTCAATCATTTATTGGCATATTTGATATTGCTTTCAATGCGCTATATTTTAAAACATCCCCGTGTTGTTTTTGGTAAAACTTTCAATGCATCATTCGGACAGATATACACAGAATATAGCACATTTTATATGTACTGGATACTACGTGAGTACTACATAAAACGCCGTCTTTTCCATTTAACATGTCCATATCCAAGTATTATGTCAGTTTTTGAACTATATATATTGCTTTATGTTCGTGACGCCACGTTGCTAAAAAGCTACCTGTAATTGTTATTCTATGAACATAAATTTTCTATATTGAGTTTGAGTAATGGTGTTTTATGCCCCGGTCATTATTTCTCCACCTATATCGAGGCGGTCGGTTCTGGGATGGTGGAGGAAACCGGAGTACCCAGAGAAAACCTTCGACTTTTTGGCAAGCAAACTGTGAAACTTTCTCGCACTGGGATCTGTCCGAGCGGGATTAGAAACTAGGCGGTGAGAGGCACTTTGATCTACGTTCTTTAGACCATCGGTCACCGAGGCCCCATATATATATATATATATATATATATATATATATATATATATATATATATATATATATATATATATATATATATATATTTATGAAATACTTAATTAATATGCATTACTTTTCTAAATAAATATGTCTCGTTATGTCATGTTTAAACTACTTATGAAATGTAGTCGTCTAAAATAAGCACATGGATAGTGCTAAAATAATATAGACAGGTATTACACAAATTTAGACAGCTATTTTTGTTAAATATTTCATTAAGAATGTTTAAAAAATTAGTTGAAACATGCTTATGAACGTTTACGAAATCGGCAAATTCAAAAGTTATTTTTTTCAAACTATTAAGCCAACTGTAGTTATTACCTAGTGATGTGTTTAAGTTTTTAAAGATTATTCGTATTAATTCATCGTTATTCAATTTTTATCACACGTCATTCATCTAATAAAATTTTTCACCTAGTTGTTTTGATAACTTAGAAAACATCATTTATTAAATAACTGAGACATCAAAGAAGAACGGTAAAATTTTTTTGAAAAATGAATGAAAAATATGTAGAAAGAACCAATATAGTAGTATTTTAGGCTTTAAATAGTGTGGGAAAAGCGAGATAAATGGTCAACTATAAGAAAGAGCTTTTTCCTTGTTGTAATCTACTGGTTGTCTCGATACCAGTATAATGAACTGAGTTGTCTGCGATGTTTAGTTGTGATTTGTAGACAAATATCCCAGCACTCTAAAGGCCGTGGCCGAAAAAGAAGATATCACGAATACTTGCACAAGTCTCACGTACCACATGCAATTGAATTTAATCTATGCGATTGTCTCATCGCCAATGCGACATTGAACAACAGGTAACCAACCAACCAGGCGTATCCATATCGACAATTAATTAGTTGGACAATTTCTAATACCTGATGCATGTTTAAACTAAATGAGACCCTAAACATAGATTATTTATGATTTCATTTTTGACCGATAATGTAGTCCTCCATCACCAGTCGATCTTGCAGTCTGCGAAAATGCAGTGTTTTGTCCAAATAAGTACATTGAAAAAGACATTCTGATAATAGTTGAGTAAACTTAAAATCTTTCATTTCAGAGCCGAACAGTTGATCCCAGCAGCAGAGAAACAACTTTTGTTCCTATTTCTATATCTCCTACAAAATCCGACAGAAGTAGTTCCAGAAGGTCATCAGTTAATGACAAACAACGAAAACCACCAGATTATGACAAGAAACAACCAATAGATGATGACCAAGAAACAGTTCTTGACCTAAGAGGTACAGCTGAACCAAAGTGTTTTTTCTAAATAAGAGGAATATCAGTTAGCGTAATAATATATCTGTCATTTTTATGTCACAGAACCACTACGTGGCAAACTTAGTCCAGCTTAGAAGAATAACAAAACATATAATGATTAATTAATTAATTAATTATTTTTCTGAATCTTAAATTGTCTGAATACAGATTTTCTTTTTAATTAAAACAGGGATCTTGAAACACAGGTCGAGTGGACAAATGATATATATTTATATAACAATGAAAGACCCATCGCAATTTCGGCTTGCAAATTTTTTTTGTTCGTAATTCTAACTAACGTACGAGTCGGATTATCTATTGCTACTTCATAGTGACAGACTACATTTTACGTCGCCAAGAAGTAGCAGTAGTAAACGTTTTAACTTACAGTATACGTTGCTTTTAATTTATGTCATAAACATGAATTATCTGTTGTAATAAGATTTTCCTTTCAAAATTTTTACATCTTCAACTTTTTAACTGAAATATCCAGACATTGTTGATCAGACTAAGAAGTACTTATATTACATTTTAACCCAACATACAGATATATAGATGATGTCCTATCTCCTTACGGTCCTAAATGCGGAAAAATGTGAATGCCGTCTATCCAGCGAGCTTAAAATATAAGATACGATTAATTCCTTAAGTTCTGCTTAATATTTGGACTTACAATTATAATACCCACTAAAAGCTACATTTGAAGTTATAGGACAAACGTGATGACTAAATTTTTCTGTCAACCTTCTATTTATATGCAGCAGTATAACCGCTTCTTCTAATTATGGTGTACAAGTATTTATTTCACAGTTAATATGATGTGGTAGAGCTCGTTAACATTGCGTGAACTTCAAACAACGAAGTAAGCTTCTTACAAATAAACTGTTGACTTAGGTGTATTGCAGGCTTGGGCTTATCAAGGCCCTTAAAACGTTTGGGGCCGTTATCGGAATACGTTTTTTGAAGTCGCTGTATCCAAAAATATTCTGGATATATTTGACGTCCCATAGTTTCATTTTCCTTTCTTTTTAATTTTGGGTTCACACGTGGCGAGTGCAGCTAGCTCGACAGGAGGTGCATATCCATCCGGGGCACACAGTCTGACTTCCCTGGTGGGATTTCATGTCTAAAACTTAACTGAATTGGTCGGTTTTTATAATTTAAACATGATCTGGTATGTTTGTACTTGATTTTAACTCTCGGTGATTAAAAAAACTTTTTTCTGTAGTGAATACTTTTATCAAATGTTAAAAACTTATATTTTAACAACTGGTGTATCTGAATTTCAGTAAGCATAATACCTTATGATGAAACAGGAAGGCGAACGTATGAAAAAGCATGCAAGAAGCTTGGCGTCGTCCCGTCATCAAATGTGATACGGAAACTAGGATCAAGCAGCGAACTAGATGTCAAACATTACAATCTTGGTCAAGAACGGACAATGGCCATAGCAATAGCTTTAGTGGTCAGTATTGCAATTTCCTTTTCAGAATTCGAAGTAGCTGATTTAATACAGAAATATATTTTGAAAACTTTTTAATTGAAATGCTATCTCTTGAACTAAATTAGGTGATTGTCATATAAGTAAATTATTTTTTGGTTGTAATGTTGTTTAACGTCGCATCAGCAATTTTTAGCTTTATAGGACGAGAGCAAGATTATCAATCTTTAAGGATCAATGAAAGAACAAGATTTTATTAACATATCATTTTTTCACCGAGTGAACCAGTGCATATTCTGTCCCCTTAATGCGGAGGAGCCCCTAGCGAGGAAGAAATATTTCAAATTTTAAAGTCTTATTTTAGATGAACCCCCGATCTCCCACTCTCGAGGCAGACGCTCCAACACAGAGCCACCAAGTTGGTGTAACATAAGTAGAGTCAAACAGAATAAATTTCAACAGAAATTTTGGTACTTATGAAACCTATTCGTAACGTTTCTATTTCAGGTTAATTCATCGGTGACTAGTTTAAACCTATCAGGCAATGATATTGGTAAAATGGGTGTGCTATATGTTCAAAGAATGATGACAGAAAATATGAGTATTACAGAGATGGTAAGGTTTATAACAAATAACGAGAGCAAGAGAGAGAGAGAGAGAGAGAGAGAGAGAGAGAGAGAGAGAGAGAGAGAGAGAGAGAGAGAGAGAGAGAGTAGCAAACGTTAATATCTTTATTGCAAAATCCAAGTTGATTATTTAAGAAAAAATAATGAAATGTTAAAACAATTACCCGAAAAAATTAAGCAGGATAGGAGGCAGTAACAATGTTAACACCCGAGTCGAGATTTTTTAGGTTTTAGTTCGTTGATGACGGGGAAAATCGAAGTTCCCAGAGATAACGATATATCTCCTACAAGCAAAATAACATACTAGTAGTTTTCTTGAACTAGGATCTACTTAGTGGCTCAAGTCATAATTGTTAATTTTGTAATTACTATTTTTATTTGTTTTATACATTAACACTAATGAAACAATTCAACAATAATAAAATATTTCCGTTATGGGCATCAACATCAAATTTAAAGAGCATCGCATTGCATGGTGTTGTTGTTTTTTTGTTTGTTTTGTTTTTTGTTGTTTTTTTTTTGTTTTTTTTTTTATTTTGGAATGCTTCACATTGGCTGACAATAAAATAATTACAGTCAATTTTGAGATATTCTATATCTTGTTCTGATAGCGGTGTGTTTATAAACACGATTGAGTCTAAATATTACAGTCAAGAAAAATAACATGTTTGCATTTGCACATATTAGACGTTATGCCTTTTTATACAACGATCAAAATATTTAAGTAGACAAGTATATATTTTCAAGAGATTATAAACGGCCTTTATCTTTGAGTAATCTGTTCTATCATTTTAACCATTATTTGTTTTCTGTTTCTAGAATCTGTCGGATAACAATTTAAGAACTTTTGGTGCTAAAGCCATCGGTTTGATGCTGATGGACAATAAAGTCATAAAGAAACTTAACATATCAGGTATAGTCTCTATTACACTTACAATATATTTCAATTTTGTGTCTTGACAAATATATATTAAAAACTGCTTTGCCATTCATTTCATGCAATTTGGATTTGCAATTAGAATTATACATGTATATATGTTAAGTGGAATGTCATTTCAATGACTGACAAAATCACTAATTATATCAGACAAATTGAGTAGAAGTCATTGCTTGGCTATCATTAGTTTTTTCTTCATCAAATATTGTTTTGTATTTTTATTACTTTATTAATGTTTGTATTATATAAAATAAATTAAAATAATTGTTAAGTATGAACAAAGAATAGAACATCGGGAATTACGACCAACAATGTATACAAAACGGTTAACTACGTTCAGTTTGATTGAAGTTGTTCATTTAGTTGATCCCCATGAAACCAACAATTCACTGAAGTTGAGTTGAGAAATGGTGATTTGTAGCCCAGTCAAAATTCTTTCACTTATATAGAGACAGTCAGTTCTTGGATTGGTGGTGAAATCCGGAGTATCTGAGAAACACAAACAACTTTCGGCAAACTGACATAGGATCTGTCGGAGTGGGATTCGAACCTAGGAGGTGAGGGGCGCTTGATCTGTTGGCGAACGCTTTAGAACACTCGGCCACCGAAGCCCCATATCTTCGCAAGTTAACGACCAGACACACGTGTCCTTGTGAGTTAGTGAAATCCTTAAACAATTGACTGGAGTACTTTTGTATGTATGAAAAACTGCAGACAAGTAGAAAACGCATTAAGAAGAAGCATTACGCTCATCTGTTTACAGGGAGTTAAATTTAACATGTTAACATGAAGCAAGGTCAAAATGTATATACTTCAGTACTTTATATAATCAATTTTATAATAAATTTTAAATGTAAGGATTATGTAACATGGACATTATGTATAAAATCATGTGTGATAATAAATTTAATTAAAGAAATCTTCATTTTTAAATAATTTAAAACATTATTAGAATTTACTGGAAGTATACTCATATTATTAGGAAAAAATAAAGTCAGTCACAACAAAATAAGTATTTTAAATACACATTAGTTTATTAGCTTAGTTCAGCTACCCTGTTTTAAACAATGATATATATATATATATATATATATATATATATATATATATATATATATATATATATATATATATATATATATATAACCAGACAATATATACATATATATTCTTTTCATTACTATTTACATTCATAGCTTAGAGTAACACATTTTGAAGTAGCTGTTCTATTATTAAGATTGAGACAGCAAACTTCATTTATACATAATAAGGATAAGTTTTTGCATCATAAGTGTTGAGATTTAATTGTGCACACAATACATCAAAGTTCTCAAACATGTGACAAGTAACAATCAAGGACTTTATCACAAAAACCCTCTATGTTGCATTATTTGACAAACATATATTAAGCTCATTCATTTTGATATTTAATTCAAATTATATAATGACATATATTTTTTTTATATAAAAAAGTAACATTTTTATTATATTAAGATATATGGGAAAGTTAAATATTAAATTAATCTTTATTTTTAAGTTAAAGTTCACCTCCCACTGATTTAGGAAAGTTTCGAAAACGAAAACATGGTTCAAAACTATTTTTAAAAAATTATTTTCAACTAAATATCCAAGATAAAATTGAAGATGATTACAAAATTAATACAAAAAAAAAAAAAAAAAAAAAAAAAAAAAAAAAAAAAAAAAGAACGTAGCAGGTCTGTTTTCCAAATAAATGTGATCATCTACCTGTTTATCAGAGATGCTCTATTAGCTTGTTTAAGTAAAACAGTCAAGAAGACATTAAACTACTATTTATCTTTAGCGACACAAAAAGTTGTTTGTCGCAAAAGGTCTTCTTTTAAATGATCCCCATATCTCAATTATTCGTTACCTAAGGTTTTTATGAACTGTGTGGTATTAAAAATGATACCAGAAAAGCTGACATTGATAGACTAAATTACACTTTATATTTGCGCATTTTTCAATCATATTTATAACAGACACTAATTATTTTATTCTTTGTTTCTCTTTACAGGTAATCATTTTACAGATTTAGACGCAGAATACTTAACAAAACGAATTGTGGTAAGTCTGAACATTTTTATCTAGAGAACAAGACACAAACTATTTAGAATCCTTATCTTATTATGAAAATTATCTTGTTAACTTGTTTCAAAACTTGAAGTGGAAATAATAATAATAATAATAATAATAATAATGATGATGATAATAATAATAATGATAATATATACATGCTGATGTTCTTGAATTCATTTTTCGATAAAATATTTTCAAATGTTGTTCTTAGTTGCGTGATATATTGCGTGAAGTCCATGTTTTAACTTTTTTCTTTACATAAATTTATCATATTAGTAGCATCAATAATTGTACGTTTCAGGACCATGTCGGATTACAGTATGTAAATTTAAGTCATAATCAATTCGGTGATATATCAAGTCCAGCATTCGAACATATGATCTGTAAGTAGACTTCTCAAATATATATATATATATATATATATATATATATATATATATATATATATATATATATATATATATATATATATATATATATGGTTCCTTATTATTTCCTTTTTGAAATCTGGTTTCTCTGATTTTTTTTCAAGTTCATGATTAAGCTGTATATCTATATTGCATTTAAATAGATTGTAAGTCACGGCTATTTTTTTTTGTACCGATTTCCACTTCAACAGGCTTTTTGTAAGGCAAGAATTATATTTTATTAACTTATTTTATCATTAGGAAGATGTTTTAACTTACCGTTTAAGTCATGTAATGTGTTCGTGACAGTGAATTACGCTAAATTTTCATAGTGACTCAAACAGGTACTTCCACACTGGACTTATTTTAGAAATCTGTTAATTTTGTCTTCATAAAAAATATCGTTGTCAAAACTTAGGTACATATTAATGAAATTCTTGGTAACAGTATCAAAAAGGGATGTTTCAAAACAAAAATAACTTTCCACCAAGTAGTTATTAAAATATTAAGATAAAAATTCTATCTTTTTTTCTTTAGCGGAAAATCAGCATTTAATAGAATTAGATTTGAGCTGGAATGAGTTTCGGATTCAAAGTGCTAAAAACATAGCTAAAGGTCTTAAGGTAATGCTCCCTTATTCATTATTATGAATATTTTAACGGTTATATTATAAAAAAGGTTTTATGAGAATTATTTAAAGTCTAGCGTCAGTCATAATAGTTTTTAAGTACTTTAGTACCCAATGTTAAATTTATTTCAGCATTTACCAGATGAGCAATAATGGGTTTCATTGAAATTCACAAATAGATAAAAAAAATTCTCAAAATGTGTTTTATCATCCAATTGTCTGTTTTATGTTATGACATGTTGCTGGTTACATTAACTATTGTTTAATATAACATAGGCGTTTTTATCTGTTGTGACATGTTGCTGGTTACATTAACTATTGTTTAATATAACATAGGCGTTTTTATCTGTTGTGACATGTTGCTGGTTACATTAACTATTGTTTAATATAACATAGGCGTTTTTATCTGTTGTGACATGTTGCTGGTTACATTAACTATTGTTTAATATAACATAGGCGTTTTTATCTGTTGTGACATGTTGCTGGTTACATTAACTATTGTTTAATATAACATAGGCGTTTTTATCTGTTGTGACATGTTGCTGGTTACATTAACTATTGTTTAATATAACATA
Source organism: Tegillarca granosa (assembly GCA_029721355.1). Lineage (NCBI taxonomy): Eukaryota > Metazoa > Mollusca > Bivalvia > Arcoida > Arcidae > Tegillarca > Tegillarca granosa. The sequence goes on along the minus strand of CM056598.1, from coordinate 39,045,124 downwards.
GGCGTTTTTATCTGTTGTGACATGTTGCTGGTTACATTAACTATTGTTTAATATAACATAGGCGTTTTTATCTGTTGTGACATGTTGCTGGTTACATTAACTATTGTTTAATATAACATAGGCGTTTTTATCTGTTATGACATGTTGCTGGTTACATTAACTATTGTTTAATATAACATAGGCGTTTTTATCTGTTGTGACATGTTGCTGGTTACATTAACTATTGTTTAATATAACATAGGCGTTTTTATCTGTTATGACATGTTGCTGGTTACATTAACTATTGTTTAATATAACATAGGCGTTTTTATCTGTTGTGACATGTTGCTGGTTACATTAACTATTGTTTAATATAACATATACATATATAGGCGTTTTTATCTGTTGTGACATGTTGCTGGTTACATTAACTATTGTTTAATATAACATAGGCGTTTTTATCTGTTGTGACATGTTGCTGGTTACATTAACTATTGTTTAATATAACATAGGCGTTTTTATCTGTTATGACATGTTGCTGGTTACATTAACTATTGTTTAATATAACATAGGCGTTTTTATCCTTTGATTTTAATATTAAATTGGAATTCGATAAGTAAGTTCTTCACGGAAATGGTATTTTACCGTTCATTTCGTTTTCTTCGAGGGAAGAGGGCATGACTATAATGCATTATACATATTTTCTTCAAAGGAAAATGCAAACTTAAAGAAATTCAACATATCATGGAATGGTTTTGATGATGATGGTGGAGTCGCCTTTGGAGATGCTATAGCCGGTAATAACGTGTTAACAGATCTCAATATATCATGTACCCGTATTGGTCCTGTCGGTTTTACTGCTGTAATGAAAGCTTTTAAACAGAATGAAGTATTAGAAGTTCTAAGAGTAAGTTTTTTTTTAATTTTCGTGTCAGGGAAGGGTCAACTCAATGCCTTCAGACAATGTCCTAGGTTGTAAAATAAAATAATTAACTGCAAAAGATAAGAGAGATACTACTTTAAAATGCGTTTAGATTATAGTGATCAAAACAAAACCAGTGACCAAATCGCTGAAAACAAACAAACAAATACGACAATGCACTACATTGAAATACCAGAAGTAAATCCCGAAGTTGTAACTTTTAGTTGTATCAGTAAACAGTAAACGGTAAATATTACAGTGTTATAACAGGACTAAACATCTGAATACACATTCTGACTTAATTGAACAACTACTAAAGCATTTACAGCATAAGAGAAGTTTCTCTAACTGGTCTTTTTTGTTTGTCTCGATGCAATGCTCTTCGTAGTGAAGCATATTGTATAGTGATATATTTATTTTTAGATTGGTAAAAACAACATACCACTTGAGGCAGCAGAGGCAGCACTAGAGTTATTGAAGGAACTATCGGGAATAAAACTAAGACTGTTAGATATGGGCGTAAGTTTTAAAAGTTCCTATATGACAGCTCTCTGTTGAATCACTACTTATACATCGAGTCCCTTTAGTATGTCATGATCGGCACAATCTTGATAGGATATTCCGCCGAGGAGGAAACATCGTTACCGATATTTTGGCAACAAAATGTTTTCTTTATTTGGAAACGTCTACTTTGTTTTCTGTTTTATAAAGAATTGTAATAAGGCATAAAATGCTTTGAAATATATCGATCTCTAAAACGGCTAGTTAATGATTATCGTGAGACAGTTTCAGCGAGAGCAGTAAACAAACCAATCCGATTCTACTTACCTTTAATTTGTGCCCTCATTTGAAAAATAGACTTTATGAATGAGTATTTATATCCGTTTTATAATATTTTGAAAATAGGATGTGATGCTTGGAGAAGAATTTAAAGAAAAAATTAGTGATTTACAATTATTCCATGAGAAATTAAAAGTAACTTACGGTTATACGGACTCTTATGGTAAAAGGAAAATGGCTGGCTTTACCGATGTTGGCGAGGATGCCCTGATGACGATAAAGGAGTTTGTTGAAGATCGTAAGATGACAATATCTGAATTATTCGCTAGGTTTGATGAGGACGGCAGTAATAGTGTTGACTATGATGAATTTAGGCAGGGTATAAAAGTAAGTCTTCCAAAATACTCTTTGTCAGTTTTGTAAGACAAGAAATCCCACAGGAAATAGCTGAAGTATATTCTTGAAATAGATCGTCGAATTTTGTCGAAAAAAACGGTCACAGTGAAATGGGATTGAGTTATAGTTTTTAATAACCAAGTTAAGATTCTTATATTGAGACGTTTCTGAGATGGTGGAAGAAACCGGAGTACTCGGTGAACCACTGACCCTTGGCATGCAAACTGACAAACACACTCGGTTTCTGTCTGAGTGGGATTCAAACCTATCCAATCAGAGGCACTGTGATTCATAAGCACATGCTTTAGAGCATTTGACCACTGACAACAAGGCAAAGGTCAGAACCCAAATGGCATACACACTCAGTATCAAAGCAACTGAATGTAAAAGAAAGCCAGTAGGCTTTATTTATTTCTTTTAGTTATGATTTTTCTCTGTCGCATTGAGTCGAGATGTGTTGTAGTTTTTGCTAGAATATGTTACATATCGAGTACAACTTTTAACATTCGACGTTACGTATTATACCTGCATTATTATATATATATAATTGTATATGTGTATGTTTGCGTATATGTATATATATAAGTATACCAAAAACATTATGATTTAATTATACAAAAATTAATGCATGTATTCATGTACATATTATAATTATTATGATGTAATATTGCTGTATGTTTGAGTAAACTGCAACTGCGTTTTCTCAATAAATTTATTATTATTATTATTATATTGTTACAATTATTTTATTTGTTTAGGAAGCTGGAATCCGTTTATCAGAATATCAAGTAGATAAACTGATCAAATTTATAGACATAGATGGTGATGGAGATATAGATTTTAGGTAATGTATTTTTATAAGTAAAACTTGTCTTAGTGTTTTGTTTTAAGACAGCTCTAATATATGAGGTTGTCACAAACGTTTGCCTAAGTTATTATTAGTCTAATGAAAACAGAAACGGGTGTCTGATGGGACTGGGTACTTTTATAGATGAAACACTATTTATATAACATTTCTTAGCAATGAAGACGCTTTACACATGCTAACGGCAATTCTTAAATGTGCATTATATCTATGTAACTAGTTTATTATATATTTCACTTTCACGTTTATTTTTTTTTTTATTTCATTGCCGATTTTATTTTACTAAGGATGCATTTCTTGAATTTTATCTTCAAAAAATTTTAAAAATGCAAAGGATCATCTTAATAAAATATCAATCTTTAAAATATTCTGTTTTACTTTCCAGCTGTTGTTGTTGTTTTGTTTTGCCTTTTTAATATACATTTAAGAATGTTTTAATTTATTTGGTAAAATTTGATATACAAGAGACTAACCAAAATAAAATATTCACTTTCTATTAACTTTGCATGTTATTCGAGTTTTATCTAACAAATTTTATTCCGGTTTTATCTACAATTTTACAGTGAGTTAGTTTTGAAGATGAAAGAAATAACAAAAAAGAGACAAGAAGAAGAGGAACAAAGAAAAGCAGAAGCAGAAGAAGACTAAACAAGAAAAATCCAGACAAAAATGGTAGACTTGGAAAAAAATATTATGGGGATAAGCTTATTCAGTTTTCTGAATGTTTTAGCAAAGAATTGCGACAACAGTCGAAAAAAAAAAAACCACAAAGACTGAATACGCAAGTGATTTCTAATTAGCAAATATGTTCTTAATGATTCTTCCATCACATTTATTGAAATCAAGAAGTAAATCACAGTAGCTAAATGCAATACTGATTGTTTCTTTGTCTGTAAAGGACTTTGAACAAGATTACACTACCAATATCTTGTTATAACTACAGCAAGAATAATATAAAAATAGTTTTGATTTTGATTTGAACATGGATATGTAGAATGTTGTGCCACAGTTTGAAAGTAGTAATTGCATGTCAATTGGCATAGATTTTTTAAATGCATCTAAATAACAATATAGTGACTGTTTACCAAGATTTGAATGTAAATATATAATACAAATTTATTAAATATCCCGAGATCTAGTTTTGATCCAACTAACAAAATGCATTTTCAATGAACTATACAAAGAAGAAACACTTTAAAAATTACTACATGTACATTGTTTTAACTCATTACCTAATGTTAAACCATTTTAGATATATGATAACATACATACCGGTCACACGATGTCAATTTTATCATGTGTGAACTATGTGCCAAATAAAGTTAATAATTTCAGATATATTTTGTGAAACTAATACTTTTTTTTGTATTTACCTGCTATGTAGCTACAGACTTTTGTCCAAAATCTGAATATTGTGGTCAAGTTAATGCAAAGTGGTCAAGTTACTGCAACAGTGGAAATACTGCAAAGGTTGTCATGTTACTGCAAACTGTGTCCAAATACTGCTAAGGTTGTCAAGTTACTGCAAACTGTGTCTAAATACTGCAAAGGTTGTCAAGTTACTACAAACTGTGTCTAAATACTGCAAAGGTTGTCAAGTTACTGCAGACTGTGTCTAAATACTGCAAAGGTTGTAATGTAACTACAAACTATGTCTAAATACTGCAAAGGTTGTCAAGTTACTACAAACTGTGTCTAAATGCTGCAAAGGTTGTCACGTTACTGCAAAGGTTCTCAAGTTACTGCAAACAGTGTCAAATAATACAAAGGTTGTCAAGTTACTGCAAACTGTCTTAATACTGCAAAGGTTGTTGAGTTACTGCAAACAGTGTCTAAATACTGCAAAGGTTGTCATGTAACTACAAACTGTGTCTAAATACTGCAAAGGTTGGTTGTCAAGTTACTGCAAACTGTGTCCAAATAATGTAAAGTTGTCAAATTACTGCAAACTGTGTTCAAATAATGCAAAGGTGTCCAAATTACTGCAAACTGTGTTCAAATAATGCAAACTTTGGTCCAACTACTGGAAACTGTATTCTAAATACTGCCTAATGTGATTCCAATATTTAACCAACAAGCAAAAAAATCAACTAATAATTCTTGCAAGCAAGTACAAGTGTGCAAAGAATCCTTCATTAATTGATCCTTGTGTGTAAAGATTTGTCATTTTGCATGCTAAAGCCAAGTGGTTTCTCTATAAACTGTTGGGCCTAAAACGTCATAACTCAATGACAGTGTGCAGCTTTCTGCATCTCCAATACTCATTGTGGAGGACAGGCTTCAATATGATCTACTAAGCCAGTCTTTTTTCTAATTTGGATTCATATAATTTTGGAACTTTGGATTCATTATTTTTCAACCGTTTTGCTTATGTTTTTATTTATCAAACTTTTTGGCGTCTAGTTTCACTGATGAGGAATTATTTTCCAAAATGTGCACATATGGCACATCAAAATTTAGCAGGTATTTGTGTTATATTTAATATAAAGACAGCTCTACCCTTGTAGTACACTTTTGTGTTACTCCCAGAACAACTTTTTTGAAGACACTAATGCTACTTCGGACATGTTAAAGTAAAGTAAGTATCTGCTGGGAAAAAAAAACAATATGAAGAATTTACCCAATCAGAGAACTTTCATCAAAAACTTTAATGCTAGATTCTGACACTAATTGCTATTCCTAAATAATGCCTGGTGTCAAAAATAAGCTCTTCTATACATCTTACAGACAAGCTAAAACTCTGCAAAGGCATCAAACATACTAGTTTGATTGAATAAACAAAGTGACAATTTAATTTCTCATAAACATCATTTATTTCACCATCAACTTATCAGTCTGTGATCAATAGATTAAGTTCTACCATACAACAGACCCAGTTTGGTAACGTAAATGTTTCTCGATATTATTAAAATCACCCACTACAGATCCAGTAATACCTCACAAACATGATGGGAAAGAGAAGCCATGAGGATAAAGGACATTTAAAATTATAATTCCTGTAACTGGATCTGCAGTGTAAATTTATAAATAAACACAAATGAAATGCCGGGATGATAAATTCAGACAAACAAAAATCTTCCAAATTCATAAAATGTAAAAAAAAAAAAAAAAAAATTAAATTACAGTATAATGAAATATGAAAGTAAAAGAAAATGATAACATGAATGATTTAATTGGAAAATGTTTTAAAGGTGTTTTGGTAGTTTTAATGTCAATTAAATGTACATGTATCTGGCACTCGAGCTTTACTACAAAACAATTTTCTCTTCATTTTGCAATAATGCATAAATCAAATTCAAACTCGAATAAGAACATCTATGTGTCTGGTTTGTTAAGCATACAAGTAAATTTTGCTTGAAAAGAGGAAAAATTATTTCACATCAAGTCTGAAATATTTAGGACATTTATCGCTTTTCATGACGATATCTTGCTGCAATCAAAGTAAATGGTAAAAAAAAAACTCAACTTTAAATAATTAATTCTGAAATGTTAAGGGCATTATTCCTTTTTTATAACAATACTTTGCTGAAATCAAAGTAAATGCTTGTACTACAAGGATCTCTTTAACTGCGTAGACATCAGACATCTGGAATATTGAGATGCAAACAATAACAGGACTGACTCAAGTTTCACAACTGTTTCTTACCTAAAATTTTCTTTACTTAAATTTAGAAAAGTTGGCAAACTTTTTTGGAATTACGAAAAACAATTTTTGACAAAAAACTAAATGCAGATGTTTTAAGATTGAATTGTGTCGAAAACTCTTGAAGTTTCCAAAAATCTGCTTAAGGCAAAATTTTTTAAGAAATAATTGAGAAACAAGGGTGTGTTCTATTTGTTTCTAAAGTCTGGGTTCATAAGTAACATCATTTCCATGCAGAGCAGTATAACTTCCTTTTTTTGAGGGAAGCTTAATTACCTATCAGTTGTAACAGACGTATTGTTCTTTGTACCATAGGGTATATAAAGATAGATTGGCAAAAATTTAATCTGTTAAGATCTTTGAAATTAAAACTTAAGAGAATCATCATTTTGAAATATTTACATTAAAAATAAACTGAGTTACCTGGTAGGTAATTAATCATTTTAGTGTGATATAAAGTAGTAACAATTCACCAGTAACATTTAACAAAACTTGTGAGATGTAAGCAATAAAACAAGTTGTTAATACCATATTCATAATTATAAAAAATATATATACAATAGGAAAAAAAAAATGAAGAAAAATTTATAATGATACACGTACATGTAAATGTCTTACAACTATAATGTAAATTAAAACAGGATTATTTTAATGAGTTACATCTAATATCTGTCTAAAATGTGTGATCACTTCAAGTAGAATCATAATAATATTCTAAATTGAAATTATTTCAAAATAAATCTAACAGACTGAACTTACAATTAAAAAAAAAACAAAAAACAAAACAAAACTGGGCTATATACTCTTAATTACCAGTCATGTAAATAAAAATATTTTTATGAAAAAATGAAACAGATTCATAGAACTGAAAATGCTTAGAAAATGTTTACAAAATCTATAAACAAACTGATAATTATGAAATTACAGTGATAAACTCATTAAATTGCTGCACACTGCAATTTATCTCAAAATTTTTGCTAGCATGTGTTTGTAAAGTACATGTACAAAGAAATATAAAACTTTGTACTACTTATATGATATATCTATGTACATGAATATTTCAGAAATTTCTTGTGTAAAATGTAAATTTCAACAAGTCTTCTAAATAAAAATATTAATCCACAGACAACCAATTTTAGGTGCTTTAAGAGAGGAAAAAAAGTATAGTTTGCTTTCACAAATATAAGATACTGATAAATACATGTAAAGACTTAAAAAAATTGTATTACCAAAACAGCCCATCATGCATTTGACACAAAAGTTATCCATTTCCGGTATAAATGTATCAGAGCCAACATTCTACATACAGTACAAAAGATTTGCCAGTTTATTCTGACATAAAAACTTGTACAAGTTCATATAGACTCAGTGGTGATATCTTGTTGCCGATTAATTATTTGAACAAGAGGCCCATGGGCCTTAACGCTCACCTGAGGATATAGCCAAAATCATTTGCAAAATACATACAATATTCCAATATACATACCTATATAAAAAGTTAATAGTTTTCAAGAAAATTATTAATTTGAGTCTTCTTATGCATCTATGACCTTAACCTTTAAATGTATGATCTTGAATCTTATATCAGAATGATCGCCATATCAATTCCTACAATATTCCAATATACATGCCAATACAAAAAGTTAATAGTTTCCAAGATAATTAACAATTTCAGTCTTTTTATGCTCCTATGACCTTGACCTTTGAACATATTACCTTGAGCCATATATCAAAATGATCATGTCAATAATATTCTAATATATATGCCTATACAAAAAGTTAATGGTTTTCAACTTGAAGATAATTAACAATTTAAGTCTTCTTGTACATCTATAACCTAGACCTTTGAATGTATGACCTTGAGCCATATATAAAAATAATCATCATATCAATACCTACAATATTCTAATATATATGCCTATGCAAAAACATGTAACCCATTTTTTGACCCAATTTCACGAAATGAACAAACTATAGGCTTAAGACCCTAGAGAAGCCAAATAACAAATCAGATTTTTCATCCAATCATTGGTTTATAGGAAAAGAAGATTTTTTAAAGATTTTTGGGACCTTGACCTTGTTTTAGTAGCCATGGCAATGCCATGAACAAATCTGAATTGCACCAGCCCATATATGCTTCTGACCAAGTAACACTGAAATCTTCCAGCAGCTTTGGAGGAAGAGTCGAAAATAGGTGTTAATGGCACACACACACACACACACGCACGCCTGCACACACATACACATGCCGTGCCATGCCATAAGCTCACATGACCTTTCGGTCAGGTGAGCTAAAAAACTAGTGTTTGGCATGAATTAAGATCTTCAGTCTGGGTTTTGCATTTCTGGAATATTTATTACTTTATTACGGTACTTTCAATGGCCTTACCATATTTTACAGAAATTTATCCCAATGTACATGACAAAAATGAAAAAAAAAGTAACATTTTAGTAACATTCTGCATTAAATTGTGACATATTGTAAAAAAGAGTAACATTTGGTATCAAAACTTTTGTTTGATATTCTATATCAGACAACAAACACACACAGGTCAGAAACCTTCCACACATGTAGATACTGCAACACTGTAAATTGGTAGGTCCATGTTGTATGAGCTATTTATCACAATTTCTAGTTACTAAGAAACATGTTTATCTGTCAACAATGGCTTGGATAAACTTATTACAAATAAATAAAAGTGAACACATCCACATCCACTCTGATCTCTCAGCAAAACTGAAAAACAAAAACAAAATTTTAAGGACTTATTTATACAAATAAACTGAATTTCTCACATGAAAAATACAATCTTTCATTTATTAACTTTTAACTTTTACCAACTCATGATCAAAAATAATTATAAAGTTTATTTTATCGAACATTTTCAGTTTTATGTCATACAAAAGATGCCTTACATACAAGTTCATTATCTAAAACTCAGAATTACAGTGGATTGCAGTAAAAGTGTTTCATGTCCTAGTCACGACTTTTTGACATATTTTGAGGCTGTTAAGTTCGAGGATGGTAGAAGAAACAGATGTTACAAACGAAATTGAAGATTTTTGTGTCAAGTGCTGAATAGACAAACTTTCTCTCATTTGGATCTTCGAAAGTGAGTTGAGATTCAAACCTAGGACCCTGAGTGCAATGAATGGCAAACTCGACTTTTAGACCACTTGACAAGTCCAGAGTTATATCATCTCATAGTACAATATTTTATGATAATAACCCAGGTTTTAAAACTTGAGCAGTGCAATCATCCAATAGTACTATAGAACATGAGGATACCCCACTCTTATAAATGTAACAATATCATATGAAAGCATATAAAATTAATAATGAATCAATAAAATAAAGCTTACCTTCCATCTGTTACCACAATTCATACAGAATACAAATGTTGTCATTGGTTCATCAGCACTTCTGGTCTGTACCTGGACGATAAAACAAAATTATATTCTGAATTTCAAACACAATAATATTGTAACTTACCACTCTTATAATTCAGTGATCAAAGAATTCTAGTTTTATATTTAATCATTCGTGCAATAGAAAGGTTTTCCAAGAAATGAAGTGGAAGAACACTTCTTGCTTCTATAAATACCGGTAATCAACTGTTCTGTGACATTTGACCGGTAATCAACTGTTCTGTGACATTTGACATGATTTCAATCACAGCAATTGATTTTGCAATCAGAGATTGCATTCATTCTAGTCATTGAATATATTTAGTCATATAATATACAAACCCACAGAAAAATAATAGTCCTAAATATCATTAATCTTAAAAACGTGACCATTTTCTAGAGTTCCAACAGTATTTAACAAACATGTTAAAAATGAAAGAAAAATTTTTATCACTAACCTGGTTATATGTTGTTTTCTTTTGTCCACATTTACCACATTTAAACAAGGTCAGTTTCTGTACCACCAGTCTTAGCCATCTGATGATCATCAATAGCTTCTTTAGTATATTTAGCTCTTAACTCCTTCATCTCATTACTTGCCATTTCCTAATATAAAAAAGTTAATTTTATCTACCTTCCAATAAAATTCACACACACACACACACACACACACACACACACACACACACATGGTAGGCACATCTTTTACAAGAAACTTAAATATGTACATGCATATAAAATCCCATACATGGACATCTTTTAGAGGAAATAATACATATACATGTATATACAATGTGTATTATTACATTCTTTCTTTATTCATAAATACACTCAGCCACTCACAGAGCGGTACATGAGGGCATGTATTTTACAATAAACATGTACATGATAACGAACTGACATAAACATTTACATTATTCATAAATATACATTATTCAAATACATCTAAACAATTAAACATTTATACATTATACATGTCATTATTTTTGTTATTAAAGAACAAATATACCTTTGAGAAAAATAATGAACATTAGTTAATAATTTAGTGTTACATAATGATAACATAATACACATTTTTTGTTTTGATGGGTAATTAACATAATAACGTGGTATCAATTTTTGTCTATGTGTCTCAAAATGTTTACAAATAAGTAAAATTGATATTCATCTCCAACATCTAATTGACATAAAGGACAAAATCTGTTTTCTGCATATATGATAAACCATCTACCTGTTTCTATTGGAAGCTTATGATTAGATGTATATACTTCTACTTTTATCCCATAAAATTAACTGTATGACAACAACATTGTTATTCTTTGACAAATAACATAACAATACAGATGAAACAACAAAAATATTTGCCTAAAATATGTTTAATATACATTTATATTGTAACAGGAAACCATTTCACTACAAAGTATTAAAGTCATAAACTTTCTTCAGAAATTTCTATTTTGGTGTTTAATTACAAACAGCAAAATTTATTCTCCATGATTATAGTTACATGTAGTTATAAACATTTATTCTCTTCAATATTTAATCAATACGACATGAGAAAATTTAACGAACAAAAATGCTAATTGATAAAAGAGCAATAACTCTTGAATTAACAAAATATTCAGAACATTCCAATGTAAACAGGCTTATTTCACCAAAGTAGAGGTGTATTATGTACAGAAATCATTATTATTGCAAGATTGACATATTGCTGAATGGTAAAAAAATCAATAATTTTTTGGTGCCCCAATTTTTTACAGTTAATATCTTCTTCTATTTGAGATATTTGTTTTATTTGCAAAATTTAAATGTCCTAATGTTTGAATTTGAGGGATTTACTGAACAAATTATCTATACCAAATTTAACAAAAACTGTCAGAACATAGCTGTAACCTGCCTGTGCATCTATTCCATCAAAATTATTTTAACAATGAATGCCACTAATTTAAGTTAAATACCTTAAAATTTTACATTGGAATTTACCACTTAGGGACACACTTACCTCCGCCGTCATTGATGCTATTCTATCTGGTGGTATTAAGCCCATTAACACATTTTCTCTTAATTTTGGGTTTTTGGAATCTTTCAGATTAGCTACTCTACTTCTCACTCTGTTCTTGTATTTAGATTCTGTATTTTTAAATTCACCATATATATGTGCAGTTTGTTAAGAAAAAATGTGAACAGTAAGAAAACAAGAGATAAATTGCCATAATTTAATGTAGGTATGATGTACAGTATACATATACTAGTATGAATATTTTACATACAAACATACTGAAATCCCCTGTATATGACCAAATGTAAATTCCGTTCATCATTTTTTTTTTTTTTTTAAATATTTCAGGAATGACAAATAGTTAAAAAAACAGACTACCGGTATATGTGTCAAACATGATAAATATAACCCGTGTCTAAAGATTGATAAAGGTCATAATCAAAAGACAGATATACCAAAAATACTGCACAGAAATCCATCAATCTGCAGATATCAAAACATTTGTAAGATTATGTTCAGCAATTAATAAAAATTAAGGATATGATCTTCAATAATTGCTGCTAATTCTGCAAGATTTTCTTGACTTGCTCCAAATCCATCTGAAAATGTTAAAAAATATAATTTTATCATTTAATTTTACATGAATACCATAATAATTCCTCTTAAATTAAAAGTGCCAACTTCTGAATCTTTTCTTATGTACAATTGAAACTGATTATCTTGAAAGTGGATAAGTTAAAACTTATTAGAAAGCTAAAAATCTTGTACAAAGTAGTGACAATGACAAGAGTTATCTCCCATTATTTCCAATGCCTCTGGCCCACTTTAATTTTTGTTTAACGTAATCTCACTCAGGATACTGTGGGTTAACATATTTTTTCTACCTGATGAATTTTACGATAATATGTTTAACTGTATTTAATACTTTGCAAATATGTGAAATGGTGACATATTATGACCAAAAAGATTTTTTAAAAAAATGTAGCAAATTACTTATTTATGAGATTATAGAATGGTTCATTCCCTAATGCATCATTGGTGCTCAAATGTATCAAAATAATTGAAAATAACTTTTTTATTATTTTTATGAAATATTTGCACATTAACAATACAACAGGGGCTCTGATACTTAATTTCTTTATCTCACTTCTCGGTGAACAGCAACAAAACAGCACAATACAGAATAATGAGATGTACCGTCAGTGTTGGGCTTCAGAGCATTAGCTAATAGTTCTCTACACTTAATTCTGATTGGATCATTAGGTAGATGAGGCAATGGAGTTGGATGGTTGCCGTTGTAATTCTGTGGGTTTTCCATTTTCTGATGCAGAAGGGGAAGATTGTGATTGCGATTCTTGTGAATCAAGGACTTCCATGTCTTTCTCTGAGGAGGATTTACTTAAGCTTTCTTTCTTGCTTCCATTTTTACTGCTCGATGTTGAATCTAAAATTATACATAAAATCATGTATCTACAAAATTTTTATACATGGTATAACCTGTTATTCCCCAAAATAAAAAAAAAACCCCATAAAATTAAGAGATACAAATGAGACGAACTTTTTAAATTCCACATTATACAAAATTTACATGTACATGTATTTTCTATCATGACTATGAATACTGGTATAGAACTACAAAGCTGCATTAAGTTTTCCTATGCATAATATATAATCAAACCGATTTTCTTTACCATGCTCTCATAAAAAAAGAAATATTTGGTTCCATGATAAACCTTTACTTACCTTTAAATTCAAGGGGAAACCTATTGCTAGTCTGATCTACCAAAGATCTTATTTTATAACGCTGATCACAAGATTCTTTACTGAAAACAAGGCAACGCAAACAAAAACAAGAAAAAAAAATTATAAAAAATAAATAAATAAAAAAAATAAATAAAATAATAATAATAATAAAAACAAATAAATAAATAAAATAATAATAATAATAATTATAAAAAAACAGGTGTTCAAGAGCAATGCTGCCACTTTTTCATGCATAGTTAAGCCAAACTGCTGTTTTATTTACAACCATTTCTCCATTTGAACCTGGCCAATTCGAATCCTTGAAGTCAGTTTGTCTCAGTAGGCCCCTGTTCTTTTCTTTGCCTATATTGTCATTCTGGCACAACCAGGTTTTCTTTCTACTGACGGCAATGTTTATATACATGTACATTTTAGAATTTCTGTTCCAAGCTGATTAATGATGTTTTATCAAGTTGCCCCAAGCTTTTAGCATTTCCATTTATTATGGGCTAAAAACTGTGAACTTAGAAATTAATTACACAAATAATTTATATTGAAAATTTTTTTTTTAGCAAATAAATTCTTATTTTTTCAGTGACAGGTAAACTTAATGCAGCTTAAAGGTAATGATGAGATTTTGGTTATAATGCTGATAGTCTAAATGGTGTAAAGAATTAAATATTACATAAATGTTTATAAAAGTGATCTCAAAACCAAAAAACATTGAATAAGCTTCAGAATAAATCTAATTTCACTGAGAACTAACATTACAAACACCTTCAAATTTCTGAAGTAATTAAAGTATGCTTTTTGAAATTGTTAGAGTACACTGTAGATACACATATCAAGAAAAATTGTATGTTCACAAAAATTGATTTTAAGTAAAAAAAAAAAAACCTGGCTAGACAATTTAGTTTAGTGAAATAAATCTATGTAGTGATGTTGATCGCTATAATCCAGTATATGTTTTACACCACCTTGTTGATAAAATGGATGTTTAATTATCATTTAACAATCTTGTAAGAAACAGCTGAAATGTTTCTCATAAATACTCTGGGTATTTGTATTAGAGTCCTACAATCTCTAATCTGCTAATTATTCAATGTATTTTATTACCTCCAGGAAGTAATTTTTTCCAACTTTTTATGAGTGATTTTGCTAATGTAATAGCTTCATCTTTACTGGCTGCTTTTCTGAAATTGTTTACAGTCATACCAATCCTTGTTTTCTGGAAATATAATCATTTTGTCATTTTTCTACCTTGTAATAATTATCACTACGAATATAAATCTAGCAAAATAACTTAGTGTGATTAAATTATACAGTTTTTAAATAATATAACAAATACCTAGTGAGTATATGTACAGAAACTGATAAACAGAAACTGTATTTTCTTCATAAACTTTGCTCTTTACCCAGTGAATCCATTTCAAAGCAGTTGTTTCTATATCGCTTTTATTTATATTGAAGATTCAGATAGTAAGCAAACAGGATTTGTACCAGATATGGACATTTTGAATAAATACTCGCTTTTAAATCATAAACATAATTTTATTACAGACTTCAAATTTCCTAGCAAGCATGTTTGGAAAATGGTTGTAAACAATGCTTTAAAAACAAAGAACACACAGAGTGGGTGACCAGAACTACGAATGATCAGGATTTTGAGCGATTTTTGAAGTTACATACTGAATTGTCTCCTGCCTCAGTCTGGACATTTCCGCAAAATAGCTATGATTTAAGTTTAGCACATCATACAGCAAAGTTATGGATAGCCCCATCGGAAACTATTGCACAAACATGCACAGTGTGTAACAATATATATATATATATATATATATATATATATATATATATGGATATGTATGTTCATTTAACCTGTGTCTGTCCGTGTACAAATGGTCTACAACAGCAATTTTGGGAGTCAATTACTGATAAATTTGGAGTGCACCTAAATGTTGAACTGTCTAGTGTATCAGAAGAGCAGTTTTATTGTGTTCTGCTAGGGATGTGTAGGATTGTTCATTTGCCATCGGATTCTCATGGGTTCACCAGGCTCTGTTTCCAATACTTACGTGCCACTTCTGCTACATACTATAGACAACTTAATATCCACTAATGTGCTCTGTCAAACCCTATTACTAAAACGGGTCATAACTATTGTAAATATGTTTAGTTACATGTATTTATACTAATGCACTATGTTCTGCATATTGTTTAACTAATGCACATAAAGTCGTATTCAATTAACTTATTTATAATCTCTGTTTAAGAGGAAATAAAGTATGAATGAATATAATACTTAGTGAGCATTAAAAATGATGTCTTAAGTTAAACTGTTCTGAATTCCTTTATTTACTGTAAAATCCTAAAATATTATTTGGTGTCAATATAATGTAGTTTACACTACTGCACTTAGAATGCATTGTTGTCTCTACTATGATGGACAGATATAGTGATGATTTAAATTTTCCATCAGACTTCATGTTAGTGGTGAAGCATCACATGGAGATTTACTTGAACTTGTGGAGGCTTGGTAAATTGGTAAGTTTAACAGTCTGAGTGTATAATAACTTATCTTACCTAGGCACTTAAATTTCAAGTCATAAAATAATGAATGCCACATAAATTTTGCAATATTATAGAACATAAATACTCACTACATAACTGCATACTTAAGCCAACAGGTGTTATAATCCACCTCAACTATATTGCAGTTGTATTGTATTTACTGTGTTAAAAGATGAATTCATGTATATGGTATAAAAGATGGTGTTTATATGTACCTGAAGCACTTCTAAAGTCATTGGTAAATTCTGTAGTGTCTTTAACATATCCTGTGCTTGTTCATGGTCCTGGAAAAAACACAAAGGATACATTTTGAAATCTCCGAAAATAAAATGAAATGTAAATGTAATGTTCTACATGAGTACTGGTATAAATTCATGTGACACTTGACAACAATTACCTGAGTGTTTCACTAGCAACAACAATAGGGATTTTTCTAAAAAAAAAAATATGTCATGCTTTAGACTTTCTAGTAAAGTATGATAAATAATTGTAAATGAGTAATCACTTACAGTTTTTATTATCAATTTATAGTAAATAGTCAGATTTTGTCGAATTTATAATTCTGTGGTAGGATCGATAAAGTAAGACAAGAGTAGAGATAATAAAAGTGCCCCAAAAAGTGAATGATATTAATCTAAAATATAACAACAGTAATGCATACACATGTATTTGAAAAACAAGGAAAACTGGAATCAAACCCAAGACCTCCCACACTATATGCAAGTGTTCTGTCAAATAAGCTACCCAGACTGCTATATTCATCCTGTTTTTTCTTCAGTTTTCCCATAGTCCTGCATTTGAAACTTTTAATCCAATGCACTAGGATAGACCTTATATGGCCACACCATTACCAGCAACCAATTTGTATGGCCATCAAACTGTAAGGAAGGAAACAAATGCAGAGAGGGACATGAAATTTAACCTAGGATTTCCTGCATGATGAGCAAGTGCTCTAACAAATGAGCTTATCAGATCACCAAACAAGCATGCAGCTTAATCATTATTTACCAAGGCACTTGGGGTCAGGTTTTTATTTATCTGGAAGATTGTAAACTTCCATGATCTATTACTTCAATCAAGTTATTAATTTTTTGCTGGGAGTAGTTTATTTTGTGCATTATTGAAATAAAAAACCCCATAAATAATATTGATTTTGATTTTCAAATGCAAAGACAGTAATAGTGATTAGTGAAGCATTTAAAAAAAAACAGCAAAATAAAAGGGGTACCTGTGCATGATGTTAGTTTTAGCCAAATAGAAGTAGCATGCTTTGTTCCTTTTATATAGAGAAAATTAAAATAAATAAATAAAATGCAATAATATTGATTCTTTTTCTGGAAAGTTACATGTAGTTCAGAATATTGTGAGATATGACAAAATAATAAAATTAATACTTAGTAATTAAAAACCTGAACCATAGTGCATGTGGTATTATCTTACAACTCATTGTTGAAAGATTTTACACTGAAAGAAAATTATTATTGTTGTTATATTAACGGTAATTACATGGACCTTTGGTACTGCTTATACGACTAATCGAAAAGGGAGACAACTGATACAAATTTTTTAACTGTACTGTAGAAGGATTTTTTAAAATTATTGTCAATCATATATTATTGCAAAACATTCCACAACTCGATCATCCAATAGGACCTGAAATGTTATACGGCATATTTAACATCAAATCAAAGCAGACTTGTTGGCATAAGTGTTGATGTGCTGGTGTAGCTCTAAGTGACCTATATGTTATTTGGGATATCAAATTATTGTCAGGCCAACAAAGACATTTACACGACATAATACATTATGATGTAAGTTTAATTCAATCTAAAATTTCATGTTTTACAATAATCAAATAATAACGGGACAATTATCAACAATCAATGTCTGTTAAACGCACAATATTTAAAGGTGATAATTTTTAGACCACCCTGTAGAGCGCCCAATACATTTAGAACACAGCATATACTTACGACGGCATCCTTGGAAATCATTTTTTCCAACTTCTTTCCAATCTTTAGCACTTCTTCCTCGCAGTTCATATTATACAGTTTGTGTTTAATGCGTTAAGGACCAATGTTTTTCTTTTATTTAGTGGGCTTTGCAGGGATTATTGTTTTGTTTCCAACTTTTCAGCTCAACCGGAAGTTTGATTATTTCGAATATGGCGGCTTTTAATGCGAGCTGGGACAAGAGAAAATTGTTACCATTACAATTTCAACTATCTTATTTTGGAGTTACTAAATGAAGTTTCATTCATAAACACTAAATATAAACATTCAATCATCGACTGCTAAAATTTCATGATGTTAAATTTGTTCGATTAAAAAGAAAATATTTATAGAACACCACCTGAGATCTCTTATCTGCAGTTATACACTTCCAGTTGCTTTCTCATTTTAAACAAAAGAGAAAATATACATGTAACTAAAAACAAACACATTTATAATTACATAACCTGTGAGATTCCGTGACGACACGCAAATGACAAAATATCCAAACAAAATCATATATTATACACCTCAAGGCAACTAAATATAAACTGAACTCCTTACTTAATTCGTACTGGTCAGCGCAGGACAAATATAAGAATGTTATCACTGTCAAAATGGTATGTTGAAAATTTATTAGGATAATCAGTAACATGGTGTAATTACATCAATGTGCATGTTATAGGGACTTCTCAGCGGCGACTGGCTGTAACCTGAATAAATAAGATGGTCACTCCTCACGGCACTTTTCAGTGGTTATTGCCTTCTATATCATACCGTGACTTCGTATCCCTTTGTTGTCATTTTCGTTGCCCATCTGGAGGAAATGTTAACATACAGAAATAAGTCAAAAATAAAGTTCAATATAGTAATGATGGCATGCAATCAAAATACAATCTAAGTTCACTTTCACGGGTAAATATAAGTTGTACAAGTTCGCTATATATAGGATGTTTAAGTGTTAACAATAATTTCAATACGCGTGTATCTTTTCCGTTTATTTTTAACTATAATGTTTCAATGTTTGTTGTTGTTGTAACAACCTGAGAACCCTATTTACTGACCACACCACAACATGGGGTAGGGGCTGCTTTACATATGTACTCGTTGTTCATAATTTGCCAGTCACGGTGCCCCAACCGTGACCCATCCCCCCCCCCCCCAAAAAAAAAAATAATGATAATAAAATATAAAAATAGAATCTTGGTTCCGTCGCTTAAATAATGTGATTCTATCACTGGTGAATGCAGAATGATGTTTTCGGCCTGCACAAATTTGTCGTGGCCTACTACCAACAAAATATAAAACTATTAATAATTAATTTTGATAAAGCGGATTGCCCTGGTGCTTCCTTAGAAAATTGACATTTATTTGCCATAAAGACATTTCATGCCATTAAACACAAACGCGTTTATCACATTAGCATTTTATGTTTTAATCGCAATGTTGTATGTTGTACATTAGGTCTATGCAATCCAGTTGAGCTGAAAATTAAAAAAAAAATAAAAATCAAATAATTATGGATTTAACCTGAGCTTTTAAATTTGGTCGAACCATCATCAGCATACCGACTTTGGTGAGAGTTTATAGTCTAGTCAATCTACAGTTTGACCTAAAACTAATTGCAACAGAACAAATTTTGTTACTAATATGCTTTCAAATACATGAAATGTTTATTGTAAAAAGTCTACCAAAATCTGACAAGGGGAAACAAGTTTTTGAGAAGTTTTAATTTCTTATGGGGATTTCTATAGACAAGGGAGATAACTCCTGTAAAACAGGTGGAGTTTTTGTCCAATTATCATATGTTTTTTGCTATTTTAACAAAAAGTAAAGCAAAGTCCCTGGAATTAATCAATCATAATTGATTCCATTTGTATATTCAACATTTCTGATTTCATTTCAAGTGAAATCATTAGCCCATTTTCATTCAGTTGCATTTTATTTTAAGTCTTTCACAATCTAATGTTTCTATAGTGATGAGGAATTAATAACAGAATACTCAGAGTAATGAAGAAGTATAGAAAAGTTATGTTTTTAACCCGAGATATACATATTTTATCATTTCTGTGTATAACAAAATATATTTGAGGTGAATAAATCTTTTTTCCATCTCATCAACATGCTCTTAATCAGCGTTTTGCATGATTCTTTCAACAAAATTATTTAATTTTTTTACATTCCATTTACATATTACATTCTAAATTGTCTTAAATTATCTATTTTAAGTCTATGTATAAATTTCCATCTAATTTCTATGTTGTTCTTCAATTAGTATCAGAGAAAACTTGAAGTTTTTGAAAATTTTTGTGTAAAATTTAGGATCACAATACAGAGTTATCTCCCTTTTCCATAGAAAATGCTATTGGTAACTTCAATATTGGGAAAAACACAAATTCCACTGGATTGAAATTGGTATATTTTTATGGTGAACAAAAACGCAATTTCTAAAAACAATCAAATACAAATATTTTCTGTTGCAATTACTTTGAGGTTTGACCCTATTTTTTCATAGATTGACTAGACTATTAGGTTGGAAATTATCAGTCTTAAATCAGTAGATGATTGTTTTAACTATGACAGACTGATTTCCTGCGTGTTCAATCTTCCAATCTGACATTTTTCTGGTTTATACTGGATTTAAAAATGATCCTTATTAAAAAATAAAGATTACCCCTGGAACCAAAATCTTCAAGTAAAGGTATAAGAAATCGCTCGAAGTATAGCACTTTGATTCAACAACTCAGCCATTAAATACTAATTCTTTGTGAGCAAAATGAATACTCAAGCTTTTATTAAAATGGAAAAATACAGAAACTTTTTGACAACATATTTATTTATTTATTTATTTTATATTTATTTATTTATTTCATTAAGAGTGTTTGAATCTTTATACTTATTCTATGTGGAGCCGTACGCAAAGTTATAATCCGAATGACATCGTTAACGCTTCATCAAGGGCGGTAATATGAACGGTTGACAGCTGCTTGGAAGTAGAAAAAAAAAAGAGACAAGTTGAGTTTTGCTGATGACAGCTAGAAAAATGTGACACATTTTATGTTTTTTTTTAAAGTTCCAACTGGAAACATGTTCAAGAAAGCAAAATCTAAAAGCGCACAGCAAAATGGGAGTCGAGAGTCTGTTGCAAGTACTGGGAACTTGGTAAATGAACCATTTCATACACTGAGCTCTTCATTAAACATAAATCATCCTCACAATTTAAAAGTAACAAATTTATTTGAAACACATTTTCTCTTCTTTACGAGCTTGTCTTTTTAAAGATACACATTTAAACGTTTTGAACTTCCTGTTATGAGAAATCAGACAAACATGGAAATGAAAGCATAAGTTGCAAAATAAATACACACATTTACTGAACTGTAAACATTCGCATTTATTTGAATTACCAAGAAAATCTGTAAGTAAACAGTGAGTTAGAGCCATGTTCACTCGGATAGGGAAAATAAAAAAAATGAATAAAACTTCAGAAAGTTCACTGAATCCCATATGAATAACTGACAATCAAATTTGTTCATTCCTGATGAAAAGTTACCATATTTCCATGAAGTTTAAATTAACACACTCTCTTAGAAAGAAGGGGCCTCTGTGGCCAAGTGGTCTAAAGCGCACTTATGGATCACAGTGCCTCTATTCGCCTGGGTTTGAATCCCACTCGGGACATCCTAGTGCGAGAAAGTTTGTCAGTTCGCTTGCCGAAGGTTGGTGGTTTTCTCGGGCACTCTGGTTTCCCCCACCATCCCAGAACCGCCTCGAAAAAAGTGAAAAAATCTTGACTGGGGGTGTAAAACACCATTACTCCACTCTCTCTTAGAAAGCTCATCTCAGCTAAGGTTTTATTACAGTTTATTGTTATTATAAATCATGTTTTGTATTTGATATGTGCCAATGGTTTCAATAACTGTATGAATGAGTCATTGATTCATTCTACCTGTTTTCAAATAGAGTGCATCAAGCAATGAAAACTTATCTAAAGATGGGAAGGATGCTATTGATAAAATTTTGCACTTAAAGACACCATTTGAAGTTTATTTCCTTGGTATGGTCCAGGAAATCAACATGGGTAATTCAAGGAAGAGAGACACAGAAGCTTTACTTATTGATCAAGTAGAAGAGGCTCAGGTAAATCATTATTCTGTGATACCCCATAGACTGTTTTTGTCTCTTTGAGATTCAATTGATTCCTGATTTTCAGCCAGAAGCAAATGTGATATACTGTTTGACTCTTGGGTTTTTGTAGAAATTCAATTTTACCACTGAAATTCAAGAGTCAAAGGGAAGTCTTGGTAATTATTAAATATTGAAGTACTGTATGATACTAAAATTAACTTATCAAATGTTATAGTACATGTACTGTATAATGTTGAAATTAATTTATTGGATATTAATGTATTGTATAGCGTTAAATAAACTTCTTGAAATCTGTCCCAATAACTGATCAGTATAATTTGTCTTAACAAAACACCTTGTCTAGCTGAAGATTTGGTTGGTTTTGGTTTGTCAAAGTATAGTAAGGGTATTTCCTTGTGAAATAGTTTAACATTTTAGACAGATATTTATTTAACTGATCTTTACTCTGATTTTGTTTTAGACAGCTTTAACTGTAGTGTTCATGATATGATGTTAGTATTAACCTGAAGAGAATAAGTGTGTCCTACCTCTTTGGAAAATTACTTAAACTTGTAAAGTAAAGAAATTGATGGATTATTGTACATGTAATATTTTTATTTATTTTTTTTCAGATTGAAGGCAAATTACCAATATCTGCCAGAGAAGAAGACAAAGTAGTGATATCGTTATCTCGACATGGTCTAAAAGTTCTTGATACAAGTAGACAGGTAATTTTATTGAATTGCTGTAAGTAGTTACTATACATAAAAACCATTGTGAAAAAGACATATGAGTACATATTTTCTATACCTACATATTAACAACAATGCTAGAATAATTCTAATAATGCTTTGTCTATGCTAATCTTAGTGGAGAGTTGAGATAATGGCTGATGTGGTCATCTTCAATTATTTTTATAGATAAAATTAAAATCTTTATAAATAGACCAGCAACAGTACTTAATACATATGAACTTTATATATAGAAAATTTTATACAGAAGGTTTTTTTTTGTTAAAATATGAAGTAAAGATACCTTAAAACAATTACAAGTGGTCATTATTTAGAGGAGGGACACTAGAGCAGATTATATTTTTGATTAGTAAGATGGCAAATAATTTGCTGTTATATCAGAAATTTTAGCTTTTTGTAATAAGGCAGAGTTAATATTTGAAGGTTTATTGTATACACAAGTATATTGGTACATTAGTTTGTACAACTGGTCCTTATCGGCTTTGTACCATTGTATAGATGAGTCAACTTTTTGGTATCACTCGCAGTCACATATGAAAAAAATCATAATGACACTTAACTAAGCAGTAAAACTAACAAACAATCGGTGCAAACATTTTTTTGTTAAGTATTTTTTAAAATCTATTTTTCTTCATCTTTGAACTTGAAATTTACATGTACATCGAAATATGTATCACAAGACATGGAATATACTAGAAACATCAGTACAGAAGATGGAAAATAAATAAAGTCTAGGTCATACTGCTTAATGTATAACTTGCCAATATTGTTACTGGTACTCACAATAGCTTTGATGCAATACTTTTTTGTTTTAAATTTATGTTTATTCTTTACAGGAGGTATTACAAAGACACCCACTTTATATGATAGCACAAGTTATACAATATGAGGATGGATTTGGTAAACCTAATATTGCTTTTAAAATCGGTCAACTTCAAATCTCGAAAGGGATATTCCAGTGTTATGTCTTCCAGTGTTTAAATGAGGTTGGTAATCAATTTGAGTTTGTACATGTATACAAGATTAATTTTTTTGGTCTATCTAAGTATTATTCAGTTGACTTTTTTCTACTTGTTAATGCTTATTGTTTTCAATTAATTAATTACACCTTTCAGTGTTTATACTCTGTCACAATAATTTGTCATTGTGTATGTTGATCTATTGACCATCCTGTTCACCCTACTTTCGTTTTTAAACAGTTACTTTTCTGTCTTCAACCACTTTAAATAGACCTAAGATATAAATATGTTCATTGTTAATATTCTTTTGATGTTATGTTTTTGGTTATGCTTGTTAAAAGCTTTGTAAAAATCCTAGCGGGATATTTATAACATGATGGTGAACCCCAAATTGATGTCGTAAGAATGACATTTTGTCTCATCCTTTAGTCTGTCAGTCCATCAACAATATCCATATTTCATGTCTGCTCTAATTCCTAAATTTCTGGAAGGATTTCATTGAAACGGGTACAAATTTAAATCAGCATAAGAGGATAATTTTTTTCTATGTTGTATCATGTAGGCCAAAGATAAATATTGCTAAGTAAAATCTTAGAATTCTTATATTCTTTTATGTTTCTTTCCTTATTCCTGCTTTTCTTGATGGATTTCAAAATAACTTGGTACAATTAACATAATAAGGCTTTGCCATGAGACATTTGGTATTATGTAGGTCAACAGGTCAAATCTTAAAACAATTAGTGTAGTTAATTTCTGCTTCATATCATCTACATTTTTAAATCAAGGTTGGTCATTTAATGCATAGAAATAAAAAAGAATGTACATGTTTTTAAATCATATATACACTTATTTATACACAACTCATTTCTTACATTGCAACAGTAAATACAATGAATAACTACATCTCCATATATGTGCGATTTTTTTTTTGTTACAGTCCTTTTGCAGTTTAACCAATTTGTAGACTTCTGCCTCTGAAGGAATAAAACCACATCATTGTAAACTAACAACATGTACATGTATGAAATTTATGTGAAATGGTAGTTTTTAAGTTTTTACTTGCTACTTCAGATTACATGTATATCTAAAACTATGGTATGAATTACAATTGATGTAAAACATGTACTATTAATGGCCTTTGAGGGAGAAAGTTCCTCTTATACTACATGTAAAAAACTGTAGTTGCCATTGGTTATGGAAAAACGTCTACATGTAGTAACTAACTTTCAATAATGATTTTTTTTGGAAAAACACTAAATTAAGTGTATCTCCTGTTAACAAAATTAATACATGTACTTCTACACTGACATTGTGACATGAGTTGAACATCATTTTTACTTTTGCCTGTCTTTGTAATAATAAATCAATCCAGTTGATATAAAACTCCAAATAGTGCTACATTCGATATACAGGTATTGTAATCATTATTGTTGGTTTTCATATATTTTTAGGAACAAGCTCAGGCAATTTGTCAGTGTGTCAGGAGAATTTTTGATGTTATAACTGTAAAACCATGACAGAAATTTTGAGTTACAGTTTTTTCCAACCAAGACTTTTAGAACAAATTTTGGAAATAATGATGAAGTCTATCCGATTCTTGCTTTAATAATGATTTGTATGTAAAATCATGGACTTCTATTAATGTGTTTAATACATGTATTTGCATTAAATATGTTCAAGGTTAAGTTTTAATTTTGTTGACAACATATCAATATACATGCATAAGTGCAGGAAATTTTAAAAGCTGAACTGCAGTATTTTGACAAATCATGTTGCAGGATGATTAAGACATATTTTTCTGTCACAATTTGTAGAAGACTTGAAATGTTTAATATTGAAATGAAAAGAAATCATTTGATTTCTAGTTACAAAAGCAATATGCGTTATAAACATCATATCAAATAGCATTATGGGAGATTGTATTCTCACAAATGAAATTAAATCTACAATATGTGACATATATACACATCAATGATGTATACTTTTAACATGTTATAAAACCCTTACTATCTGTTTTATGTAAATCATTTATATTTATTCTCATTAAGGTTGTTATAGATGTTATTTATATTTCTGTACAATTTTTATGCATTTGAATTTTAAATACACGTTACATAATGAATAAATTATTTTTATCAGTCACATATATGTATTTATAATGGTGTTCTGTATTGAGGGTGTTTAGATTAAAAAATCCATGTTTTATACATGTAGTTTCTTTCAACACTGATTCTTAATTCAAAATGCTTAAACTTATTTCAATGATGTAAAGAATTCAGTTTTGTCTTTATGAATTTTCACTTGTAAATGTCACACACTTCATTGCCTTCTTGCAATATGAAAATCTTTAACGGTACAAATTCTTCATATTCTTTGGTAGCTTAATTGGTAAAACACTTGTTCCATATGAGAACAAAAGTTTATAGTTTCTTCCCTCACTAAGCTAATCAAACTTGAAATGGGGTTTGAAAATGGGTAGTGGATATTCTTTTGCAACGTATTTAGCATAAAGTCACTCGATCCCACAGAACAAGACATTAAAATATAAAGCTGATTCTTTATATCATGGTAAAAATGACACAAAAAGGAACAATCATCGTCATAGTGAATTAGATATACATATCTACATATCTATTTCTTTATATCAAACAAAAGTAAGAAGTCAGGAATTAAACTGTTTTTATTTGAATTTAAAATACACAAATTGCAATTCAGATACAGAAAGTACATTGCAATTGAAATATTCAAAATTAGCATAATATATAATAATAATAATAATAATAATATTAAATAATCATTTATAAAAATAATAAATCTGATCTTCTGATCTGTAGTATATCACACAAAATTATAATATTGTTCAAGTACTTGCAAAATTTTACATATACAGTATGTATAAGATGTACAATTTGTACATACATGTATATACTGATGATACATATACAATGTATTTATACTAGGGTATACCAGATTATTTTAAGCAATGTGCAGTATGTCATCTATGCATCATGAACAAAATACATATTTAAACACACTTTTAGAATGTGTTGAAATGTGAATATTGTGTGTGCCAAAAACAAGTCCTGGTTTTCATTCACTCCTGAAAAACACTGAAACAATAGAATCTTTTTGTTATTGAACAAGTCTTTTTTAAAATACATATTTTTTCTTCATCGTTTCCTTTCAACATTCAACTGCATCAACCAAGAACATTTACTACAAACTCAAGAACAGACATGCAATTCTTTTAAATACGTGATATAAATGAATGCCAAAAACAGTCTGGCAAGTTTAACATTTTATGGCAACACAGACATTTGTCACCATGTGTTCTAACCAAGCAACCCTATTTCCTTTTAGAGTATGAAGTATAAAGCTGAGCTTGAAACATTTTAATAACTTTAAAAGGTCAAAGTTAAATGGCTCGCAAAATATTTAAACCTCATTTAAGTTATATATACATGTATATATTAAGTGCTTAGTCCAGAAAATGCTTAGATGTTTTACTACTTGAGATATCTGTAAATACATGGAAAAAGTTAAAGGTCATCCAACACTAAGTTTTCTACAGCAGTTGTTTAAGAACATTAAAAAAACAACATCACCTGGACTTTTCTAGAGAAAACTTCAAAAAGAAATCAGGCACTGACACTTTTAAAAGGTAAATAAATGAGTTAATAAATAAAAACTACATTGACGAAAGGAAAAAAATTTCTTAAACTTAAAACAATGTTGTGTCAATTATAACATCAACAATGTACTTTGATTTAAAAATTCATATTTTTCTTGTACAATTTTGAAATAAATTTTAACATTATTTACACATTATTTATAATGCCCTTAGTAAAAATCACTTTGCATTTTAAACAATTATTGTACAAACATCCATCAGCAGTAGAAATTAGTTAAAGTACACATATATGTACATGTGTATTTGAAAAAAGGTTGTCAGTGTTTAATAGATATGTTAAAAAACTCGCATATACTCAAGTAAAGAAATATTAATCTCTCACCATCATAATCATAAAAAATACAAAACTTGTCGTTAAAAAAGTCAAGATCTTGACTTTAAACACCTACCTTTTTCAGAGCTGTCAACCCTATTTGGTGTAATTACGGGTCACAACTGAAGCTCAACCAAAGGTGCTTCACACACTATTGGTGCTCACTGCTAGAGACTCTGGGGGCATCCCCCCAATTTTTTTTGAAAATTAGATAAAAAAGGTGCATTCAGGGGTGATTTTACAGAAAAATGAATATATTACGCAAATGGTGATCTTGTGACTTTTCACCTACTATCTGGCACAAAATTACCAACAAAATATTCACATACACATTACTGTTTTAAAAACATGTTTGCCATTTCTTTATTTTTTAATTTCATAATTTACGTGCACTTTTTTGGCAGGTCAGGGGATAAAACATGTAAATGCTGGTCAAACCTGTGGGTTGTTTGTCAGTTGGCAACTCTGATTCAAACAAACAGAGGAAACTGAAAAAAATTCCTTTGTAGCAGCTGAGATAAATTGACAATGACGTATAATAGTATAGTAACAAAAATATCTCATTTTTGTTTCAACAAGACAATTTTACCAAAAATGATATCTTAAGCTTTAGAAAGCTAAAAAATAAATAATAAAAAAAACTGTATAAAAGTTTAAAACAACTTATCCAATAAAACATCCCAATTCTATTTATAAGTATTCCTCATATTTACATGTACAAACATGTACCACAATCTATACAATTTAATCAAAAACTACAAATTACAAAAATGACACCACAATATTTACACATAAATGATATACATGTATATGTATTTAAATTAAAATATGTGCATCGTGTGATCAAATTTTACAACATAAAAGTTTACAATCTGAAATAAGTGCTAATTTTAATCGAAACTGTCAAATAATTAAAAAAAAACTGCAACAGAATGTTTTCAAAAGTTTATGGAAACAATAATTTCAGAAAAACACTATGAAGTTTAACATGGTGTTTTTCACTGAACAATTCTAAAACTTTGTCTCAAAACAATATTTGCACTCATTACAGATCATAGAACTTTATAACAATTAATGAGATCAAATGTTTATGTGTGCATGTGTACATTAAGCAAAATATCACTAACCACCTTACTTATATATTGGATTTTATATTTCCTTCCATATTAAATAAAATCTGTCTGAAACTTTAACAATTAGTTCCTAAAAACATGTTGACATAAGACAATGATTCTGAAGCTAGCATTGAGGATATAACATATGCCTTTTTTAACTTTCAACATCAGGGCTAAAATTGTTAAGGTAATGTAAACCATCTTTTTTACTTAAGCACTTTGATAATGTTTATTCACAATATACTTAAGAATTATAAATGCATGAAAATTGTAGTTCATGATGTATTGAATAACAAGAAACAAAATCAAAGATCAGAAATGGTGTAAATTTCACTGTGTGAAAACTATAAACTTTTTTTATAGGCATGTTCTTGGTTATTTGCAATAATAATATTACAAAATAAATAATTTTCAGGACATACTGGTTATTGATTAAGTTATTGATTAAGTTCAAAATTGTTGTCCAAAGTTTGTATTAGTGAATGGTGTTTTTTTTTAAAGTAACATATATTTAAAAAATTTTGTGACTGAACATTTAAAAATTATAATTAGCAGTCTTAGTTCAACTTAAAGATAAACAAGAGTTTGTCACAAAAGTGACTATATCCTCCACCACCTGTTTCAAACAGAAGGAAATGGGGGGGGGGGGGGGGGGGGGGGGAGGGGGGGGGGGGAGGAATGATATTTTAAATTTGTTTTTAATATGATGTGCCACATGTCTTAATCAAAAACAAACATATCAATCCATGTTGAAAACACAATCAAGAAAATACATGATACTCATAACTCATAGGTGGAAGGTATTCAACAAAGTAAGCTGATATTCGTTCTTTTAGAATTTTACTGCTGTATATATGCTATCTGAGGTCATTGTCACTTTATAGAGAAAATCAGATCAATGTCAAAATTTTAATTTAAAGGGGACCAAACCCCCCGAAAATAATCACAGCAACACACAAAAGTCAGGGGTAATCTGTAAATGATAAATGTTCAAAACTTCTCAATAAAATGCTGTAAGAGGAGACTGATGTATAGATTTGTTTGCAATATTGAAAAATTCAGTCAACAAAGGGGCATAACTCTCTAAAAATAATGAGAGCAGCATAGAAAAATTATGGGACCATCTACAGGTGATAAGAAAGAGGTCTGCAATGTTTGAAAAGTATCAGTTTAATCGTATAGGAGGAGTTCATAGCGTAAGGTTTGCGTCGGACACACAAACACACAAATGGAGGGTATTTCCATTTGATCCCTGTCACACTAGACACATTCCAACACCCAGTGGTACAACCACTAACACTTACTACTAACAACATGTATTTGATAATGTCAATTACTAAGATGATCAGATTAAAATGACTGGAACAGATTATACATTTACGATAATGATTGTAATTACTGATTAAGAAAGAAACTTGTTCAAAGATTATTGCATATTCTGAAGAACAAAGCTAACAGCGTTAATTTAAATCTTAAAAACCTCAAAACTTCTGTCCTCTCTCTCTCTCTCTCTCTCTCTCTCTCTCTCTCTCTCTCTCTCTCTCTCTCTCTCTCTCTATATATATATATAATTAAAACACAAATACAAGACTGCTGCAACTTTAAAATCTGTTTAAGCATTTACTGTTTTTGTAATTTTACTTTTAAAAATTTAAGTGGGATATTCTTTTTAAACATTATTTCATAAACAGTAATACACAATAAGAATGATTTAGGCATGTATTGATATACATGTAGTAAAGTAGGTTACACAACAAAACCAGAAATGTAAAAATCAAAATGCAAAAATCAAAATAAAGGTTTGTTCTGTCTGAGACAAACAGACATACAGTAATCACATTCTCCTTAGAATAGATTTTGATTTTTAACTAAAACATGGTTTTTTTTTTTTAACTGGGAATGTAGGTGTATTTTTGGACATCCAGTGACTTTCGCATTCAATAACCAACAAATTACTAAATGTTTATGAAACAACTTTAAGAAGAATTTGAAATACTTCGTCACTGGAATGAAACATTTTCAGAAAAAAAAAAATTAAAGCAACCAAGATTAGATTCAAGTCCAAAAAACTCAAAATGATAAATAGTATTTAGGTGCATAAAAATGAGCCTTATTTTGCCAATGATCTTTGAAGATTAAATTTTCAATAAAAAATAGATTTTATTTTTTGGTTAAATTTGAACATTTAAATTGAAAGAACACACACACACACACACACACACACACACACACACACACACACACACCAGTAATGATTAAAAAAGGAATTAAAAGTTAGGTAAACAGCAGCATCAAGTGAAAACACACAACAAATATAAAAACTTGACAGGTTCAGCAGCTAGTTTCTGTACTGTCAGCATCAATCTATTAGAATTTTACATTAATTAAACTGTTAAATCTTACCAGAACTATATAAGCAGTTACAGTAAATCCTGTTACTGCAACCATCCCTATATAAAGAACACCTGTCTATCAACACCAGTGTTTTAAGGTCTTTTTGCTTCGATTAATAACAAAAAAATTCTCTCTTTAAAAAGACCACCTGTTTATAAGGTCAATATCTTGGGCCCTATAGATGGTCTTTATAGAAATGATAGGCATGTTTTACTGCAATCCTCTCTACATCTACATCAACATGATATCACAACAAAAGCTAACAATGAATGAAACATTACTGAATATACATGTAGTAGATTCTGCATAGGTGTGAAATTCAAAAACCAATAGAATAATGCAGATTTCGGAAACTAGTACATCAAAATAACCAAAATTATAACAAATCTGAGACAATGATTTTTTTAATGCACAATAAATAACGTGTTATTTACAATGCTTTATTCCACTATCATACAAATTACAAATATAAAATAGAATCAAGGATCTTCAGAAGCACCAGTTTCATTTGTGAAGTTTTACAAGTGTTGTTGTACCAACAAGATCATAATAAATACCCGGTATGTTAATAGATTTTCATCATATCTCGTTTTGAAAATTGGGGACAGAGATTATCTTCTTCAATTTAAAATCATGTTATTTTCTTATACATGTACCAAATAATTCAAATCGGCTACAATTTCAATATTTACCAGTTGCAAAAAATATGAAAAGAAAATCTAGGGTAGTTTAAAAAAGATGAAAGATGGAAGAACAGGGTCGGAAACTCAAATAACTGATCTATTTTCACTTTACATGTATTTGGCATTGCTTTACTAATAAGTGTATTTATATTACTGCAGAAAGAAAAAAATTATAAATTTCTTAATCATGTTGATGCTATATTTAGAAATTTTTAAAATTTCTAATGTATATTTTCATTTTTTATCACTACATGTATTTATATGATAAAGCAAAACAATTAAGTACACTAAAACTACAATTATTATATTTTTTTTATAATCTATTGTTAAATTTCCATAAAGTTCATGATACACAACCATACTAGAATTCAAAATAAGCTCTATATAATGCCACCAAGATACATTATAATATTATCAGATCTTTGAAATTTCATTCATATGAAAAACATTTGACAATAATTTTTATATTTCACTAATTAAAAATAATTTTCAATATCAAGTATTCAAATTATGATACAGAATTCAATTAAATGAGTATAAAATAAAAATATGAAAAATATTGGTATAACACTTGTGTTTGTATGTAAATTTTTTAAGTTTCATAACAGATAATTATTGAACTTTTTACAATGGTTATAGTGTAGCCTTAAAAACGACTTCATAATTATTAAAGCAAACTGTACTGATATCTGATCTAATACTACTTCAATTGAACTGTGGCATACATATCTATTGTTACATCCTGAACTCTGTTGTTTGTACTGATACTTATAAAACATCCATAAAGGGAAATACTCTATCCACTCCAGCATTCATTAAGTAGCATCTGTGCTGATTTTTACTGAACCAGCACAACGTTATCCACTCTAGCATTCAAGCAGTAACATCTAAGTTGATTTATAAATGAACCAGTACATTAAAATCATGTATACTGTAAATTATCCACTCTAACATCCCCAACACTAGCATCAATTCTCTCAAACTGGGCAGATAACTGATCCAGTACAAAGTCAAGGTCACTGGTATCTGTTGTTGATATATCACTTATTGAGCGTCTGAAAAGATACAAAAGAATTCAGAGTAGTACATTTAATAAACAAGAAAACATGTTTAAAGAGTTAAGTTAAATAACAGTGTTATACACCACTGTCAAGATTTTGTCATTTACATACACTGTAGAGGGTGTCAGTGCTGAAATGATGGATGAAAGTGGAATGTCCTGAGGATAACAAGAACTTCTGTATATTTTAATACAAAGACAAGAATGATAATGTTGGAATAAAAGTGTGAACAGGATTTTACCCCTATCTTGCCTGTGTGTATAATTCATCAAATATGATGATGCTAATGCTAAGCAGATAACAGATGCATTTTTCTTCTTTTAAGATAAACTCAAAATATGAAAAAAAACTAATCAAAAGAAATATATAAAGTTATATAACCTAAAAAAACAGACTTGATTTAAGCTATCTTAACAATTATGAATACTTAACACTTTTATACTAGTACATGTATATATACATTTTCAGTTTTAAACATAAAAAATTTCTCAAGTAAACAGTCCCCACTTTTTTATCATTATACTACATGAGACTTTAAATTTCCATGCAATGGTTTAAAACTTAAAGAAGTAAGATGAATTTTAATCTGCAAGCCAACAAAGAGGAAATGCAGACAACACTGTGTCTAACCAGTCTTTTCCATACATGAAATGATAGGTAGCTTGTCAAATTTTTTAATCTAATTAGTTACCTATAACTACGATGACTGGAAATAGTTCCATGACCATTGTCCGGTATGCTGATGCCATTTTTCTCTAAAAATTCAACAAATGAAGGATAATCTTTCTCAGGAATGAATGGACACAAACCTGAAACAAAGGAATAAAATTACATCATAAGCCAATTCATTGTCACATAAATTTTGTTTCTCACACTTTTGGTCAATGGCATACTTCACCTATGCTTGTTATACTCTGTAGCTACCCTAATGTAGAAAGCAAACTTCAGGGATCAGTGCCCCAGTTTAATAAAGCATTTATTGGCCCCATTTTTTCAGTTTTAAGAAGCTATTACAACTAAGCTACCATGCAGCATATTTTAGACAACAATAATGAGGAATAACATACAACTGCCTTTATCTGCAGTGGAGATTATTAAAAAAAAAAACCATACAAATTTTTGTGCTCCAAATTTACTGTCTAGAAGAATCTAAAATTGGTTTGAAAGAGTTTATTCCCCAGTTGAGACAGTCAGTTTATTGACAGTGGAAACTTGAGGCCGATTTAAACTACTTTACTTATGGACCTTCCACACCAAATACATAGTTTCATTTGGCTTAGTACATGTAGTTTCAGAGGAGAAGATTTTCAAAGAATTAGCTAGTTAACAGCAGCTTATTTGCGTATTTTGCTAACAGGAGCTAATTATAAATGTGAGGGAAAAATTCTGTTATACATGTATATGTTAAATGGCTATAAATATACTTTCTATATATTACATTTGAACTAAATCGGTTGAGAATTAAACCCGTCATGGTCATTTTGCACTTTTTGCTCATTATAGCAATGGCAGCCATCTTGGATGTCGCAAGTAGTTGAACAAAATTTAAACTTTTCCACCTAGGCACCTTCCAATAAATATGGTTCTGTTTGGCCAAGTAGTTTCAAAGAAGAACTTCAAAGCCAGTTGAGCTAAAACCAGTGTACAATAAATCACCTAACCTTCAGTAAGAATCTTGACAAACTTTCTCACACTAGGATCTGTCCAGGGTGGGATTCAAACCCAAGTGCTGAGAGGTGCCATGATCCATAATTTCCCACTTTAGACAAATTGGCCCAAAAGCCCAGTAACTTGAAATTGATTGCAAATACTGTTTATTGAATCAAAATACCTAATCTTTAAAACTACTAGTATTTTACAAAAATAACTCTTTACTTATACCTAACAAGAAATCCACAGCAAATGTTTCGGGGACATATTATCTGATCAAGTTTGAACTCAATCCCAAAACAACAATCCATCAGTTGATACTAACCTCCTAATAAATGTCTTCTGTTAGATCCATACAGAACATAAACTCTCTCACAAAACTCAGAAAATGGAATACGAGCAGACGGCTCATTTAACGCTCGCATTAAATTAGCAAACTGAGTCAGTTCTTCAATATTAAACTTAGATGGTAATTTTTCCATGTAAGCTCTGATAAGTTCAGCATGTTTACTGCGTGTACTAGTTTCGCTAGTCTCACTTTGAGCCCGAGGTCCTTTATGTGATGCCTGTGGAAGATTTACTTGTGATATTGATCCAGATAAGCTAGAAAAGAAAAATAAATAAACTTCATTAATAATAATACAATAAGAATATCTATGTCAAACAGGTTCTGCAAAAAAAAACCTTTTTCCCTCTTCTGCTTATACATTTACATGACATGTATTTCTTCCCATGGTTCACTGATTTCCCTTTGCAGTTATCACTTGCCTTTGTATTGTGAATAATTTTAACCCTGTGAAATACTCATTTTATTTGTTATTGACTCAGTTGATAGAACAGCTGATCAACTTGCTTACAATTTTAATTATTTTTGCTCCGAGGAATGAATTCAAATATGACCATTTAAATCAGGTTTTTAAAGGTATTTTGGTCTTCTCATTTTTAACAAAATAACACTGGTAAATATTGTTTATTTCTTAAATGTAAGAAAACCAAAAGTCTTTTAAAAACTTACTGTCCTAATTTTATGAACAGATTGATTAATGTAAAATAAGTAAAAGTTATAGGGTCAAAACAGACATAATCAGTACACTGAAAATTAAAAATATACATGTGATATATACATACAAACACACACACACACACACACACACATATATATATATATATATATATATATATATATATATATATATATATATATATATATAAAACAAACATACCAGTCCTTGTCCATATCACAATCCCAAAAACAAAGTAAAAACTTTGCAAACTGGCAAAATAGGTAATACACGTGAACTTCCATCAAGGAAGTGGGGCCAGGTGCTCCGGAAGGGTAAGCACCTCCTGTTTAGCTAGCTACACCCGTCACGTGCAAGTCAAGTTTGAGAATGAAAGGAACAAAGAACTCAAAAAACTATGGTAAGTCAAATATATCCAGTATAAGTTGGGATACAGTGACTACATACTTATCAACAATATTGTGATGACGGCCATAAAACTTTTTAAGGGCCCTGATTAGCCTAGGCTTGCAATATCCTTGTGTCAACAATTTAATTGTAAGAAATTTGCTTCGTTGCAGAAAGTTCCCATAGTGGGAACAAGCTCTACCGTACCGTATTAACTGTGAAACATATACACCATACGCTGGAGAAGCAGGGATATTACTGCAAAGAAACGGAAAGTTGACAATAGAAAAATTGAAGTCATCACGTTTGTCGTATAGCTTCAGATGTAACCTTTCATGGGTGTCATAATTGAGGTATAAGTCCAAATATGAAGCAGAACATGGAGAATCTGTCGTGTCTTTTATTTCAAGCTCACTTGGATAGATGACATTCACATATTCTCCAAATTTGTGATTATTTAGAGAAAAAACGTCATCTATATATCTGTATGTGTAGTTGAATGATTTAGCGACAGTCTTTTTTCCAGATTTGACAAGGTTCTGTAAAAATTCTGATTCATATGAATAAAGAAACAAATCAGCAAGTAAAGGTGCACAGTTTGTGCCATTGGTATACCGATTGTTTGTTGAAAGATAATATTGCCAAACACAACAAATATGTTGTCTATCAAAAACTCTAACATTTTGTTGATGGTATCTTCAGTATATTTTTGTTTGCAGTCTGTTTGGTGTTTTACAAAATAACCAGAATCCCTGTTGAGCACTAGATATTTATATCTTGGTTTACCGTTTTTGTAAAAAAATGAAAAGTGAATAATTTGTTTTAGACGTTCTTTCAATTTAGCATGAGGAATAGTGGTGTAAAGGGTAGAAAAATCAAAAGTTTTTATACTTTTTACCGAAGATAGAGTATTAGAGACAAAATGGTCAAGTAGTTCTTTAGAATTTTTGAGTATCCACAATTGGTTGATGCCAGATGTAGAATAGACTCTATCTGAATAAGTCTGAAGGCCATCTTTGACGACTGTCAAAATTTGTGTTAGAATTACTGATAATGATTAAGCAGTACATTTAGAGGAACCTGCAATATATCTTTCCTTGTACGGATTTTTGTGAAGTTTTGGAATCAAATACAAGTAAGGCAGGTCAAGTTCTTCCTGTTTTAAATTGATACCAAAAGACTCAAGGACTCCCCTATGATTGGAAAGAACTTCATCTTTTGTAAAATTAGTTTTTGTATAAGTAGGATTCTCTGATATACTATCTAAACCAAGCTCCTTAATAAGACATTCAACATAGTATTTCTTTCAAATGAAAATAATGTTATTAGAAGCTTTATCAGCAGGGACAACAACATACCTGTTATGTATGTCAGTAAGGACCGCAGAAACCTCAAGGTCCCTGAGCACTAAAGAAGGTTTAGTACCCATAGACCCATTAAGTTTTGCATATATACATGTATATACATATATATATATATATATATATATATATATATATATATATATATATATATATATATATATATATATATATATATATATGTATATACACACACTTAATAATATATACTTACTATGATGGATATGGTGCAGCTTGACCAATAATTGTTGGAGTAGTTGGTGAATCTGAAGTAAATCACATTAAAGTACATAAACAACATGTATTTGATTTAAAGCCACAAAATCTACTAATTTAACCTATTTGCTACAGGTTATTTTAAAATCAAAAAGATATAAAAATCAATTATCTGACAATACTTCCTCTTTTTGTGACCGTCACCTGAAATTTGATGGTCCATCAACAATTTTTAACCATGATTGCCGTTTCCAATCTACTTGTGTGTATCTTTAAGGGAAAGAAACAATATTTTAATATTGCATTCAAAATGCACAGGACAAGGACACTGTCTTGAGGTACAAATGCAAGAAAAAATTTTACTGGCACCTGCACATGACTTTTAATGAATTTTATTATTCAATCATAATTTAGAGACATGTGGAGACATGTAAATGGAACTGCATGTTTGTTTTAGAATTTACAAAAACCATCTCTTCAAAATTAACATGTATCTAGGATCCCATTTTTAATTTATAGAGAACAACCCTATGATAGTGGAGGCCTCGGTGGCCGAGTGGTCTAAAACGCACGCTTACGGATCACAGTGTCTCTCACTGCCTGGGTTCAAATCCCACTCAGGACAGATCATAGTGTGAGAAAATTTGTCAGTTTACTTGCCGAAGGTTGGTGGTTTTCTTTGGGCACTCCGGTTTCCTCCACCATCCCAGAACTGACCGCCTTGAAATAAGTGAAAGAATCTTGACTGGGGCGTAAAACACCATTACTCCACTCCACTCCTATGATAATAAATGTCTTTGTAAATGCTTGTCCATGCAAAAAGTCACTGCTTAGCAATATCTTTGCCAATGTGAAATGCATGTACACACACAGAACTGGCCTTATTCATGTATATTTGGGACATGACACACCATCTTCCAAACAAAACTTACCTGTTGACCCAAAAGAAGCATTATCTCTTTTTCTGTCAATCTTGTCAATTGTGTCTTCTAATAACTGTAATGTAGCCTCCTGATATACAAGCTGAAAACACTGACCTACCAGGGAACACAGACCCTCGGCTAATGTCTGAAATAAAATCATTTGATAAAGTTTACCTTCTGAAAACACAGACCTACCAGGGAACACAGACCCTCGACTTATGTCTGAAATAAAAACATTTAATAAGGTGCACTTTCTGAAAACACTGACCCACCAGGGAACACAGACCCTTTGACTAATGTCTGAAATAAAATGTTTAATAAAGTGTAGCTTCTGAAAAACACTGACCTACCAGGGAACACAGGCCCTCAGCTTATGTATAAAACAGAAACATTACTTCCATGGAACACATAAAGTAAGGGACCTTGGTAACCAAGTGGTTTAAAGCACAGAATCAGAGACTGTTTTAGTTAGAATCCAACTCTGGTCAGATCCTAGTGTGAGAAAGTTTGTCAGTTGCCTTGACAAAAGTCTGCAAATTTTTCTGAGCATGCTGGTTTCCTCCATCATCCTCAAGTGACATGTAAATTTAGTATCACCTTTTATACATGTATAAGATAAAAACACTGACCAGTCACAAAACATATGCCGTAAGGTAGTGTAACAAAATAAAAATACTTGGAATAGAATAAGTATGCTTTTCTGCTTCAACAAGAAAACTTCTTCATCTGGCTTATCTTTCATTCACAGACTATTAAAAATTATATAGATTGTCTGGAAGAGAAAGGTAGATTTTTACCTACCTGACTATCACAGTATAGAACAGCTAAATCACAGTTTTCTGGATTTCCTGTAAAATAAAAAAAAGTTAAAGTTAATTTTCTACAAAATATTCTAAGCCATTAGTTATGAATAATAACTAACCTGCTTAAAAATGATAAATGAATTTTAATCTTAATAACAAAACTTGTCCTATACTTAAATAAAGATCAGAGGTCATCTTTATTTTTTTTTTGAAAATCATCAGACAACAAGGCTCAATGCAGAAAATAATTAAACGAGCTAACACAGGATGATTAAAATCAGCACACAGGTCTATCCTTACATGTTTGTACAGAGAAATAGACATAATGATAGACAAATGGAAATCAGCATAAATTTACAGTAATAGCATAATAGGTTCCTATAATCTGTCAATGGCAGTCATTATTTAAGTAAGTACATGTTTATTAACAAAGCCTGTTGATTGCTTAACTCGGAGGTTCTATTCAGTCATTTTTTAAAATACACATACTTTAAAATTGTTTACCAATACATTTTTATAACTTTTAACAATTTATATGTATCACTTAAATTTGCATTTTTAAATTTGAGACAACAGTCATTAGCTGACACAGAATCATGATCGTAAAAATAAAGTTATAACATACCATGTTTTATTGACAATGTATGAAGACCATCATCTCTTATGTAACAAATTGCTGCAATTTCATGGATAGGTATCCGTAACAATAGTTTCTGGAAAATAACAATTTTTTTTTTTAAATAAAGGATCGATTGTATTAATTGAAAAAATCATGCTTATCCACTGGGATATATATGGCTTGTTTTCAATGGTTTTTAAGGAGAAAAGCACTTTTTGGGAAAAGACAGAAGAACAGAAATTTACACATTGTATGCAAATGAGGTCATACTTAATTACATAATCTTTGAAATTACTGAAACCATCCAAACTGTAGAAAAAGGCCAGTAAGAATATGTTTTACTTGTCATTTGAACTTAAAGACTATGAACATGAGCTACGGTTGTTTGTCTTAAAGATATTGGTCTAAATGTTGTCAAGTTTTGTACATATTTCGCAAATGATGCTTATTTCAAAATTGATTGCTCATATTTATAAATACATGTATGTATTACAAAAATAATTATACACGAACACTGTTAACATGTGAATTATAACTAAATTTTTATACAAAAAGTCCTAGTTTAACCACAGATAAGAAAACAGAATAAACATATTCTTGTAACATAAACACTTCTAGCTGATGACAGCATGAGGTTTCTCTTTACTGTTAAACTATGATTTGATTGCAGAATTTTGTGTAGACTGTTTATTACTTTATTTTTTTTATGTGTTGATAGAGGGTCTATACTAAGAAATTTGTAACAAACCCCTGAATTCTGAATTGCTGCCTTGACTAGTGGTTGATATCACCCCAATTTGCAGTTAAACATATGTATTTTGAGACTGGTGACAAAACTTAGTACTTGGTATATCATAATTGTTACATGTATTGACTTTTAATCATGAAATCAGTTGTCTCTTTACGTTAACTTGCCAAAAATTGGAGTTTTCTGCAGCTGGTTTAGTGCTTACCGAACTTTTATTTCAAGTTGCTATATTTATTATAGACAGAATCAACAGTAACATGAAAACATAAATATTTACCTCAGCACCATCTCTCCTTGTAATTTTAATATTATTTTTACTTATACTTAAAATAGCATCATCTTCATAAGTTAAATGTAATGGAATTTTTCCTTGTTTCTGAAAAATAAGATACACACATGTATAAAGTACATGTATAAAGTACATGTACATGCTTATACATGTACATGTATATAACTCAAGTTTTCTCTTTATCATACATGTATTAACTGATTCACCATTTATAAGCAATACCTAAGAACACAGCCAGATCTTAAGCTTTGATGAAAATCACTCAAATCAAAATTGAAAATACATGTATAAATTAAACCTTCTTTTACAAGCTGGGTAAAATGAAACTAGTGACAGATAACTAAATAACCTTACAACCATATCTAATGCAAGCATTATTCTTAAAATATAAATTAAACCACACCAAACAAGTGTATATAAGAAACTTGATTTTCTGTGTCAGTGTAAAACATTAACGGTCAGAGTGTATAATAGATAAAGCATCACATACCTTTCCCCTGTCTATTATACGTAATACATCTGTTCTATTTGTAACATCAATCTCTCCAGGAACACCGGGTATGAGACCAGCATACTAAAATAGAAGAAGTATTAAGCAAAAATATTCAATGCAATATGATTAAGATATGATAAAATAAAAACTAGCTCCAACAACGTATCTGAAGAGAAACATTGGGTATGAGACAACTTCTTTAGGGATACTGAGTTAAAGCCTGAAGGCAAAAAAAGTTTTATTAAAAAAAAATTTAAAAATAGCACAAATTTTAACATTTTCTTTCTAATCAATAGCAATGATTTTTTTAATGAAAAAAATTATAATGCAAAGTGGCAAACTACAAATTACAGTTACAGATACTTTTCTTTGAAAACAGTTTTTTCTGGACTCTCTGGTCTTCTCTACCATTTAAGAAATGACTGTCTCAATATATATTAAGTGAAAGAATTTTTTACAAATGTAAAAACTAATCAACACTAATCTTGATGTTGTGGAACTCTTTTTAGAATTACATGTATCTAATTAGGCTATACACAATTATTTGTAATACTGTATGAAGATTTTACCAGTGTTAGCTGAAACCAACAATTGTCTTTATAAATGGAAAGGTCTCCAGTTTAGACAAGATGCAATGCTAATGTAAACTCACCCTGACATCATACTCTACAAAATCATTCAATAATCTATCTGAGTCTATATGATAATCTGGTGGGTGTAATGGATAAGTGTTTAACATTCGCCTTGACTCATAGGATAATCTAGAACTCCTGTGATTCCTCACTGCATGACCAGATGCTAACTGCAAAAAAATTTTAAAAATGTTTTATTAATTAAAAATTTTAAAATACTAGTATACCATATTTGATGTGAGTGATAGAGAAAGCAATCTCTTAACTGCATTTTGATTATAATCTAAAACTTAGACAGAAGGTACAGACTTCAATTTAATCCAAATTATCCTTATGACAGCTAAAGCAGAACCAATTTAAATATGGTTTTAAGTCCGATATATTTTATGGACTTCCACCAGTTTCAAAACCTATATAGACCACTATCTGATCATGCTGCTAGTCTAGGGGAAATGGTTTAAATATGTAATACAAAAATGTTTAAGCTGTTTTTCTGTGTCGGGTTTTTCAAGGATGGCGTGAAAATAATAAAATTCAATTGGTATAAAGGAAACAGAAATAATAAAACCTACTTAATCAGTCATGACTTGAGTTGTATCCAAAACCCAAAACAAGTACCCAAAACTCACCTTTCTCTTTTTAATGTCCTGATCATCCATTGCGAACCAACTTGCACCATTTTCCATTCGTTCATATGAATACTATTATCTGAACTTATTTACATCTAGAAACAAATTTCATTTATAAGTAAACTTGTTTAACAAAACAATCGTAGAGTTTTTCATGTTGACATTTTGTGCACTTCCGGAAGTTTTAATCTTAATCACAATGACGTTTACATTTTAAAGCGTACCATTGTAAAATGTACTCCATCAATATTTTCCTAGTTTCAATAA
Organism: Tegillarca granosa; assembly: GCA_029721355.1. Lineage (NCBI taxonomy): Eukaryota > Metazoa > Mollusca > Bivalvia > Arcoida > Arcidae > Tegillarca > Tegillarca granosa. Next base: position 39,001,692 of record CM056598.1, on the reverse strand, counting down.
AAAGCATATACTATAATGAATTCATAATAACAAGTATTTATTGAAAATACAAACTTGACACAAAAAACACCACCACCACCACCAACCACCAACAGCAACAACAATAATTATAATAAATAAATAAAAAATGTAACTGAAAAACTTGGATAACAAATAACATGAACAAAAGAACAAAGAAAGTAAATAACACAATATTAATACACTAGTTAATTGAGAACAAAGGTAATAAAACTCCTGGTTTTAGATGGACACTTTATGAATTCAAAAAGATGCCCAGTGGTGTGGTAAAAGATTTTTGGTTGGTCCAGTTACTCGAGTTCTATTTTGTTTATAACCAGTGTCAAACATTAAAACGCACCAAATCTGTATCTTTATAAGATGGACGGGAAGTTTTGAGACAAAATAGTAACTAGTGCACGGTTGTTATAAATTTTTTTCGGGGGGGGGGGCGGGTGTCGTAATCACTCCCGCTTGTTTAAGTGTTTCCGCCGTACAGTCACTTGGTACACATATACTTATTAATATTTGTTGGTCTATAATGCTCTCCAATAGCGCACATTTATGGATCACAATGCCTCTCACCGCCTAGGTTCGAATCCCATTCGGTACAGAATTTACTCTCTGATTCACGTCTGTCGTAGCACTAGTTTTTCAAGGTTTTAGAAGAGATATCAAAAAATTTTGTAGAATGCTACATACCGTTATGACGTATGCATTTTGTCGTAATTAACTAACACCAAAATAAATGCCATCTTAGCTGGAGTATTAAATGCAGAGCTTTTTTAAAATCCTTACGGTGATTTAATATGGGAAAACACACAAACACTCATTCCGGAAATACATCGCTGAAAAATCATGCGGGTTAAGAAAATAGAATTGCGCATGACCGACTTTCCCATTTTTGCTAGCCAGGTAATATCGTCTGCAACTTGACAGCAAAAGGAATATATACTGTAGGTCTAACCATACAACTGAATGAACTATTCCAGAATTTTCTACCCTAACCCGCATGATTATTACAGCGATGTATTTCCGGAATGAGTGTTTGTGTGTTTTTCCATATTAAATCCCCGTAAGGATTTTAAAAAGGCCTGCATTTAATACTCCAGCTAAGATGGCATTTAGTTTGGTGTCAGTTAATTACGCCAAAATGCATACGTCATAACGGTATGTAGCATTCTACAAAATTTTTTGATATCTCTTCTAAAATCTTGAAAAACTAGTTCTACGGCACGTGAATCAGACAGTAGTGAGAAAGATATCAGTTTACTTGTCGAAGTTTGGCGTTTTACTGCAAGCACTCCGTTTTCCTCCATCATCCTAGAACTGACCGATTGAACCCTTTTGCAGCAATAGAGGTCGAAATAGTTACTGTGTACCCAGCAGAAATTATCACGTACTCACGCAAAAAGTTTCGTGCTCAGACGAGAGCTATCACTTTTGAGTGCTCACGCAATCACGTTAACATGTGGTAGTTTTCGCGTGAGTACGCGATATAAAAACATTTTTCATGTCATCTTAGTGCAGCCGTTACTATCAGACTAAAAAGTTTTAAATGTTCGTGAACATATGATTTAATAAAATAGTTTGTAGATTTACACATGTAAACAATCGTCGATTTTTGTACACATACACATGCACGCACGCACGCACGCGTTACGATTATGCTTTCTAATAATTCCAAATGTGCCATTTACAAAATTTGAATAAAAAACAGTACCCCCAAAACATCTATTTAAACATGACTTGTGCATTCAAATAAAATTTAACGCTCAGAATAATCTATTTATAATCAGTATGTTTTATTTATAACCCGCACAAACAGTTTACATGCAAACATGCTGAGGACACTGACCTTAGCAGATCCCGGGTTCTGGACGAGACAAACAAAAGAAAATATCCAGAAGCAACTGAAGTAGAAATTAATACAGAATCATTATTAACTGGTCACTAGAGGTCAGATTTATTAAGGGTAGTTTCTGTCTTAACAATGGTTGAAAATAAAATACTACTTAAAAGTAAATAGGTATCAGGTAAAATACGAAAACATGGACATAACATCCATAGAAAGTCCCGATTTTATAAATTGGGTTTTGATAGGCACTGGTAAAATAAAACAAAATAATAAAAAAAAGAAGAAATAATAATAATAATAATAATAATAATAATAATAATAATAATAAAAATAAATAAATAAATAAATAAATAAATAAAATAAATAAATACATAAAATAAATAAATAAATAAATAAGTTAATAAAATGTATTAAATGAATTTTTGACAAATAATTATATAAAATATAATTTCAGTTTTCATTGCCATGACAATACGATACACAAGCTCTTGTTTATATTTACTCAGCAATAGCTCTGAAGCTGATTTATCAAATCTGTATCAAACCCGTTGATTTGTGTAAAAAATTGGATACATTATAACCAGGTAACCATACTAAGGTTCAGATTAATCGGCTGTATTACTGAGATTTAAAAGAAACCAACATTTCTTTAAAGTGCAGATGGGTTTCCTGTTTCCATCTAATACTCAGTTCTTGCTCACAAAACTTCATATTAAAATGACGGGTTCAACCATACCATTTGTTGAGTTGGATTTAATATAAGTATAATGTATTCCGCAAAACGCAGATTGGTTGTGAGCCTGTCCTTATAGAGTACATGCCCAAGAATATGATGGTTTGGAAATGATTTGGAATAGGGTGTTTGTGGTTTGGGTAAGGAATTTACTAACACTATAAAGTATACGCATAATCATTGGGCCATGACAAGTCTTTTTTGTCATTCATTAAATATGCAATACCCTCAAAATGTCCAGACGTATTTGTAATGGCCATATGTGATATATTTCTGCAAAATTATATCGGCATTCACGATACTGTGGTTTAGGAGGATTTAGCGGTGTGATACAGCATATAAGTCCCTAAATGTGATCTTTAGGGTCACATGCCAGTGTTAAATTAGGCACGAGTTAAACATCTTAATCCGCATTGCTGTGCACATTGTACGCCTATAAATATAAACTTCTGCATCTCGATTTAAAGAAATAATCTTGAACTTTTGCTTTCTTTGGTAGCCAATCTGGAGAAATTTTTCTTCTGTCATATACCACTTTTTGAATGTATTATTTATAGAAATTCAAAAGTGATACTTCTACCAAAGCACATTCCTTTTATCGCATCGCACTGCTGCGTCCAACATTTAATAACGTGCTAGCAAGCGTTAAACATTTTGCTTTGCACGGCAATGGAAGTTGCACCACTAAAATTTATAACTAAGTTTCATAAACCATAATCAGTATAAGCACAAGTCCAATGGCCACGGACCACAAATGAGATCAAGAGACACCATTGGCAAGGATAAGTCATAACTATATTTCTTTACAGTTTAATGGTTAAATAAGTAACATGTCAATGAAAGAAGGCGAGGGTATGAGGTGACATTGCTGTGCTTCTCATACAAATATATGTGCATTTATGCAGAATAGGCCTGCTCAAATGCGAAATAAAAATGCATAGTTTTAGGAATTTGTTGCCACAAGTTGTAGCTTTAAAACATTAATGGTGTATTTGATACTTTTGGGCATGACTCCACGAGTACATTTTGCTAAAGACGTTGTCTACATCACGAACGTCATCTTTATATTAACAATGCAGATGTTGAAAGCTATCCAATTAACAAATTTTACCTTAAAGCTGAATAATAACAAAATCCTTTTTTCTGAATTTTCCATATATTTTATTATCATCTTCAAAAAAGATGCATGATCAATAATTTGAACTAAGTCGAAGTAACACGTTACCGTGACAATATAAATTCTCACATCACACATTTATTGATCGTTTGGAATATCATAACATCATCTGTTGTATACATGTTTGATAAATGGTTCAGAGAAAGCTCTTCATTTTATTGTGTTGTACAAGTAATGAATGATCAATGTCGTATTTTTAAACCAACAGAGTCAATAGAATTACCATGAGTTAAGTCAGCAAAGCATATTAAAAATTGTCTGAAATAAATGAATTTCTTTCCTGTGCCATGTACTTGTATATCAGAGTTTTACGAGATAATTTTAAAATGATGCGAATTCACGAAAAAGTGACATGTGTCATGTGTAGTAAATGTAGTGTCATATGCTCCCCTGGATTACGCCATATGCATAAAAAACAGTTACACATGACACAAGTGTATAAATATCATCACTTCAACTAAACATGACAATTTTAAAACAAAAATTCATACATAACAAAATGTATTTTCTTCCAAGGTAAAACAACTATGGAATATTGCTCCAGTTTTCATGATATATTGTTGATTGCGTAAATTGAAGTAATAAACTGAAATAACACAAGTTTTATTATAGCACCAATCCTATTCTTATTACCAGTGAAAAAATCCAACAAAGATACAATATTTGATGTTAACCATCGGAGATTAAAAAAAATTATAAAAGCATTGAAATGACAGTACAAAAATGATTGATCTATAGAAGTACGGTACTTTAACTTCTGATTTGTAAATAAATAAACCTGGTGATTTTTCATGAATGTGGTTTATTTTAAAGTAGAATTGACAATGGATACAAAAATAGAAAATTTCAGAAAAAATATAAAAATTTGCAGGCAAGTGTTGCGGGAAAAATCAGATGTGGTTAAGATTAGACTCGTCTTAGATGAAACAAAAAACAGCACAAATTAGTTCTTGCAGAGATTTGGGTTACAACACATAATGTCTCTAATTTCAAGAACTGAAACTAAAATCCAAGTTTGTATACGTTAAATAAATAAAACTAAATATATATACAGTATATACACAAACTACATGAGATCATTTTGAAAACATCGGCGACTTTATGCAAAACATGTTAGTCGAAGATAGAGTCAAAATATATTGCACTCAGGCCGGCCCTGATTAGAATAAATTTCGATTTTATTTGATATATTACGGTATTACAACATCAATACAATGACTCAGATCAGCAATATGTCGCTGCTCAGATGCACCAATGGCTCCCATACATATGATCATACACTTACAACCATCCATTTTCAATTTCACACTCAAAATAATCTTAATGTGCTTTTTTAAAGTTTAATATGTAAAGATAAAAATATTTAATTAAAATTAAAACATTGTATACTTTGTACGTATACCTTTTAATTCATTGTGAATTTTGAAGCAAGATATAGACGAAAAAATGACTACAGTAAATATATACTTCTACAACATGTAGTATATAAATTTTTGTATTTTATTTAAATATTTTGCACTATTTTGCACTTTAAACTTAAACTATTATCTAAATATAATGAAACACAAACCTTGTAAAATTCCAAAATTTTATCCTAATAAAAAATTATTTTAAGACCACTGCATACAAAACCGATTTACGCATTATGCTCTCTCTCTCTCTCTCTCTCTCTCTCTCTCTCTCTCTCTCTCTCTCTCTCTCTCTGTATTTACAACAAAGGATTTCATGTTGATCCGTTCGGTTTACATACATACTTATTGGTTATTTCATATATACATATGGATTTCATGTTGATCCGTTTAAATAAATTAAACACATGTGCACACACATTTGCAATAAATTATATTTCTCATACTACATGGTTTACAGTTTCCCACCAGATAAATACTCCCTCTCACGATAAATTACCAACTTACATACCTATATACTACACACATGTATATACATATGGATTTCATGTGGATCCGTTTAAATAAATTAAACACATGTGCACACACATTTGCGATAAATTATATTTCTCATACTACATAGTTTACAGTTTCCCACCAGATAAATACTCCCTCTCACGATAAATTACAAACTTACATACTTATATACTACACACATGTATATACATATGGATTTCATGTAGATCCGTTTCATGTCTTGCAGAATTATTGGGAATTTTTTATAAGGAAAAAAAAATTAAAAAAAATCTGCATTTGACATGTTAAATAGATTATATAATTTGTGCAGCTACTATTTCAAAAAAAAAAAAAAAAAATTTACATACTACAATCATAAAATTTCGACCATTAATACTTTTAAGCAACATTCGCTATGGACAAAAACACATCATCCAAACAAAAGAAAATACATCACAAATGTTACCGTCCATTCCATGTATATTTCAGCGATGTCTTTTAGCAATATCCATTCAAATTAATTAAATAAATTAGATAGAATATCGGTACACACAAAAATATAAACAAAACAGATTGAGTATGTTTCACATTTACTTAACCGGAACTAAGCACAAACATACATATACGCTTCCCTCACAAAAACACTAGTACTATAAATAAATATTCATTGAAAAAACACACACACACACACACACACACACACACACACACACACACACACTGAGTTTTATGACTAGGATCACTCATCCCTCGTAACTATGTATTATTATATTACAAGTTTTACAACAATAGTTATCATATCACTTTCTGCTCTAGTTCACAAGCAAGCTTAAATACGGTTTCTATAGCTTATTATGTACACAAAAATACTGACTGACAGAAATCAGCTGTTTACAACCATAAAGACAGGGAAATCAATAGCTATCGATTTCTATTGTGGCGTAACACCCTTCTGAGATTCTAAACCAACTGCACTAATTTGCATAAATTTGAATATGCAAATAAGATAACGGTAGTAATTTTTTGTCATTAGAAAATTTACAGTTAATTGAAACCGCTGTCAAAAATTAAATCAAAGAATAAAACTGCATGAATCCATTAAATATGGATCTATCAATGAAAAATATAATCATGACGTTTAAAAAAGGCTAAAATCTGAACAGACCAGGTAGTCTAAGATTTTTATTGATCGGGTGAAATAAATAATTAATTCATGAACTAGAATATATACGCTTACGGACGATAAAATTGATTTTGAAAAAAAGTCTTTTGTCTGTACAAAATGAGACGCGTATCCTCCAACTGACAAAGACAAATCAACAGATGATAAAATAAAAATTATCTTTAGCTAAAGAAAACAAAGGGAAACGACAATGACACATCATTTAAAAAATATTGTAATTTTTGAGTTTCTTTTAAATACATACATAAATAAATACAAATTATAAAAATATAAAAATATTAACAATATATTATCAATTAAAAGTTAATAAAAATAAATCTATGTCACCTCATTGCGTCTTTTATAAAACATTTGATAGTATTTGGTAGCGGCAAATTGTCAATTTCATTTGCTTCTTTGAGACGAGATAATATAGATACTCGACATCGGTCTTGTAGATTATGATAACCTCTTCTTCTAATTCCAAGTGTCATTTCAGTTTTTGCCGCAGTAGAACACACAATAGGGTACAGAGTGTCTTCCACATTGTTCAATCCCGTGAATGCAACACCTAAATTTTCACCATCCTTAAAGAAAGACAATGTACCCTCAAACCAATCAAACAGCACTCCAATTGTGGCAGCTTCATTTTCCCTGAAAGGTTTCGTGTATTGTTTCCATTTTCCATTATGCCATAACAAACCTTTATGTGATAATCCCCAGCTATGCCTGTCTTCGCCCAGTAAATTCACAAATGCATCAACATGGAGTCTGGCACGTTTAGTTCCAATTCCAAACATCATACTGGTTCCAAAAATACGCTGCGATATTTTTATTTCCCAATAGTGTCTTCCATAATTTAAAGGTTGGGAACCTCTTACACCGGCAGTTCCATTTGACCAGTTTGGATGAAAATGTGCAGTTTGGTATTTATTTCCGTATAAACGAACTTCGGGTGATTTATCCTTTTTGTTCCATGTCCATTGATCCAGGCATCCATCGCTTATTAATTCATCTTTTGTGCTTGTCAACGTCATCCAAGTACCTACCATATTGAATTATCATTCACTTTTAATTCTAAATTATTATCTTTCTGTCACTGATATTGCCACATAATTCATTCCATAATGATCATATTTGTATTTGCCAGTATGCATTAAAATTTTTGCCGATAAATGAAAGGGCACTTCATCCCAGTTGTATACAGATATGTAATATATAAATTATGTATATTAGTTCTTTCTACCTTCTGTTCAGCAGCTCAGCTGGGAATGTATATGATCTGTCAGATTTCGGCCTTCCTTTTATAATCAGGGTTCCGTTATAACCGATAAAGTCAGAAGTACGAACTCGTCATAATTCGTTTGGTGTAGACAAAGGCACAGCTTGACGCATTCACTCATCCATAATGGACTGTTATCACATTCAACCCACAAACAACGCTGCGCGCGACAGCCACGTGCCGGAGACAGAACGTCAATCAATGTAGATGATTGGATTAACAAACAAAAGACCTGAGCATATATGAATGGTTCATTCCGAGGACTGCCGGCTGACGACAGCTGTTCGTATTCTCCTCGGAAACTACAGGGAAAAATCAAATATTAGACAGACATGTGAAAATTGGGCATATGTTGTCATAAATAAAATAAATATCAATGATATTGATTCAAATAAACTAAAAAAAAACTTTATATTATCTGCACAATACAAACGGACAAAAATCAATAATTCTTTCTTTGTTCAACAACATGTTGCTCATCGATTATTTTTCGTTGTTTGGAGAAATAGGTGATAATTTGTTATATTTTCTAATTCATTATAAAGATTTGTTATTATATTTTTCTATCTATTTTTGTAATTTTGCTTGTGAACAAATCCTTACACTTATATTATCTATAAATTCCTGTATCAATTATATTTCCTAGTTGATTTTGATTTAACCCTTTTCCTTCATGAATTCAAGTTATGAGTCAAATAAAAAAAAGCAAAGGATATTGTTTTTTCCTAGCACCTTATTCTAAAGAGTACGATAATAATTTGATACTGTTAAATTTCATAAAATTCGTATTTAAATTAATCTAATTTTATGTGATCATAATTCTTTGTGTATAAATATAATTTCGACTTTCATTTAATTTCTGTAGAAAATTTTGTTAAGTAAAAACATGCTGTTTAAGTTAAGTCAGCATATGGTAATATTTGTTTATTTATTTAGTTGTTGATAAATATTTAAAGGAGGATATAGTGATCACTGTATTAAGATAATTGTATTCACCGGATATGTACTTTCATGTGTATAAATGACGTGAAATTTTTGACCTTAAAACTTCCGTTTAAATAAATGATATTCGGGATTATCTCGGATGATCAGCATTAATGGATAAATATAATAAATCCGGATATTATAGTATAGTGAGAAAAGATGGAGAGATAGATATGTCGGTCCTCAAACACTTTTCCCACGTTAGTTTATGCGTTTTTGATCAACTTACTTTCGTCTTTGTTTGATATGCTGCTTATTGCGACATATGTTTGCTCTTTATATCGCGTTTAAAACATCAGACTGGTCCTTTAATAATGTTTCAGTTATGTGTAGTATTAATCCATGTTTTTCGCCATCTCAGTTATTATCCAAAAAACTACAATCCCAGGTTTTAGTTCAAACACATTTTATTTTGTCATAAGAATCATATGATTACAGTAACTTGAAACAAGTGACAAATACAAATGAAAAAAAGGATTCGGGTTTTGTTTCACAAACCAAACAATATGTACTAGGAAATTAGAAACGCAACGCAATATTTAGTTTATATATATATATATGTATATATATATATATATATATATATATATATATATATATATATATATATATATATGACATGCACTTTTGTTACGACAGATCTATCCTGTTTTGGCGTTTAGGACATTTTCAAACAAGATTTTCAAAGTTTACCAAAAGAATGCAATTTTTTTTTTTAAAAAAATTATAGTTATTTTAAATCTTCTTTCTTATCGCCTTTTTATTGGTTGTTATATTTCAGTTTTTCTGTATCATTATCGTATCGGAATATTTTAATGTTATTTGAGGGTAACATGATATAATTATAACAATAATTAATATATACCCCCTTGGAAGTCAATGGTAAACATCTGCTGTTTAACAATTTTTGTACCTGGCTTTATTATTTTAAGTTCTAAATTTAATATTAAATTTAACGGAAATAAAGGACACTTCACGTAATATCACCGAAATTCGATAACGGTTTAATATTTGATCACAATCAGACTTTATTATTTCAAGTTCTAAATTAAATCAAATTTAACAAAAATGAAAAGCTCTTCATGTAATATCACCTAAATTCGATAACGGATTCTGTTTGATGTTTGTCTTTGATGTCTAATTGACCATTATCGAGTGACCAATCACCCGTGAAAAATTTTCCCGATAAAGATCTTGAACTGTTCAATACTGCTTTGATGTCGTAAATTAGGTAACGGTCAGTTAACAAGTTGGTTTATGAAGATGGCATAATTTTATGAGATGCAAAATCTGAATTTGCGCCTTTTGTGGTCAATCGTCAGGTCAAACAGAAATGGACCTAAAATGCCTTTGACCCATAGACCTTATGGTGCTCCTGGACACGCCCATGAGTTTGTCGAAGAATAGATATTTGCATGTGCGCTGAGGACAACCATTGTTTAGAAACTTTTTCCACGTCTAGTTTTAGTAAATGAAACCACGGTCACGATTCGGACAGGTCGCGTTAGCAGGTGATTGTGACACTAACGATGACCAGTGGCTAGTTAATAAAACAATGACCATACTAAGCGGTCAGTGGCAGCTGTTTAAATTTGTGGTCAAAGGTTAATTACTGTCTAAATTCTCTCCTATTACCCTTTGACATCTTTATTGAAAAATAAGGATTATTCTTAAAACTCTTTTATCGTAAAATAGTGATGTAATTTCGAATTACAGTTGTAATTTTTCTCTTATATAAATAGTGAACACGCAGGTAATTAATTTTAAAATCAACCCGCCAAAAAAAAAAAAGTCGCGGAATCAGATTTTTTAGGGTAAAAAAAAAAACTTAATGAAGTTGTATTAACGGTTTGCCTCGTCACTGATTTGAAATATGTTACTCCAGATTATATATTTTCAATAATAATAATAATAATAATAATAATAATAATAATAATAATAATAATAATAATAATACATGTAATAATAATAGTTCAAGTTTGTATTTTCAGATAACATATACCATTGGATTTTGTTGGTACATTGATTTGTACATTGACTCAAATTTGTAAAAATAGCCTTTCCAATTTAAGTTCTACGTGTGCGTATTCAGTTATTTTAACAAGTTATTTGAGAAGTTCTACACGTGTGTATTCAGTTATTATAACATGTTATTTGAGAAGTTCTACGTGTGCGTAATCAGTTATTATTGCATGTTATTTGAGAAGTTCTACATGTGCATATTCTGTTGTTATAACATGTAATTTGAGAAGTTCTACGTGTGCGTATTCAGTTGATGTAACATGTTATTTGAATAGTTCTACACGTGTGTATTCAGTTGTTATAACAATTGCTGTTTGAGAAGTTCTACATTTGCATTTTCAATTGTTATAACATGTTATTTGAGTTCTACACGTGCGTATTCAGTTGTTATAACATTGTTATTTGCAGTTGTTATTTGAGAAGTTCTACATGTGCATATTCAGTTGTTATAACATGTTATTTGAGTTCTACACGTGCGTATTCAGTTGTTATAACATTGTTATTTGCAGTTGTTATTTGAGAAGTTCTACATGTGCGTATTCAGTTGTTATAACATTGTTATTTGAGAACACTGCGATAGTACTAGTACATACAATTCCGCTGGACTTTTACTCCAGTGCCTGTCCAAAGTCTCGAGTTTTATAATAAGTGGTTCCAAAATGTGTTTGTCTTTTTGTCTTGCCTGTTAGTTTAAGCAATATTCATTACAAGATTCAATATTATTGAATTACATTTAGACATAGTTCTCACAAATAAAATGTCTAGAACAAGAGTAAATGTGTTAAACCAGTTCCCTGTACTTCTAAAAAAATAATAATTTTTACAATAGACATTCATATTACTGTCATATACCATTTTCGAATATATTTATGATTAAATACAAAAATAGTTTATGACATAACATACAATTACGTACTGAGATCAGTTGTCTGTCTGGTGTGTCGTGAAGTTTTCTTGGATATTGTTAAGTACTTGTATTTAATTCGCAAATTTCTCTCTTCTATCTATTGTTTTTTTAATTTACAGTTAACATACTGCATGAAAAAAGAAAAAAAAAACAAAAAAAAAAAAAAAAAACACACACACACACACACACACACACACACACACACACACACACACATATATATATATATACACACACACACATGATGTGCTTGGCATTGCGCGTACCAGTAAGAGTGTTGAGTGGAGCAATGTTATTTTACATTCCAGAAAAGATCTTTCACTTTTATCGAAGAGGTCTGTTCTATGGCTGCCCAGGAAACTAAAGTATACGGATAAAACCACCCATCTTCGGCAAGCAAACTGACAAATCTTCCACGCACTAGGATCTGCCCGAGAACCTAGGCACTGTTATCTGTTAACCCGAACTCTAGACCACCACAGCCCCACTCACCAGTAAGTTTACACTACACATAATTATACATCCCGTGAAACTTCAGTCCGTTTGATTTATTCAGTAATTTGACTATCATCGACAATGTCGGGAAAATGACAACGTGATGTTAAACAATAAATATACCAATTAAAAACAACTTGGCCTCAGTTTCACAATCATTTATCATTAACTTAAATTTAACAAATTTGAAAGTGTAATAATTTTGTTCATTGTTTAGATATTCGAAAATTTAAGGCGTTAAGATCACTTCATGTTTATAACATCCGTTTGTAGAATGTTTATTCATAGTTCAAAAAGTGTTTGACAAAAAGCTGAAATTTGATTATTTTAAGTTAAGGTAAAACTTAGTTTTGGAACGATTGTGAAACCAGGCACCAGTTTCACAATCATTCCTGAACTAAGGTTTTCTTTAACGTAAATTCAGCAAATATGGGCAATCTCTTTCTGAGTTACAAATAAACATTTATGATAAAACTGTATATAGATGTTACAAGCTTGAAGTCATCTTCAAAATTACACCTTAAATTATTAAATATCTCAACAATTAACAAAATTATAAAAGTTTCAAATGTCAGATTTAAGTTAACAAAAAACTAAGGAATGATTATGAAACCGGGGCCAGGGCGAGGCAGTTTGACGGAAACGGGTCCCTTGTAAGTGAAGTCGAACATAAATAATTTTAATTTATTATGTATTATTATCTACTATAAATCATGTTGATCTGGTGTTACTGATTTTGGGCACGGATGCAATCTGGCCTTAATGGAATTAAATAAATGCAGTTAAATTATTTATGAAAATTAAATTTTAAATATGCAAGAAAGTTTAAGGTCAGCAGTTTAAAGCGAATCGTGACATTAGTCGCGCAACAGCTGAACCGACAGGTTTTCTTGCATGCACTGGAAAATCGACATAATAACATGCTATAATAGAGTTTAATTCTTTAAAATACAAATGATACTAGCATTATAAAAAACTCGACATTTTTGTTAAAACCTTTTTATCAACGTACCCTAATTCCTAGCCTTTTCTTTCTCTTTTTAATTCACTTTTAAATTTTACTTTTATTTGTAATTTTTTAAAGAAAATATTTGCAGTTGTCATCAACTGCAACATGTGCAACTGCAACATTGTCATTTGCTAAATGTTATGTTTTTATCGTAAACAGTATTACAAATTTAGTAAAAGGTTGTTTTTATTATTATTATTATTATTATTATTATAAAATAACTTAAATTTCACTAAAATAGAAAAAGATAGCATATATATATAAAATTCAAAACGGAAATAAATTCTAAATTAATTTTTTCAGCCAGTCTAACTGAATATAAACGAAATACAACATTTTACATATTAAACACTTTCTTCTGATTAAATTGATATTTTTTACAATATAACATGCTTATGTGTTACATATGTAACGAATTATTTGTGGTGTTCTTAATTTTTACCGGAAATAAGAATAAATGTGACAAGTTTATGACAAATATCCATGGGATTATCCTCTCCCTGGGAATTTCTGGAAACATGATCGTGAGAAATCCAGGGAGTGTTAATGAAAGTCACACATGGGGGACGATGTCTTAGTGTTAAACTGTGATACGGTAATCAATGAAACACATTGTTAAATATAGCTGAAGAAGACAAACGCTATCATGTCAAACATCCGTCTGACTGTTAATTAATGTTAGAAATATTGCAAACTTGCGAAAAATAATTAAACCGATTTTACGATATGATTAAGTCATCCGCAGTAAAAAGACAAGTAACAAATCAGGGACCCTATTTTAAGATACACGAAAAATTACAATTTCTACAATATGTTTTTTATTTATGATTTGTATATAAATATTGTCTCTATACATTATTGTAAATATGTTTATGAGATAAATAAAAGAAAAATACTATGGTATAATTAAATAACATCATGACATAATACTTTTAAAACTAAACATTTATACATTGTCTTCAATGTCGCTGATGACATGGAATTTATAATTCAACCAACAGCTAATGAAATAATTTTAGAATAAGTATTATTTATATTGTATTATTTAAAAAATAATATTTTAAAACAACGAAATCAGTAACATTTACAATGTCACCAAACTGACTCCTCAATTTTTAGAATAATTAAAAAATTAAAAATAATTGTCGCTAACCATTTTTTTTTGTGCCCCCCCCCCACACACGTACTTAAATCATGAAATTAGGGTAGTTTTGAGTTCAAAAAGATCCTTACAATCACAAGAAAAAATAATTGTCGAAAATAAATTATTTTTAATTCACCTTTACATCAATATCGTCAGGTAACCGTAAGAAGATAATTCTTTTATTAAGAATAACGTATGGTCTAAGCATATTTTTTTTCTTTAAATTTTTTTCCACCTGTGACTTTAACTCAGATATTAGTCGCTGGTGGTTATGGTAAGCAGATGTCGAACTCTGTACTGTGTCGTTCTGCCTTCTTTAACAAAGAATATATTTAAAAAGTGGGCGTGTACTTTTTGTAATCGATATAAATATAAATCGATGTATATACCCGTTACCACAGATAATACAGTCTACACCATTATACCCGTTAAAATGACCACTTTGTCCACTAAGGAACAATGACTAGCTACTTAACGGTACTTTGGTGTTGACCATACCTTACATAAACTATTGTTAACAGAACTACCACCTGTTCTGGTAATTGTTTTCCTTTGTCTAAACGTTCTCAGGTGAAAGTAATTAATGATATGATTACAATAATGTAGCACTGACAATCAAACTCTTTGTGTAAATACGACGATTTATTTACATTAAACTTTTATACAATTGATAAAGTTATCAGCTGTTTTCTCTCTCTCTCTCTTTCTATTATTTAACGTCTCTTTTTAATAACTCGGAATGCACAAAGATATGCTTGCATTTATCTTATTCAATAAACAATGCAGTATATTCAGTTAAAAACTGCATCCAGTCTAAGGTGGAAGCATTGTGCTCTATATTTAATGAAATTAAAAGCAAACTTAAAATCCAATTATCTACGAAACCCAGCAACAAAGAGTTGCGATCTTTTCTCTAACACTAAGTTTGTTTTTAAGTTGTACATTTCGTTTCCCGGATATTAAAACATTTCCCCTCGATCTCTACCTTAAAATATTTCATATAATCGCCATATGTTACAGCCGTTACAATATGTGCAAAGCTCAAGTTCATGTATAAATTGGGTTAAATAATAAAAAAAAAAAAAAAAAAAAAAAAAAAAAAAAAAAAAAAAAAAAATAGACGTTTTTTCATAATGGTCTAACTTATTGCTTGTGTTTAAATTTTTTTAAACAACAAATTTCTACACTACATGTAGTTCTTTTCTAATACTGGCTGTGTGTTCTAAATACATTACACTCGGTAGAATATGAAAATATACACCGCTGTTATGAACAATATATCATTAATTTTGCGGAATAGTCTATGTATTTTACGTATCAAATTTACCATTAAACCATTACTTGCATTGACCATTTCAGTTACACACTTTCTTCTATCTGAATATAATAAATTCTTTTCTGGTCTCTATTTTAAAACTAAGGTTAA
This sequence comes from Tegillarca granosa, assembly GCA_029721355.1. Lineage (NCBI taxonomy): Eukaryota > Metazoa > Mollusca > Bivalvia > Arcoida > Arcidae > Tegillarca > Tegillarca granosa. Next base: position 38,985,592 of record CM056598.1, on the reverse strand, counting down.
AAATTATTTTTTTAATCTTTATCCATAAAACTGTTTTTAAACTTTTTGACTTTTTTTTCAGAAAAGGTTAAGACAATTTATAAAGGTTTTTCATTATTAAAATTTCAGTGAAGCGGCATATGAAATCCCTTTATCATGCATGTGACAGGCGCGTTACACCCGGTGCAAGCTGGGCAGGTCTGTGTTCAAAAAAAATATGTTTTAAGTTGTGTGAACGTTAAAAAACAATTAAGTATATTTATCCAAAGTATTGTTGCCATGTGCTGACTTGGGGTAATAGGCATGCGCAAGAATGCAAGACACGAAAATTTTTAGAAGTTTGTGGAAGTGCTTAAAAACTAACTTTAAACGCACATAAAGAGTCACCATTAGACATACATTTTTTGAAGTTAATACTGTACCTGAATGAGTTCGAAAAATGAAGAAAAAAAATCAGAAAAATGTGTTAAATCTGGAAAAAAACGAAAGAAAGGAAAAAATGTGAGCAGTGATAACGGACAATGTAACAAAGTACAAGTACAAAGTGTGAGTACTTCTCATGACTATACTAGTTTAGAAACTAATGCACAGAATAATGGACAAATATTTACTACACCAATATTGAATCAAAATAATAGACTGTATAGCGTTATCCCGAGTCATTCTACACCAATAAATATGAATTTACAAAATCAACAAGCAATGAATTATAGCGCTTCTCCAATCATGGGATATCCTCAAGTTCAAGTTCAGCAGGGAGCTTCACAACCGTTTGATTGTTTTAATTATAGTGATAAAATAGACCAACTTAGCATAAAATTGGATAAAATGTTTCAAAGACTAGAAAAATTAGATCAAATTGAAAATAAATTATCAAAGTTCGAATCTTCAATGAAAACTGTTATCCAGGATGTGAACATTTTGAAAGATAAAGTGAGTGAAGTGGACTCAAGTATGAGCTTTATAAATGAGAAATTTGAAGAAACTATTACTCAATCAAATGAAATTAAATCAAGTGTTGAAGAAATGCGCTCAGAAAATTCAGAGTTACGCGAAGAAATACAAGCAGTGAAATCAGACATGCAAAATTTAACAGAACGACATCTTGAACTTCAGTCCAGGAGCATGCGAGACAATCTGATTTTTACTGGAATAGACGATGAGGAAGAAGAAAACACAGAAACAGTTCTCAAAGACTTAATCAAAAACACATTAGGAATTGAACATGAAATCAGTTTCCATAGAGTGCATAGGATAGGACGAAAAATGAATGGGAAAAGTAGGCCAATAGTGGCAAAATTTATTAATTTTAAAGACAGAGAGACAATCAGGAAAGCAGCTCCAAATGCACTGAAACAAAACCAAAATAAAAGATTCGGAGTTAATGAACAATATCCAAAGGAAATCAATGAAAGAAGGAAATATTTATATCCCTACTATAAGTCAGCAAAGAGAAATAACCAAAAAGCTAGTCTAGTATACGATAAATTGTATATTGATGGAAAGCGATTCGAACCGGAAAACCAACAACTGCCTGAAGAACCAAACCATTCACAAGAACCAAGGATAAATCCAAAAGCCAAGGAGTTCGTACCAAGAGGGAACCATGGAAAGGGAAACAACTCTCGTAACATCAACGGAGCACGTCGAAAGTAGGACAACCGCGGAGGTACATCAACGCGTGAATATAATGACTATAACAATGACAATGCTGACTCTCTGACTCCTGATGAAAACCATAATGACACAATAAAAGGGTTAAGCTTAATTTCTTTAAATGTTTGTGGAATTGCTCGCCGGTTAAAGTATTCTGAATTCCGCACATTATTATCGGATTACGACATTTTATGTTTAACGGAGACAAAAACTGACGACTGTGATGAAATTTCGTTAGATGGATATCAGTTTATATTTAGAAATAGACACGGATTTTCTCATGTTAGATCAGGTGGAATATGCCTCGGATATAAGGATTACATTAGTGATCATATTGTAATACTGAATACAGAATGTAAATTTGTGTTGTGGTTTGTGTTAAAGGGTGAATATTTGAACACTGATAGTGACTTACTTTGTGGTATAGTTTATATTCCACCTGAGGGTTCACAATACACTTCTCCAGAAGCTTTCGCAGAGATCGAATCTGAATATTTATCATTAGCCGGTAAGTACAAGTATGTTTGTTTAAACGGCGACTTTAATAGCCGTACTTGTAATTTAAATGATTTTTTTGAAGACTGTGAAATATGTGATTTTGATTATACTGATATTAATGATTTCTCAGCAGTAACTGAACTAGATAGACTGAATTTCCCCAGAAATAGATTTAACAAAGATACTAAAAAGAATAATTATGGTACTTATTTATTAGATTTATGTAAGTGTAATAATTTGTTTATTTTGAATGGAAGGGCAGGTAAAGATAATGGTATCGGTGAATATACAACTAGTAAGTTATCGGTCATAGACTATTTTATTGGTAATACTGATTTTCTAAGTTGCATCAAAGAATTTGAGATTTTGGAATTTAATCAACTTTTATCGGATATACACCGCCCTGTTATTTGTAATTTATGTTTTAACACTGTAAATAACATATGTAATAGCAATACACATCAGTCCACAGGTAATAACAATGTGAAGGTCAAACGTTGGGACCCTAATAAAAGTGTAGAATTTTGTAATAACATTGATATTATCGAAGCTGATTCAATCTTGAACCGGTTATGTGTTGCTTTTGATGGTCAAGTTGATAAGAAAAATGTAAATAGTATTTTTAACTGTATAAGTGATCTACTTGTTGAAGCAGCAAAACAAACATTTGGTATTTATAGTCCTAAATTAATGCGTAAGTCAGTGTCTTCAAAAGAGTGGTTCAATAGTGACTGTTTTTCTGCTAGGAAACAATATCGTAGAACAAAACGTTTATATAAAAAGTATAAGTCAGAAATTTTTAAATTAGAAATGTATAATGCAGAAAAGAATTATAAAAAAATCATGGATAAAAGTATTAAGAAACATAGAGTAACCTTGCAAAATAAACTCAAATCCTTAAAAACTTCAAACACAAAAGCATATTGGGAAATTATAAATAGTAATGATAAATTTACAAATAAATGTAATGTATCAGTTGAAGAATTTTTTGATTATTTTAAAAGTGTAAATATAGATGTAAATGCTGATTGTATAGTTGATGCTGATATTGATGTAAATAATAGTGATATTAATTTTGATGTATTAAATATCCCCATCACATATGATGAAATAATTAGTAGTGTAAAAAAACTAAAGAATAATAAGTCATGTGGTATAGATCAAGTTTATAATGAATATATTATCGCAAGTATTGATTTATTGTTACCTATTTATCACAAATTATTCAATATAGTGTTTGACACGGGTATTGTGCCTGATGTCTGGTTAGAAGGCAATATAATTCCTATATATAAAAACAAGGGTAGTAATTCAGAACCCTGTAACTACAGACCAATAACACTACTAAGTTGTTTAGGGAAACTTTTTACCTCTATAATAAATGCAAGGCTTATATTGTTTGCAGACGAATATGAAATATTTTGTGAAAACCAGTCTGGATTTAGAAAGGACTATTCAACAATAGATAATATTTTTGTTCTGAACACATTATTTCAATTAATAGATCTCAGTAAAAAAAAATTGTTTTGTGTATTTGTTGATTTTAAAGCAGCGTTCGATAAAGTATGGAGAAACGGTCTGTGGTACAAACTTTTGAATAATAATATAAAAGGTAAATGTTTTAACTTAATTGTTAATATATATAACGGTACAAAATCCAGAATATGTATAAATGGTTGTAATTCAGATTTTTTCATATGCACGTCAGGGGTTCGTCAAGGGGAAAACATGTCTCCATTTTTGTTTGCATTGTATTTGAATGATTTAGAAAATTATTTTTGTAATAATAATGTACTAGGTCTTACGTCTATAAGTGATGAGCTAGAAACTGAATTGAATGTATTTTTAAAGTTATTTTTATTGTTATATGCAGATGATACAGTACTTATGTCTGAATCTAAAGACGATTTACAACATCAACTTGACTGTTTTTCTCAATATTGTAAGGATTGGAAGTTAACTGTTAATATTGATAAAACTAAAGTAGTTGTTTTTTCAAAGGGTAGATTACCAAAAAACTTGATATTTACTTTTAATGATGTAGTTTTAGAAATTGTAAAAGAATATAAATATTTAGGTATAATTTTTTCTAGAGGTGGATCATTTTTAACTGCAAAGAAATATTTAGCTGATAGAGCTACAAAAGCTATGTACACGGTTATAAAAAAAGCAAGACGTTTTAATCTGTCAATCGAATGTCAGCTAGATTTATTTGATAAAGTTGTTATGCCAATTCTGCTTTATGGATGTGAAGTATGGGGTTTTAGTAATTTAGAAGTTATAGAAAGGGTTCATTTGAAATTTTGTAAATTAATATTACATGTTAAAAAATGTACACCTAACTTTATTGTCTATAGAGAGTTAGGGAGATACCCACTTAGTGTATTTGTAAAAACAAGAATTGTCAGCTATTGGTCAAGAGTTATTTATTGTAAAGAATCAAAATATACAACAATATTATACAATCTATTATTGAAAAAATTTTCGAATGGACATAATTCAAATTGGATATCCAATGTACAATCAATATTTTATGAGTGTGGTCTTAATAATGTATGGTTATCTCATACTTTTTCTAATAGAGTATGGTTAGTAAAATGTGTTAAACAAAGATTATGTGACCAGTATTTACAAAATTGGATAAGTGAATGTAATAACTCTTCTAGAGGCCTATCATATAAATTATTTGTAAATTCTAACTTTTTATTACCATATTACTTGAAATCTAACTTGTCTTTATGTAACAAAATTATTTTAAGTAAGTTTAGATGCTCCAGTCACAAATTACCAATAGAAACAGGTCGAAGGTTAAATGTACTTAGAAATGAGAGACTATGTAATCTGTGTGGCAAAGAACTTGGAGATGAATTTCACTATATAACGAATTGCAATGTTTTCTCTCCAGAACGCAAAATTTACATTCCTTTTTATTTTCGTAATAGACCAAATACTCTAAAATTTAATCAGCTTTTTTCAGTCACAAAACTGTCTGTATTGAATAACTTATGTAAATTTATTAAAATCATTAATAAGAGGGTCAGTCCTCCGGGTTAGTTATTTAAACAAATATTGTCTTGTAATTTCTTGCACATGCATTGTATTGTATTTATGTTTATGTATTGTATATATATTCTCTGTATTGATAATCTTCAGTATGAGAAATAAAGAAACTTGAAACTTGACTTGGGTTATTATTTAAAATCTTAATGTTCCCCGGACATTCTCCAGTTTGATCTATTTGTATTGATCACGTTAATTTATCTTGCCAATGACAAGTGTCATATGTTACATCCGGTACAAAAAACGGGCAATATTTTAATGTTAATTCATGTTGTAAAAAGATATATTAAATAGCTAAATGGAAAAGAAATTAATTCTAACATATGTCACTTATTCTGTTTTTTTTTTATTATCGATCTTATATATATTTTTTTAAATTCATGTTTTATTTTTTCTTAGTTATACATTGACAGAATATATGCAGATATATTACATACAATGTATATAAATACATGTACAGTAATTATCATATTGTAGTATATATTAATCGTAAAATTTTGTCTTAACTACTGTACAAAAAATATTATTCTCTCTCTGTGTGTGTGTGTGTGTGTGTGTGTGTGTGTGTATGACACGTGTGTGTGTGTGTGTGTTTGACGCGTATATGTGTGTGATACTCTGTTAAACTTGTTGCAATTATTTTAGTCATTTAAGAAAATTGTCAGCCATGTTCCCCAACTTTCTATAAATGATTCATATTTATCATATTTTAAGGCAATGCATTTTTCTATTTCTACCTGACTTTTTACATAAATTTTCCATACACTTATTGTAGGTATTTTCCTTTCCATTTTACATTTGTATATGTAATAACGAGTTAATAGTAAGATGTAATTTTGAGGTATAGTTTTCTGTATAGTACTTTGGATTCCAAAAATAGCACTTTTCTATCTAGAAAAATATTGATTTTAGTGGAAATGAAGTCTTCAATTTCCAACCAAAAGTCATTAATGATTCCACAATTCCAAAATAAATGATCTATTTTTTCTGAAAACTCTTTACAAAAGAAACATAAATATTCATTTTTAATATTTATTTTGTGTAAAAAATCATTCGTTGCTAGTATACGATGGTTTATTCTATACCGGAACCATTGCATTTTGGTATTTTTACATATAATAAAGGGGATTTTGTACAACACTCTCCAGTCTAGAGGTCTGTCAAACAAAGAATTGCATTTTTCTTTGCTTCTTTCCAACTTCACAAAAGCTTTCGTAAGAATTTTTATAAAAATCTTTACTACCTTACTCGTTTTTGTATAATATTGTATAGATAAAGGGTATGTCTAGGTGAAGCAAGTTACCTTGATTTGATTTGATTGATAACTTTTTTATATATGAAATAATAGAGTTTTTAATACCAAAATATTCAACAAAGTTTGTTCTAACAGTGGGATATCTTTGTACAAAATCATCAAAGCTTATAATTTTTCCATTTTCATTCATGATATCTTTAATAAAAGAAATACCACTGCAAGCCCAAAATTTGTAGAAAACTGGTTCATTATTTACAAATATATCCTTATTATACCAAATATGAATATCTTTTATCTCGCTAATATGTTTTGGTTTTGTTTTTCCGAGAGCACATTCCACGCATCGAAAACGTCATTCCAAAATGCAATATAATGATTTTTTTCTGATTTTATTGATATAGCAATTTCCATATTCAATTAATTTTTCGGTTTTTTAGTATATGTTTTTTTTTTCAAAAAGTAATTGTATTTAGATTGAGATTAAATAAACGTCTGATCCATGTAACCTTAAGTGCCATTATAAAGTGTTTAATTTCTATCATTTTTAAACCACCGACTGTATAATTTTGTATTAAAATATCTCTTTTAATTTGATCTATCTTTGATTGCCAGATAAAGTTATAAAATATTTTGTTCAGATGTTGTATTGTTTCGGCTGATGGATTTGGAAGAGCAATAAATAAGTGGTTAAGTTTGGGTATCATTAATGTTTTTATGACAGTTATTCTACCAAAGGAGTTAGCATTCTTTTGGACCATTGTTTCAAATCATTTTCTATCTCTTGAACTTTTTTTTTAGAAAAAATTATTTTGACAATTGAATCTAAATCAACAGTAAAATTTATCCCAAGTAGTTGAAATTGACCTTGATTCCAGTCTAATTTAAACCTGTGATCGAACGTTTCACCACAGTATTTCTTACTTCCAATCCGGTCTTTGAATTATTTACCTTTAGACCAGAGAGTGAAGCAAATTTTTTTAGAACATATAATGTTTCACGCAGGGATGACTCAGACCCATCTAAAAGAACAGTAGTATCGGCAAACAATGAAAGTTTAAATTCTTGATCACCTATTTTGATTCCCTTAATTTTTGGATTGTTTTTGAGAAGGGCAGACAGGATTTCTGCACATATTAGGAAATTATAAGGTTTCTTATATTTGTTACTTTTGAATACACATGTCACATTCTCATTTGCAAATTGTAATGTATTGAAATTATTATTTTGTTCATTTAAACATAAATCATTGATAAGTAGTATGTGGACAATAATTAACATAATGAATATATATATATATATATATATATATATATATATATATATATATATATATATATATATATATATATATATATATATATATATATATATCTTAAGTTGTTGATAACATCTTCCATTTTTTTGGGTAGAATTTCAATATTGTGTCATCACGGTAGTGTAAACCCGACGGAGAGTCAAACGCCAATTTTACACATGGGATATACAAATCAATATATAAACACATTTCATTTAAATTGAAACTAGGACGTCACAAAATAAACAAAGTATTGATACACAGCCACAGATGACTTCTGAGACATTTAAAATTTATTTAATTATTTAGTTCCTCTATTACAGAGATGAGCAATATACAATAGTATATAGTAGAAATATTAACATGTAACGAAAGTGCATATGAACTGGTGATTATGTAAGTTAAGAAACATAACTTATAGCATGTGTACATATTGTTGTTACAATTTCTGTATGACATATAGACAGAACGTCAAAGTTAAGTTGGGTGATAGGCAGTACAGGTGGAGAGTGGTAAGGTCTGTCCCTTCCAACATGTTCTGCAATGCTTATATTTGTTCCAAAGAAACTTCTGTCTATATTTTTCTATAGTTATGTTATACTGAACTCAAGTACAGTTATATACAAAACTAAATAAACAATAAAGTAAACAAAAGGAACGTGTACAACTTAATTAAACATATCTACAGAGTTGTCATGTAACTTATGTTTTACATGTAGATGTATAAGGTCTAACTGAGCGTAAGTGTCAAATGTTGTTAGCAAGCTGAAGATGTCTATGGTAACACGCGGATGTTGCTTGTATGAACCTATAGCTCAGGCGTCTAAAAAGGTGAATACCCTCCTCATTTCCATTCAATGATACAAGATTAACTCCGAGTAAAATCTAAAAAAATCTAGTGTCTGAACAGTTATTGAGCTCCATGTTTAGGTTTGCACCAAAGGTGTCCGTAAGAATATCCCAGAACTGAACTCTAATTGCAATAACACAAGGACAGGAACATATAACATGCAAAAAGATATCTGTAAAGACAACATCACAGATATCACAAGTATAAAAGTTATTAATGTTAGGGGGAATAACCCATAGCTTGGCAACAAAACGTGAAAGCAAAGTTCATTATGATCTGTTGGGAAGGTCCAAACGGTCGCATGCGAATAACTAGAGTGGAGTTGTCTAAAGCGTGTAAAATCAAAATCCTATTGCGTTCTGTATGTCCACTGAAGATATTCAAATTCAACAATAGCGTCTGTAACGAAGTGTTTCCAAACTTGTTTTTCTAGTATAGTATCTTCAAGTATGTAGTAAATAGCGATGTTTGTAAGCGAGTACTTGTCCAAAATTTTGAATAAATCTGGTATAAATCCTTTAGACTGTAGTGCCGGTGTTGCAAGAAACGAATGAAGACGTTGTAAGAAGATCTGTTAAGTAAGTGTTGAGGAGTCCATCGAGCAAAGTTTCTGAAAGAAAAGTAATTTCCGCTTATCGATTTCTGCACTAATCCTATAAAGACCAAGCATACTTTCACACATGTTGGAGCGTACTGGGTTTATCTCACTTTTACCGACTCTTGTAATGGCAAAATAGGCTTTTTTTCCTTTATCGCACCTTTCGTCTATTTTATGTCCGTTGCGGAAGAACACATTTTGAAGAATACCCAAATGGTTGTATTCTTTACTAAGGGGTATAGGAGAGTCACCAAGTAACCATATCTTATTGATAGTATTATATTTTCGCTCAGTTAGACCATATACCAAAATACTTGATTTACTGACATTAAACGTATAGCGCCATATAAATGCATATGAGAATGCTTTATTTAACATAAACTGAAGACCATTTGGGGTTAAACTAAGGCATGCAAGATCGTCAGCAAAACTTGGACTACAACACGGTATACCATTAATGTGCACACCGACATTGGAGTTTTTAAGTTGCTCAACAAGTTCATCTATATAAACAAGGTACAAAAAGGTAGAAAGGATACCTCCCTGTTTTACTCCTTACTTTATAGGGAACCACTTTGATTGTACCGAGTTAACTATAACAGAACTGGAAGTATATGTAAATCGTCAATTAGACATAAAAGTTTACCTTTTACCCAAGTTATTTAGTTTGTATATAAGCCCCTTCCTCCAGACCGTATCGAACGCCTTTGATGTATCTAGAAAAGCCGCATATACTTCGCTTCCTAATTCAATATTATGCAGTATGGCCTCTTGAAAATTAAAGGAGGCTGTAAGACAACTCAATCCAGGCTGAAACCCTTGCTGTTGGTTTGAAGGGAAGCTGTCATAAAAGTCATAAAGCTTTATTCGAAAAATTAGAATCTTCTCAAACAGTTTCTCAAAACATGGTAATAAAGCAATTGGACGGTAGTTCTCTGGCGAATTTTTACACTTATCACCGCCTTTGAAAATCGGTACAATAAGGCCTTTCTTCCAACTCTGAGGTACTCGTCCTTTTTTATCAATTTATTAAAAAAGTCAGTTAATACACTTCAGCAATAGTTCCCCGCATACTTAAGATGTTCAGACCGTCAAAGCCAGGTGCTTTTTTGTTCTTTAGGTCGCTTTTGCATTTGATAATTTCTTCGACCTTAATTTCGCCTCAAGGAAAGTTATCACCATCACAAGTAGTTGATTTTATGATATCATATTTCTCATCTACAAAGCTTTCAAATGCTTTATCGAAGTTTTCATTATCGGTTGGAGTATATATGTCCTCGTAGAAAGCTGCAAATAATTTTGCTACAGTGTCAGGGTCTGAGGCGATTTCACCATTATATGATATTTCAGGATAGACTCTGGAGTTTCTAGGTTTCGTTCTATTAATAAGGCGCCAGAACAATCTGATGTCACACTCTGCAGCAGTGTTTATTTCATAAAGCGCCTCCTCATAGTATTTGTCGGCCTCCGAGTTTAAAACGTTACGAAATTCTCGTTTAGCTCTTTTATAAGTGGCGTAAGACGCATGTTGCATACCTCTGGGTCTACTTTCATTAAGCCAGATTCGCCTTTAAGCGCGTTAAATTTTGTGAGCTTTTTTCACAATATTAGTCCAGTAGGGCTTAGTATGCGGGTTATATGTTGTTTTCGGTATCGATTCATCTGCCGTCTGTGTAAATACATTAACTAAACGATCGTTAAAACAGTCAATGTTATCTTCATTTATATACTTATGAATTCCAAGCAGTTTAGCGGTTAGAACCTCCTCATAATTATGACGAACAGTGTTATCTAGTTTATGCCAAGCTGGTGCACGGTTAATCGAGTTGCGCAATCTGTGACATTTCTGGAGACTGTTTATAGTTACGGTGATTAGAAGATGATCAGAAGTTATGCCTAAGGAACACTCAGCAAGTATTTCAGCATTGATATGAGATGTCATTACTTTGGGACACATTACATAATCTAACATTGTCTTATTTGTGATATATGTATAATTACTAGTATTTGGATTATTGATAATGTTATTATCGACTGTATATAAACTATTTCTGTGTATAAATTTTACAAGTTCGTTTGACTTATACCTGTTTACCTTACCTTTATCACAATTACGACAACTAGCATTGAAATCACCCGCAAATATAACTTTACCAAACTGACTATATTGTTCGTATATACAAGATATAAGTCCAATTTCATGCTTATAGCTAGCTATATCACTATCAGCTGGGAGATATACTGAGAAAAGATATAAAATCTCGCCATTTGAGCATTTAAGCTCAACACCTAAGATTCTATATGATAGTGTGTTTGATATCTCATTTGTATGAAAATCCATTGATTTCTTAAACATAATAACAACTCCGTCTTTTCCACATCTGCTTGTGTCGGATATAGAATTGTCAACTTGAGTGAACGAAGTATAGTTCGGATGTAAAGTATCTAAAAACGTGTGCGTTTGGCTTCGTAGCATGTGTTCACTTAAAAGCGCTACATCACAATCTGTTTGTTCCAGCACTTCATATAAACAGAGGGAAGAGGATAAGGCTCCTCTTACATTTCAACATAACAGCTTTAACACCATTTGGAACAGTACAAAAAACAGGATATATTTACAAAACATGGGTTTTTTATGTTTAGACCACAGAATAACAACAAATTAATTGTCATCATAATATTCATTATTATTAACGTACTGGGTTGATCTTTGACGCCACTCCCAGTTGGAAAGCCATATACGGCATACAATACCTTCCGGCCAAAATCCTTGGGCTTCAACAGTACTTCCATACTCTTGCAGAACATTTTACTTTGCTGATATTCGACCTCGGCGCCCCTCAAAGGTAACAAGCTCATTAACATGCACATCTTGTTTATTAAGGAAATTTACAATTACTTTTTTGTTGTTTTGTGGCTTAGATTACGGATATAGAATCTTGCAGAACGTTTCCGTGGTACATACGCCTCAAATATGTCATCGTCATTAGAGTTTGTGGTATTTTTGTTAGTAATATTAGGATTGGAAACGTGTCTAGAAGCAGAGCTAGTAACATGAACACTTATTTGACTTCCCACAGCAGTGTTTTTCGATACTATGCTTTTGTATTCATCAACTTTCGCGGTAGTACTTGTATTTGTATTGCTAGTGCGTTTGAACAGATTCTTTCTTACCTCATCGCGATTAACTTCCGCAGACACATCACTATAATGCTGTTCTCTAATCACACTGTCGGGTCCGTAAGAACTTTTAATTTCGTCATTGACCCTATCCTGATCCGGCGTATTCAGGTCGATAACATGGCCCTCTTGAAGTTTAGAAGGAGACGGACTTCTGGGATTTTGGGTTTCACTTGTTACTTGCGCGTAGGACTTTCCTAATTTGGATTGAAGCTGGTTAACCCCTCTTTGGAGTGAAGCTACTGTATTTGAAATACGCTTACTTTCCGCATCAATATAGAGCATGTGTTTACAATGAAGATCATATTCAAAATCGCCATACGATTTTAAATTATTATCTACACGTTTCACGAATGCATCGTATTTTGTGTGTTTTTGTGTTATATAAGCGCATTGCGTTTCGAGTTGGTTCTGACGATCCTCATTATTCTTTTTAAGCATTATGACGTCGTCATTTAAGGACTTGAGTTGCTTATCTTTATTGTGAACAACAGTCTCAAGTTCATTTACCCTTTCGATCAATAAATGCAACTTGGAATATATATGTGCAAGCGACGGTTTAACTACAGTACTTGTATCACTGTAATCAGCATCATCGACTGTCAATGTGGTAATGCTACTGCTTGTTTTTGCTCGACTGAAAACATCATCGATTTCCGTTGTATCTTCCATAATAAACATTTGGATGATATAACAGTCATTTGCGTACTTCGCAGCACTAGTGGCTTTATTAATTGTTTTTCTATTAACTAGTTTCCCTTTTGGGCAACCAGGTATATCATGCGCACGTAACTGAAGACTGTTCCTATACCACATAATAACTGTATCAGAATTACTGGTGATTTCCAGTAACTTTTCAACATACTGATCTCGAGGCAAGTTTAGTGCTGGGTATCAAGCATATCAATATACTGTTCATTGGACATTGAGCTTTGTGTAAATAATGATGCATTGAATGTAGTTTGAGACCCATCAGTACTATTGTCAATGTTTAAGGTTGGGTTTTCCGTATTCAAGTTTTGACTATTATAAAAGTCTGTTTTTACTAATTGAGTGAAAGTAGTAAATGATTGTTGACTGCTCTTGTCATAATCAAAATTGCTAGAAGCACATGTTGATGGCTGATTTTCCATGTTTCTGTTATGACTAAATTATGAGTGAGAAGTGCTCACTACTCTTAATAACTAAGTTAATTTAATGTTTACGTGTATATGGACACAGTTGACCACACACAATGGCTATATATGTAAAACTATATATAATATATTTCACCATAAGATCGTTGTTTGGGGATGAAATCAAAGTTTAGCCGCTGATATTTCAAAACCATTCGGTGCTCTGTATCTTCACACTTAGTACAGTCTTAATCAATATGCTATGAAATTGCAAAAGTCGCTGCAATTTACCATTTTTCCGAAGCGGTCAGTACAGACGTCCCGACTGTCGCCATTTTTTCAAGTGCTAACCTATTATACCAAATTTTACCTGAAGAATTTTAATATATGTTGCACTATCAACTCCGCCATTAAGAAACAACGTTTGATTAAGCTAGACCACAACGCAGAAGGCAATGATAATCTATCTGCATTCGTTTTAAAGGGTAGTGTCATGTGCAGAATTTTTAATTTTACTAAAAAAATGTTAAAAATTATGCAACTAACAATCGACTCGTCACTCATCTCTGTCCACCGTGTGTCATTGTATATATAAAAGAGGCTACTAATATTTAAGGTGTATTATTTCCACCGACAACATATTCTATTCTGTTCTATAGAATTTTACTATAAATTTTGTATAAATATTTTAGAAATTTTCGGGAAGCATTAAAATAGCCATTATTTTGAAAAGTTGGAGAAAAAATTGCGGTAAAGTAATGGCACGTGATTCCATTAATATACATATTTTTGAAAATTAAACCCCCATCCGAAAAGAAGAAATTTATTTTATCCTTGGAAACCTTTTTATAGCAGTTTAGTTACGTTTAGAAGATTTCCCAAATTAAAAATCTTTTACATAAGATCATGCGCAAAATAAAACTCGGAGGACTTTAGAGATAGTTGGTCTAGTGTTGTTTAACGCCATATCAAGAATTTTTTCAGCTATAAGATAGGAGACAATTTTTTATTAATCTCGGGGATTAATATTAACAAAAGTTCAGGTAGTGCGTGAGTGTGCAGGTGTTTCTGATTTGCATTGTACCAGAGCGCACTTACGGCAACATTTAGAGTGCTAGCACAGATTAACACCGCAGACAATTCAGTCTATTATATTGGTATCGAGCCAACCTGTAAGAGTCTATGACAAGAAAAACCTTTTATCACTTGCGGTGGACTACGGTCGAACCTACACCAATGAAAAACCTTGAGTTTAAAGCCTTAACCACACCACCGCCCCTCCCAATATCACCGATAAGACAGAGAAATTTTACAATTGATCACCCCTTTCATCGTAAAAATGCAAATGTATGTGTCTCATTAGTTTTCTGTAACTTTCAGTTAATAAATAAATAAACAAACAAATAAATAAATAAATAAATAAATAAATAAATAAATAAAAACAAAGACAATTTTGAATACTTTGTATGTTGCGTTTCAAAGTCGCGTTAAAAGAGTCGCTACAAGGCAGTTTTTAATAATTCATTAAAAGGGAAATAACCCCTAAGACAATCGTGTACAAGCTTAATGAGAAACATAGCTAATATGGTTAAAACATACATAACACACCAACTTGGGTTTAATGTACTAGTATAACATTAAATTATATAAAATTTTAAAAAAATGATATAAACTTCAATATCAGGTTATTCATCGATATCAGTTATTCATTTTGTGAACGTTTTAGACCCCTGGACAATGAGCCAACGCGCGTTTGAACTGGATTGGTCTAAAAATAAATAATACATAGGTTTAGCATTGCTTTACTGAGCTAGTGAACAGGATTGATTTAAAATTCCGTAAATTAATCAAAATGAGGAATATTTCTGAGTAATTCTGTTAAACAACAACAACAACAACAACAACAACAACAACAACAAACAACAATAAAACAACAACATAAGAACTAAGTATTATATATTTTTTCATTCCCCATATCGTGTTTTAAAATATGTAAATGTTTTCATAAGACAACACGCGTAAAACCCATTATTTTATCTGTCATGTACAAATTTGAATTTCTTTACAAGACACCCAAAATTAGCACATGCTTTTATTCTAAATATCTCATTTTATATTGAAATTCAAAATTAACACATAGCACATCAACAACAACTTGTCACTTTTACCACGGTAGGATTGGCGAGAAAGACGGGAAAATATAAAAAAATAACTTCCTTTAGTAAAACTGCTTTTGTGATGACAAAACATGACGAAAAATGACATAACTTGTCTCTGAAGTTAGATGTAGAGTTACAGTCAACTCCGTGATTTGTTGGCTGTTCTAACTATTAACTTGTACGTGGCTGGTCGTCGCATACATTATTAATTTATCTGATTCATTTAATTTATATTGTGGTAATTTGAAATTTTAATAAATTGAAGTATATTTGCAAATATATTCAAAATAACCACAGATGTTTGAATATTTTGTTATATAAAAAAATTTAAAGATTAGATTAAGACATAAAATAAACGTTTAGTTAAATGTTTTTGGAAGTAGATAGAAAAAGCACGATTTGAATGCTTGCTGTGATCACAATATAAATTAAAATCATGGAAAACCGTATAAGAATGACTAATTTTATTATGATCCTTTGAAATTCAATGACCGATACAAAATTTAAACTTTTTATATTGGTATTATTATGTAATGTCACGTTTGAACTCAACGTTACAAGTTTATACTGAACTGCCGTTCACATCTAATTTTGCGTCGTAAAATTAAAAAAAATATATATCTTTTATTATCGACATAAACCGATCACAATAAAGTTTGATAATATGTTTTTTCAACTAAAAAATTCCGTATTAGAAAACTTATCACATGTTTTTCTTTTATTTATGAGAAAGTCAATCATCCAGGTTTATACGTGTTTAATTAGTAATAAAGATTTAATTGTATGATAACTCGCGTATGGAACGCCATAACTGTCTTTATGGTACAAAATGGTATATGAATTCATTTTATCGTGATATTATTTGCTTTCATCGTTAAATGTTTTGGTTTTACCATTATACATTATAGTTTTAACATTATATGATGTGATTTTACCATTATGTTATATATTATTTGGTCTGATCATTGTATGATTGAGTTTCGCCATTATATGTTTTTTAACATCATCATTAAATGTTTTAATTTTATCATTATATGATTTGGTTTTACCATTATATGATTTGCTTCCGTCATTGTATGATATAATCAGATCATTATATAATTAGCATTTACCATGATATGGATATATTTCATCGTTATATTATCTCATCATAATATAATATTCAAAAATCATTACATGATTGCAAAACTATTTTATATGGTGGTTGCGAATCTGACAAATATCGTCGTGAAATTGAAAGCCTTTGCGATCATATTGATTATGAACGAGAAAAACCTTGCCACTCCGTGTATGAATGCATTTAAAATGCAATACACAATCCGGAACTACATTACCATAGGTAAACAAACATAGATCAATAGTCTAGTCAATCTATGAAAACATATACCGGGGTCAAACCTTAAAAAAATTGCAACAGAAAATATTTTTATGTGGGTGTTTTCAGGAATTGTGTTTTTATTCACAATAAAAATGTACCAAGTTCAATCCAATGGGGATTTGGGGATTTGGGTTTTTTTGTCAATTGAAGTTACCAATAGCATTTTCTATAGAAAAAGGAGATAACTCTGTATTGTGATCCTAAATTTTAAATAAAAATTTTCGAAGATTTCAAGTTTTCTCTGATACTTTATGGAGAACAACCTACAATTTAGATGGAAATTTATACATAGACTAAAAATAGATAATTTAAGACAATTTAGAATGTAACACAGGGTGTTTCAAGATATCTGTCCCATTTTAAAATGCTCGTTAAAAATAATTACACCATATATCTTGATGAAAATTTCGTCATTTAATCTTCATGTCTAGCAATTATAATAGTTGAAAAAATTATTTTTGCACCTAAAACGTTAAAATATTTGAAAAGCAAGAACTAAAATTTTTGTAAAAATCAGTATTTGCTTCACTACTTCAGCTTTCTGCTGCAATGTGAACTCCATTTTGGAAGTAAAACTGATTTTTGATGACATCACTGATGACGTCATAATTTGTACGTGAATTCACTTTTCCCGTTCTTTTTGGCAAAGAACAAATCTTAGAATTCCAATCTTTCAAGTGATACCAATTTCGTATCTATGACTTAAATATTTGTAAAAATATTGAAAACTTAAGATGGGACAGATATTTTGAAACACCCTGTATGTAAATGGAATGTAAAAAAAATTAAATTATATTGTTGAAAGAATTTATGCAAAACGCTGGTTAAGGGCATGTTGATGAGATGGAAAAAAGATTTTTTCACCTCAAAATGGCTATAGTATATTTTGTTATACTCAAAAATGATAAAATAAGTATATCTCAGGTTAACAACATAATTTTTCTATACTTTTCTTCATTACTTTGAGTATTCTGTTATTAATTCCTATAGAAACATTAGATTGTGAAAGACTAAAAATAAAATGCAACTGAATGAAAATGGGCCAATGACTTCACTTGAAATGAAATCAGAAATGTTGAATATACATATGGAATCAATTATGATTGATTAATTCCAGGGTCTTTGCTTTACTTTTTGTTTTCATAGCAAAAAACATGTGATAGTTGAACTAAAACTTCACCTGTTTTACAGGAGTTATCTCCCTTGTCTATAGAAATATCCCCATAACAAATTAAAACTTCTCAAAAACTTGTTTCCCCCTTGTCAGATTTTGGAAGACTTTTTACTATAAACCTTTTATGTATTTGAGTGCATATTAGTTACAAAATTTGTTCTGTTGTAATTAGTTTAAGGTCAAACTGTAGATTGACTAGACTACAATGAAGAACTAGTCTGTCATACTAACAAACCACACACACACACACACACACACACACACACACACACACATCTCGAACAATTAGGTCTTATAAAAATTCTTCCTACCTTGGCAAAGCTGTCCATATTATTATTTTGAGACAATTGTAATGGTGCAATTTGTCAATTAATTTTGTGTCTCACGGGAAGTAAATTTCAATTGAAATTAGATTCACGAAACGCATCAGAAAAATCACAAGGTAGATTTTGCACCCATCCAAAATACTGAGTATGTCTCAAGAATCGTATATATGCCATATCAAGTAAAAATTGTCCATTTCACATGCTTCGTTTGTTGATCGGAAAAACCGAAAAATCAGCTGTATGCTTTTTAATCAATATAACAGAGATACGGTAGCAACTCCTCAAAACCAAAATACATGGTTTAAGTACTACGAAACTCTTTGCTAATTTTAAAACGATCATTTTCTAAACTTTGAGAGATATTTGCACCGCATCAGGCTGTCTAACATTTGAACGATACCGAGTATGAAACTCGGCAAATAATGTTCATGTCTAATCACATGAGTGAATCTCAATCTAACAATGTCGACATTCAAGAAAAATCTCTCGGTAATTCTCTGTCTACGCTCACATATCCCGGCGCTGATTCGAAACCTACATGCTTGGCCATTGAAATCATCCCCCCTGCTACAGTTGTCTCCGTTTCAGATTCACAAATTGCACTTCAATAATATAGCCAGCAGTCTTTCAGTGTAAATAACACTTTTACTTCAAACTTTTTTTTTCAAATTCTCACTTTAGTTCTCGCACTTTTAACTTCCATAATTGAAATGGCGCCACACGTGTGTACCTGATTTTCGACCGAAATATAGTCCACAAAAAACAACACATTCATTGGTGATATTTCAATTTTTACTTATGTTTTTTATATCCAATATTCTCAAAAATTCATAAGGCTAATGAAAAATCTAGAAAATACCATCAAAATACCTGACAACACTTCTATTTTTCAAACCAAACCCCCCCCCCCCGTTGTTACCCCACACCAAAATAGTGCGCATTAAAAATGTGTCGTTCTCGGTCTAAAAAGCACGCTGTTCGTGGTTGTTGCGTCTACTAGACTACCCCAATGTGCATGTGTAACAGATGGGAATTTCTTAGTCTTGAAATCAATGAATAATTTTTAAAACATATTTAACGACAATAAAACGATTGAACTGTTTTAAAATGATGTTCATTGTCAATATGAATGCAAAAACTTTGCAAAGCAAACAAATTATAACTGTAGCAAATTTCAAATACGGCTTTGTCTAGGCGTAATAATTTAAATGTTTGTGTGTTGTCAATGACATGTTAAATGGAAAATTTGATTTTTTACAAAAAGAATTATTTAAAATTCGAAATATTTTTTTTGTTGAAGACATCAAAATTCTGCACATGACAATAACATGACGCTTTGAACAAAGTTACCTACTATAATAATAACAAAAGAAAAGGTATGACCAATCGAAATTCATGCCATCAAAGGAGAAGTGATATATGTGTAGATAGATGATAATTTTAGAACTCCTACAAAAAACTCAATCCACACCACCACCGGCACCACCATCACCACCACTTGAGGCAACGTTATCTTTATGCCATGGAGACTTGACTCGTCCAGAATTTTACAGTAGGAGGTACCAAAGTGGTAGTACCTCATATTTCAAATTTTTCTTTCACAAATTTATTGTGTTTGAGTAAATTTAATGTAAGTTTCTTTCTGCTGGGCACAATACTAAAACGGTAACTTAAATATATCTTTTTTTATATATATCACCACCTGTAGGTTTATTGATGTGGGTGGAATTACACATTATATTGATATCAACTATCGTACACATAAAAGTTGAGCTATATAACACAAAACAAAGTTTGATAACGGGTTTAATATCACCATCAGGGATTAACATTTAAAAATGCAACAGCATGAACTTGATACCGCATAAATTTCAAACTATTATTAATTGTCATATCCATTGTAATGACAACTGTTCAGTGTATTAAATCGAGTTATATTATTTATATTGTTAATTGAAAAACAAAGTTCATTTTATCTACCAAAGCATGAACAAATTTAATGATTTATCGAACCTTGAAGCACAGGTGTCGCTGATTACTTGGAATGCTTACTTACTTAAACTTTTTAATCATAATGAGTTGTACTGATAATATATGTTCTAGTTGTGTTAAATCCAGGAGATTTATTTTATTTATTTCAACGTTCGCTCTTTTCATAGATAATTTACTTTTGACAATTGTCGGTAAGTAACACTTATTCTTTTCCTTGCGTGTTTAACGTTATTGTCTTGTTGTCTTGTGCTACTACAGTGCCTGTCCAAAAAGTCAGAAATTTTATAAAATCAATTTTAAATACATGTTTGTGTTTTCATTGTTTGTCTTGTGTTGCTAATTTATCATTATTTTGTATTGTTGCATGTTCTTCGTTACGTTTGCTGTTGCCAACTTCACGTTTTATCAGCTGCAAATTTTCTTTTGATTAAAAATAAACATATTTTTTAACTTCATTTAAGGGATAAAATCTTTCCGTGTCATTTATTTCACCATTATTATACATGTATATAATCTATGTTGTGTCAGATATTATTGTAAACAATTAACCCTTCACACAGCAAATAAAGTTATAAGAAGTTAGGTAGAGAAGTTATGTGAAACAAAACTAGGAATTGACGACTAAGTGTTTCCTAACAAAGTAGATCTATAGCTTTGTAATTTGTTCCTTAATATAAATTGAATAGGGTGGTGTTTTTGAAAGTGCTCCATAATTCAAACGCATATGCCATTTACCCCGACTATTTATCTTGTGAATCTAAATATATAAAATTTGAATCCCAAAAGTTTCTCCAAGCTCAAGCAATTTTACAGATAAATGTGTTAAAATTTGATTTTTGGCTAAGTATCATGACAATAACATAAAGAATCTCGTTCATTTAAATGAAAAGACGCTTTTTATGGCTTTGTCCATGTTTCCTGCATTAAAAAATTGACGCATATTAATCAAGTGTAGTCAATTGTCTTAAATTTTTTTCGGATTTTTTTTTCTAAAAATTGGTACCAAAAGTTAAACTGTTTGCATATACATGTATTTCTTAAAAATTAGTTTTGACTTTTTAAGTACAGTATATTTCAAATACACGGAAACTTCCATTTCTATATCCATTCACTTTTTATTTAACATAAACTTGATTGGTTTTTTACATATGCATCAACGGATTTTTACATATGAACTATTAGAGTTTTTCATAAAGGGATTTTACACACGCAAAAATAAATTTGAGAAATTTGAAAATACTGAGTTCCCCCAGGTCATCAATCCCTAAGTGGGAAGTTTTTGCATCTATGTAAACACAATAAAGTTGTGATTAAACTGACAAAAAAGCCAGGAAACTTATTTAAAGTGTCCTAGTTATGTTAGATGTTCGACTAAGAGTTTGTTATAACGCGACTCTTCAGTATTTATCAGGTAACGTTATATATACTAGTTTGTCAATTATACTTGATTCTTCAGCGGTTATATACGTTTAGTACCTAGCCAGTTTTTCCTTCAAATTGATGTTTTATTATTCCAATTCTATTATTTTATGCAGTTTAGATCAGCTAAAATAGTCTCGTCAAAGTATCAAGTTATACTCCATTACGTTTTGGTTACCAATCATCTCCCTTGGGTATATGATCGCATATGTTCACATTTTCCCGTTAAACGACGTTATTCTGATAATGGGCGACGTACATGCCTTTCCGCACGTTGCATGGTGGCGGACCTGATTGCGCCTCGTGTAAACTTTTTAATTTGGTTTTGTTTATCAGTTATATCATTGTTCAAAATTAGTTCAAATCTATGACGTCAACATTTGTATTTTATTCTTCCCATCGAGACACTTGCTCTAGGCGGGCTACCGCTTTATCAAAAGTTTCTTTGACTGCATTTTCATAAACGAATGTTATCAGAAACGCTGCCTAAAACATTCAAAATTTGTTATAACATTATTTTTTTTTAATTTTGCATACTTTCAAGACAACTGGCGTCCAGTTGATTTATATGTTATGTCTAAGTCACCGACTAGATGACCATGTCCAATCAAACTGGAGATGGAAAAAAACATTTTAATGAAATTATCGGTTTTAATAACGGTTTTGTTTAAAGATATAAGTTACAGAAAAATAAGTAGATGTCTTTTATTGGATCTGATTCATCAAACTTTCTTTAAACATTTCATTGTTTACAATAATGTTTTTATTGCAGTTCCAATAATACCAAATGTTCTCAGGGAATATGAACTCAGAAGCCTTTCAAATGGAGAACAAAATGGCTTCAGTAACAATCAGACAAATAATCAAGATTTATCACGTGGCGCACCATTTGTGGCATGTTATAACTCTTCAGTGTATTCAAACGCATCTAAATGTGGAGAAAACAATAACACCAACGGCTTTCCTAGTAATGGCACTGGACATCAGGGTACTGAGCCAATTAGTGATAATAGTGTAGCAATTGGATTATTACTGGCAACCAAACCACTGGCACAACTTACCGTTACTGTTTTTATCGGTAAACTAATAAACAGGTAAATTTTATCATTAGTGATCAGTTGTTCAAACCAATTAACCAGCCTAAATTGGTTTGTGAATATTTGTAACTTGTGACAAGTATTTTTTTAAAATTTGCAATTTGGTTCAAAAGTTAATACAGACAATTAATATTTTTAAAAAGAATAACTGAATCGAAATACTAGTTTATACTGTATATATCTAACAAAAATACCTGTTTAAATTTTGCCAGATTAGTCTAGTCAGTCTACGGTTTGACCTCAAACTAATTGCAACATAACAAATTTTGTTACTAATATGCTCTCATTTACATAAAATGTTTATATTAAAAAGTCTACCAAAATCTGACAAGGGGAAACCAGTTTTTGAGAAGTTTTTTTATTTCTTATGGGGATTTCTATATTTCAGGTAACTCCTGTAAAACAGGTGGAGTTTTAGTCCAATTATCATATGTTTTTTGCTATTTTAACAAAAAGTAAAG
Source organism: Tegillarca granosa (assembly GCA_029721355.1). Classification (NCBI taxonomy): domain Eukaryota; kingdom Metazoa; phylum Mollusca; class Bivalvia; order Arcoida; family Arcidae; genus Tegillarca; species Tegillarca granosa. The sequence continues at coordinate 38,962,101 of CM056598.1, read as the reverse complement.
CAAAGACCCTGGGATTAATCAATCATAATTGATTCCATACGTATATTCATCATTTCTGATTCCATTTTAAGTGAAATCATTGTCCCATTTTCATTCAGTTGCAATTTATTTTAAGTCTTTTACAATCTAATGTTCCTATAGTGATGAGGAATTAATAACAGAATACTCAAAGTAATGAAGTGGAAGTATAGAAAAGTTATGTTTTTAACCCGAGATATACTTATTTTATCATTTCTGTGTATAACAAAATATATATGAAGTGAATAAATCTTTTTTCCATCTCATCAACATGCCCTTAATCAGCGTTTTGCATAAATTCTTTCAACAAATTTTTAATTTTTTTTTTTACATTCCATTTACATATTGCATTCTCAATTGTCTTAAATTATCTATTTTAAGTCTATGTATAAATTTCCATCTAATTTCTAAGTTGTTCTTCATATAGTATCATATCGGAGAAAACTTGAAGTTTTTGAAAATTTTTGTGTAAAATTTAGGATCACAATACAGAGTTATCTCCCTTTTCTACAGAAAAAATGCTATTGATAACTTAAATTGGCAAAAAACCCAAATTCCACTGGATTGACATTGGTAGATTTTTTATGGTGAATAAAAACACAATTCCCAAAAACAATCACATAAAATATTTTCTGTTGCAATTACTTTGAGGTTTGACCCTGTTTTTTTATAGATTGACTAGACTAGATGTGCATATTTCGGAAAATCAATCCTCATCAGTGACACTAGGGTAGAAAAGTTTGAAAGATAAAAAACAAAAGCCAAACAGTTGAAAATAAATGAATCTTAAGTTTCAAAATTAAATGATTACAAATCAAGCTAAGGAATGCTTTGCATGAGGGAACAAACTTTAGTTATAAATAAATTAAAAAAAATTCAGACGGCTGAAAATTTTGCTAAATGGTACATGTTCTGACAGCACAAAGTACTGCCTACTGAGTTATGGTAACCCTCGGGGAGTTTTACTCCAGCAGCAGCGGTGCCCGCTCAGGGGTAGTAAATATTTGACAAAAATACCTGTTTAAATTTTACTGTGCCAGATGTGCACATTTCGGAAAATCATTCCTCATCAGTGATCTTTATAATAAATATTTTATCTTTTCAATAATATCTTAAATTTGGACTAATTTGGTCAAAAACAAGAAAGAACAAGACTTATATTAATATATATTCCGTTGCCGGAGAGGGGGAGGGATGTTATATTCAAGGGTCTGAAAAAATGTAGGTTTAATCTTTTATTTTAAGTTTCGTTTTAAATTATATCATAAAAAAGCTTCGTAAGTCTGTTTTTTAAACAGAGACTGTCTTTCCAAAATTAGCAATTACAGTAACTAAACCATTGCTCCAGTACACGTTGGCGCAACCCAGTGTCATTATCTTCTTGGACAAAGGGGACAGACATCAACGTCATTCTCGTTATCTTTTGTTTACTCTTACAACCAAGAAGTTGTATATTTCATTCATAACCGATGTTCTTTACATTTCATTTATTTTACAGGATTGGCTATAGTGTTCCCATGTTTATGGCTTCAGCTATCTTATTTACTTCTTCAGTCAGTAAGTGTTGCTTCCCGTGTTTGTAACTTTATGTATATTGTTGGCACTTCATTTTTTGCGACATTTGCAACATTTCCGATATAACCGTGAATTTACAATCCTTTAATTTTTCACTTTAAAAACCATTATCTTAAGAATGGTCACAATGTCAAGAAAGTACTCACGTACGCGAGAGCAGCGTCGTCGTCGTGACCTTTGCCCACTCGGCAAAGATCGGAAGAACTCGTAATTTTTACTCTAGCCTTAGTGTGACCAGTGTTTAAGCAACTATAGCTGTCACATTTCACACTGTTCTAAAAGAGCTGTGTTTTTAGATATATGAAAATAAAAGAATGCTCAAACATGCAAAAACAGCCATTGCATTACAGTATCAAAACAAGTAATAATAAAGATTATTTGTTAAGCAATTGGGTAGACTGGAAATTTGTGCGTTTAGTTTAAACATATTTTATTGTCATAAGAAACATGTAATTACAAAATCTTGAAACACATGGCAAGTACAATTGACCAAGTGGTAAGTTACACTGATAATGTGCCATTTATAAAATATATTATTTAAGTGAATTTCACATATAAACAATAACAATAGTAGGTAATTGTATTTTATAAGTCAATCAGAACTATCGAAACGTTTACTATAATGTGTGAATTTTTGTGCTGTTTTAATTTTTTTTTATTTTGTGGAGAGAGAGAGAGAGAGAGAGAGAGAGAGAGAGAGAGAGAGAGAGAGATCACCATAAAGTAACAGTTCAGCAGTAAGGGGTTGAGGTAGGGTGGAAAGAATTGTATATTGAATATGAGAGTGTAAAAATAATGTGTTGAAGTTCTAATTTGGCAACAGATATAGAGGATTATCTACTAAGTTTTCATTGTAAAGATCATATCTTAAATAACTGCAGTTAGTGCGAAGTATGGTGTGATAAATGTGATTATTTTCGAATGCCGGTGTTGTTATATGGCGGGGGCTTGGTAAGATCGGAATTAAGGGGTCTCTTTAAAGTTGCTGTGGAAGGTATAAGTTTAAGTTCGGATGGCAATGAGTTCGTTTATAACGGACAAAATCTCGTTTATTATTTGATGTAAAATATGCAGCACTAAAATTATATCCAATTTGCCTGTTTCTGTCCCTGTCGATCAAATATGAGAAAAAAATGTTATACTTCGTATACTTTACTAAATAGCAAAACATCGAACCACTTCGTCATTCACTGAATAAGAGATACCTTTTGAAAGCATTGCACTACAATATCAAAAGGCCAAACATGCTTAATTGATTCAAAGAGCTCTAAAGTACTGATGAAACAAGCATGTTTTTGATGAGCTGAAGAAGACGTTTCTTGTATATTTCAGTATTTGCCGTAGGAGAGACATATCTGGTTTTATTATTAGCTCGTCTTATTCATGGATTCGGTTCAAGTTTGACTACGATTTCATGTAAGTATCATCACATAAAACGACAATATTTCATTTATTATTGTGTCATATTGGCAAGATAGACAAGCTGTTGATTAATAAAACTCCACTGGCTGTATATATAAAGATATTAGAATGAAAGATAAAATTACCAGTAAAGTGCATTTGACAATCACGAATTGCCTAGCAGGTTAATCGAGAAAATATTGTTATAAAAAAAATGAAATTTGTAACGTAAAAACATGTAATTAGCCAACGCAACCAAGAATACGGAACTCTTTATATACATGAAAAATACATTGGTACCTTAAATTATGAATACTTTGTACGTGAACTGAAGTAAATGAACAGCAGTATGGGAAAATTACACGTATTATCACAAGGCCCTAAACCGGCCTTCCCGATTCACAACCAGTGCTCCATAAAATAGAATCAAATAAGAAAATATAAAAGCTTCCGAAATATGTAATTGACCAAAACCATACACATGAATGTTATGATTAATCTAGTTTTATTATAAATGTTTATGATTTTGGGTACTATGGAATCTTCATTGTACATCAATAGTGAGTAACTTGACATCCCTAGACATGATTTTTTAAAATTCCATCTTTGATGGCGAATGGACATTAATTATATCATAAGAAGTACCAACGGTAACAATTTGGAAGAAAAACAAATGATTATGTAGTGTTTAAATTGTAATTAGAAAAGTATTTGAAAATAGTCATTAATGTATTTTAAGGGCGGAGACTGTGTGTTCAAACCCCGACCGGGTCATACTTCACATTTAAAAATTGAGATACTGCTTCCTCGCCCGGTGTTCGGTATTGGAAAAACTGGTTCACATGGAGCCAAGATTATTTGAGTAAGGAGATGCTTGTCTGGGGCATATTGACTCGATGAGCTAACAAAAAGTTGCCCTGACTGTACCTTGGTACAAGGCAGTCCATAATTCAAATCGTATACATGTATATCACGTATATACAAACTTAAAATATGTTCTTAGAATAAAAGATTAATCTTTAGAAATTAATAAATTTGCTCTCGGGATGATAGCTGAAAACTGCTTCGGTGACGTTAAACAACATTACAACTAACCATCAAATCAATATATCTCAAATTATGCTAACAGATGTATTTAATATTCAGACCATTAATTGTGAACACCGACGATTATTGTACTTTACGATAAATTAACATCCAAGTTCTGTGTGTTTAAACCCATGTTAACTTAACTTGTTGGTTAATAGATTGCGTAATATGTAATATTCAAAGACATACATACTTATATATATATAACAGCAATAAAACATAGATTTTGAAATGAGATAAAAATCAATATATATATATTTTTTTATCACATTTCAAAATCTATGTTTTATTGCTGGTTTTTTATGGATATCTAGTAAACATTCCATTAGGCTAACTAAGCTTTGAATAAACGGTTCCAGATTTTTGGAAATAGCGTTTATTATAGAGTTTTAACGTTCGCGCTTGGTTTTTATGAGTCTCGATGACCACTTGGTTTATAGCATTTACAGATTATAGTTCCTTAGGTTTTAACAAATTAAGTAAGACCATTGAATATTGACTTGGACGTTTAACAATTACTTCACTCAACTCTACTCTGTAACATTTACCAAATTTACAAGCAATGGCTCTTTAATAATATCTTTTACATGTAAACCTAATAACAAAATATAAATTGTTTATATTACAACATATATGTCACTAAGATGACAAATAACTTATCAATTTATAACCATATGTCATCATATTAAAAAAATCATCATTTTTATGGTTGAATCTACACACGGTTCTCTTATTACTTATCCACAAAACTGCATTCAATTTTTCTGTGCATAATATATAAACGGCCCTTTTTACTTAATTATGCCTCTCATGAAAAATGTAATACTTGGTTCAATGATAAATTCTTCACTTAAAATCAAATTCTCGGGGGGAACTTACTGCTAGTTTAATCTACAGAAGATCTCACTTTAGAACATTGATCACGTGATTCTTTATCCAAAACGTTAACAAGCACAATAAAAAAGCATGGATCAAGAGCAATGCCACAACTTTCTCGTGCGTATCCTAGCGAAACTGCTGTCTTATTTGCAGCCATTTTTCCATCTGAGCTCAGCCATTTCATATCCTTAGATTCAGATTGTCCCAGTTGAACTGAACCTTGTTCTTTTCTTTGCAGAATCTGTTGTCGTTCTCTCACGAACACGTTTTCTTTCTGTCCCAAGCTTCAGGATTTTTATAACTCATGGGCTAATAAGAGTGAACTGAATACTGATCGAAATAACAACCAATTTATATTGATAACAACAAATTTAGAATTTTACAATAATGGGTTAACTTAATGCAGCTAACTATAATAATAATAATCGAATGAAATGAACATTCGTTTAATTGGTTAAATATTGTTTTACGTCATATCAGCAACTATTCAGCTATTCATGACCAGACACTTTTAATCAATCACCAACAAATCTTTAACCTGTTGTAATTAAAATACCAGATACAATATAACAAACATTGATGAAGAAATTTAGTAACTCCTGGACATTAGCATAATGACTCAATGGTATCCAGTGGTTTAGTTCAAGTTATATATTTAAAATAGATAAATAAATAAATAAATAAATAATAAATAAATAAATAAATAGAAATAAAATTAAAATAAGAATGGTCTTGTTTTCCTATTTGCTTTTAGGTTTGGGAATACTGGCATTTAAGTACCCGGATGACGATGAACGTGGAAAAGCCATGACCTTCTCCATTGCTGGTCTCTCGTTTGGATTACTAGGTAATGCATATAGGCAAATTTGTCCAGTGCATTTTAATACCGTGGATTACAAAAATTCTAAAAAATGTAATCTTGTAGTTTCAATACTTGTAAAAACAGAAACATAAAAACAACGGTTCCTTTATATTTTCACAATTCCTAAAGAAAAATCATTGATTCAAGTGCTGGTAAGCTAAAACAAAAGATTAAGAAGGTAAAAAGTACATAGCATCTACAATGATATGTTTGTACAATTTCAACTAAAACAATTACTTTGAGCATGTTCGAATAAAATCAATTTGGATCTTATGAATAGGTAATAAAAATAATAATATTTTTAACTTCAGAAGGAACAAACTCTTAACCATGCTGTAATACTCCTTTATCAAACACATGACTGTTTTGTTATTGTGCAGATTTACTTGGTTTTTAGCGAAACATATAAAAAACAAAACAAAAGTTTGATATCATAATGATAAAAAACTAAAAATGAGAACCAATGTAAATACAAAATAAGGAATGATAAAAATCTGAAGCGAAATAAAATAAATTTCACCGTCAACAAACTCTTTCTTTCTATAGTGAAATAACTTTATGAAAATTTTTAACTGTTGGCGAAATTGCAAATAAAAGAAGCTTTTTATACAATTTAAATGTTCAATATATTATTTTCTGTTTTATTCTCTATTTACCTCTAGTGTTTTGATGTTTTGTGTTACTTAAGCACAATGTAAGCAATATTAAAAACGAAACTTGATTTAATTCAATCTATTTATGTAACTTATAGGTGGACCTATTATAGGAGGTGTATTTTATCAATATATAGGAAAAGAACTGGCGTTTTTTGTCATAGCTGGAATGGTTTTTGTACTAACAGGTATGTGGCTTTAGAAATTTTTAGAGCTGAAACCCTTTTCATATAGCAGAACACATTGCCTCTCTCCGCCCTAGTTCTATTCTCAGACATGTAGATTCTAGTATGAGTTTGTTAGTTCGCTTGCTAAATGTCTTGGTTTTAACAAGCCCTTCTTTTTTTCAACCATCTTAAAACAGCCCGCTTTAATATTAATAAAAAAAACTTGACCAGGGCGTAAATTACAATCCAATCCTATATGATTTATCTATTGTACTTTAACGTAAATTCACTGTAACAAAAATAATCATTTACTAGTTTAATGGGGAGATAGGCAGCAAGTAATTATTTAATAATAATAATAATAATAATAATAATAATATAATTCGTATTGATGTGTACATACTTGTTGGAAATGTGTAGTTTATCGGCGTAATATCAATATAACTCATTATAAGATATATACACAATGTAGTTTTTGTTTTTGCAAATTTCATAACATATTTCTTTTACCCTTATCTTCACAGGTTGTGATTATCTCTGCCGAACTCGTAAGAATGCAGTTCTTTATATACCTATTTTCAATTTCAGTTTTAGAAATCTTTGCGTTAATTCCACAAGTTAAACCAACTACAACAATAGATCAAAATGTAAAAGAAATATATAAAGATCCTTATATTATAATAGCAGCAGGTCAGATATTTATACTTATGTACTATATTCTCTTGACAATTTGTATAACTGTTATAATTATTTGAAATCCCTTGTTGTTAACTTTGCGATATAAACTTATTACAGAAACTTGAATGCCTTTTTAAATAAAGATAATTGAAGTTTTATTTGAATATGAATAAAGCATAACAGATGTTTACAGAGAAATTTAATCTCCTTGAAACTCTCATTTGATCAATTATGTCAAATTCTCCAAATGACGTTTTTACATTCGTCTTGAACATTTATTTAGTACCTAAATATTCACTAGTACGATTTTTATTCAATGATTAAATAATTTTCATATATTTTTGGTCACCCGAACTGAAAGCTCAGATAAGTTTTTGCTATCTATCTTCGTCCGTCATCAGCCGTGCGTCGTTCGTCGTTTTAGATTTAATACCTAGGTTTGGATTTGCGCAAATCTTAGTCGTGGAGCTCAAAATGGGACATAGCAAACTACCCACCGTAAAAGAATGTTTCTCAGTATTTCATGAAAACTGTTTGACCAAATATAAAATTTTCTGTTGTCAGTTCATTAATCTTATCGTGAAGTCAATACAAATATGTGAAAGGCTATATTGGATATCCTTTTTTTTGCAAGTGTGTAATGAAAGTTTAAAAATGCTTTGTTTATAGGATCAATTACAATAGAAGGAATAGCTTTAGCGTCGGTTCAAGCAACATTACCAGTATGGATGTATCAGACAATGAACTCGAATGCATTAGAACAAGGTTGGTTGATTTCCTAGAATTTGAAATAAAGACTGATTAATTGAATAAGGTTGTACGTCCCAGTCAAGAATACATTACTAATGTCAGGATTTTTTAAAACAATACATTTCACCCAGGGAAATGTGCCATGAGGATCCACTAGTGTCCTGACGTGTTATAGGTAATCGCTCTCATGAAAAACGATTTACATTTCGGTCTTATCGAATAAACACTCGCTGTTTAGGTCAGGATTACCCTCGACTCGAGTTCAAAGCTTGGCCAATATACCGAACAAGCACTTTTCTAATTCAGCTAAGGTTGTGTAGAATTAATATTACAAGTACGCTACATGTCCTTTTAAGAACAACAGAAATTGATGTATATTTCTAAGACCAGTTGCTCTAGAAGAATAAATATTTAACAGCAAAAACATTTCTTTGTGCAACAACTAGCAATAAAATATACAAAATAAGAATAACCCAGCGGGTATTAAAACTGTCATTAAGAAGTTATTAAGAACATTATTATTTCTTTGATTGTTACAGTATGACATTTATAATTATAGATGGCTTGATCATTAAGCAAATAAAAGTTACCGGACAACATTGAGATCAAAACTTTTAAATTATAATAACAAACAATGTTATTTATCAGTTTACTGAGAGTATTATTATCTTATTAGGAAAAAAATGGAAGCAAAATGTTGATTTAGACTTTTTTTTTGCAGGACTTGCTTTTACACCATGCTGATGTATCCTACTTAATTGGTTCAGGTTCATTTGGTGCAGTTGCCAATAAAATTGGAAGGTATGTCAGCTGTATTAAAAAGAACGTACACTATATGAAGGTAGTTAATGATATGTTTTTTGATGCCGAATAACAAACATTGGGTCATTTAATTTAAAGTGATGGTGATATCTTTTGAGTATTTATCTACGACCTTATTTTATCACTTATATTTTTTATTTTTAAAAGGTTGTATAATATAATTATTGTAATATATGATACTTGTGTTGATTAGATTACGAGATAATGCATATGATAATATACAACTACAAAATATGCGTTAACATTACTTAATCTTTTTTAAACTTAATTTGAACTATGAGTACAGTGTTCTAACGAGCAAGCATACGCAACAAAGAGGTATATCACTTCTGCACTATCGTAGCCGGATCGTTTGTATCAGATCGGCGTGTAGTTTTATCTGCCACATCAATCTCTTCCACTTGTGTAAATACTCACCTCTGAGATTTGTCAAATACTCTAAAGCCTAATTAATTTTTATTCCTCTTCCTTCTAATCTTGCTTTATTACGAGTTAAATTGTTATGTGCATTAAAATATCATTTTTTCTACATTTACCATAAAGTAAAAAAATATCAACACATTATTGACTTGACTTTTTTTTGTTGCAGATGGGTATGCTCACTCATAGGTCTGGTTATTGTTGCCATAGTAACATTTGCAGTAAGAAATTTTTTCTAAAACGTATTGTTACATTAATATTTTATAAATAAATAGAATCGAGAGATTGATATATATTTCAAATATCTACAAAACACCTTTTAAATTTTAATGTGTCATATGTGAACATTTTGAAAAATCATTCCTCATCAGAGACACTAGGGGCCAAAAAGAATAATAGATGGATAAATCATAAGCCAAACAGTTGGAAATTAATTATTTTAAAGTTCAAAAAGTATATATATATCTAAATTCAGCTAAGGAGTGCTTTACATGAGGGAACACACCTTAGTTTAAACATATTAGACATTTCAAGATATTATTTAGCAGAAAATATATACACGGTTTATCGAATTTCAATTTACATGTATACCTAAAATATCTGTTTTATAAGACAAGGCTCTTTTGTTATTAAAACAACAGAGTTGAATTGGAATCTGAAAACTTTATGGAACCAATCTCATAATTACCATTTTGTCACTATTGTAATGTTATTGTACTATGCGATATTTGCCTAACGTAAAACACATATTCAAAGAAATTTTTTTCAGTTTCAGGTATACACAGTTTTATTAGTTTATATGTGTTTATTTGTGTTTAATTTTTGTTTGCAGATACCTTGTACAAAAGATATATTTCAACTCATAGCACCTATGGCTGGTCTGGGTTTATCAGTTGGTAATTTATAGATTTTTCATCTTAGGCTACACGACAAACGTGATGATTCAATTTTTCAATTGTAAATTGATGTTTCTTTGCAGTTATATTCCTGTCCACTGCATTTTACATTAAAACGGTATGGTAGAGCATATTCGCACAACGATGACTTTCTGCAATGAAGCAAGCTGCTTAAAATAATTGTTGACTCAGGGATATTGCAAGCTAAGGCTTATCAAGTTTTATGGCCATTACCACGATATTGTTGATAAGTGATGTCAATGTATCAAGACTTATACTGATTATATTTAATGTCCCATAGTTCTATGTTCCCTTCATTTTCAATTTTGATTTTGCACGTGACGGGTGTAGGTAGCCAGACAAGAGAAGCTTATCCTTCCAGAGCATCCAGTCTCAATTTCCTTAATAGAAGTTCACGTGTGTAACTGAATTGTCTAGTTTTCAAAGTTTTACTTTGTTTTTTTCTTAGGATTGTGATTTGGACATGAAGTGGCATGTTTGTGTTATATTTTTATACCTACCAAAATGTCCAAGTTAGAGTCTTTCATAAAGGATGAAAGCAATTTAAATTTAAATTATCTGTTTATTTGTGTTGAAAAGACAAAAGAGCGAAAGTTGAATTTGATTATTACCCCTCCGAATTTCGCCTTTTTTCACTATCGCCCCCACTTTCACAACTTCACTCTTTTAAAGTTGAACAAGATGACTGAAAATAAATCCTAATCAAACAAAATCTATAAATTACAAAGACAGTATCACACACACACACACACACACACACACACACACACGCCAGACGCGTGTGAACGCTGTGTTTTTTGTAAATGCAAACATTACTAAATAATTACAAAAAAAATTACTACTCCAATTACCTAAAATGTACCCTCGTAATTTCAGGAATGGTGGAAGTGTCAATGATACCACTCTTAGGTTATATCGTAGATATACGTCATACATCTGTATATGGAAGTGTGTATTCAGTTGTCGATTTAGCACTTGCCATTGGGTATCTATTAGGTATAATTTCGTTATCAGTCAGAACTACATAGGAAAAAGTGTAAATTGATCTTTTAAAACTTTATTAATTTGAAAGGTTCTAATCTAATTGGAAGGGACAGAACATACGTATTAATTGCACTATTAAACTGTTTTGAACAACACCGACGTATACCTTTCAAAATATACCTTTTTTTGAAGTGCAATTATTGATATAATTGTTTTACCAAATAATCTCAGATTTTCGGATGTCTTTAACGTGTCATCAAATTTAACTCGTTTTTTAAATGTCTTTAGAGAGGAAAAAGATCTAGCTATTAAACAATTTCACAGTTTAGATACTTTTTAGCTTGTAGTTCCTCTTAAATAGTATCATTCCTGATAGGAGTTTAAGAAAACGGAAAATGTTTAAGAAATGATTAATACATACAGACTTTTCATGTTTTTCTTTTAAACGCATGAACTGCAGTGACAGGATTAGGTAATTAACTTCTTGATAGGAATTTAATGTTTTTTACTGTGCGGTCAACTAAGTACATACTTTATAGCGATTGATTTATTTTCTCATTGAAATATCTTATTCATGTGGCAGATGCAATAAAATTTATCTTTTAATTTTGAAGGCCCTTCAGTTAGCGGATTTGTTGTAGAAGCAATCGGATTTCAATGGTAAATATAAGTGTATTCTCAAATTGATTTAAATGTATATCAGATGAAAAAGTATGCAAAAAGCATTTTTTAAAAATTAGAATTGAATTGCAATATTGAATTTTTACAAATAAAAATAAGGTATAAAGATACATCCTGAAATGTAGTTAGAAAAAACCAAAACATCCAAGAACACGCATCAAATAATTTAAAAAACAAGAAGAAGGCAAGAAAAACAACAAATGAATGGATATTGGGACCACTATATAAAAAATTGTAAAAAAATGTATGCGAGATGAACGATTTCAATAAAAAAACCTGTAGAATCTCTTATTTATACATTAACTGAAATGCAAGATGAAATAAAATAATGTAAATAAAGCTGCATATTGCAACTCTCCAGAGCCCCAATTTAGAATATTTTGAATTTAATCTTCAAGTTTATAGGCTTACAATGTGCATGTGTGTAAAACAATAAAATGTCATTGCTATTTAGGGTCGCTATGTCCCATGTATATGACTAATTCTATAATCAATTAGTTTATTAATAAAACCTTTATCTACGCATTAAAGCATTTACTTTGTATTGATGTTTGCTAATTTTAAAACATTAGAAACTTAATTACATTTTTGTTACTTTTGAACATTATTGATTAATAGATTTATATTGTTTTATAGGTTAATGTGGATAATAGCGATAGGTAACCTACTATATTCTCCATTATTATTTTTCGTGAGGAATCCACCATACGCAGCAGAAAAACAGGTATGTGCTATCTGTAATTCAAAAATTAGTTTACGCGTGTCTATCTTCCCATTTCGGTTTTACAATCAGTGTCTACCATTTGACTGGCCATATTCTAAAATAAGCGATTAGCCACAAAGTTTAACGGTTTTAAGCAATTATATACTGCTCACCCATAGTCAATGAGTTATAGTCAACGGCTTTAATCATTTCTTCTTTTTTTTTTTGTAGTTGTTGATTCCAAAAAATCCCCAGATCGACATGAAATAAAATGTTGGTGAAAATGTTTTGGGAAAGTTTAACCAAAAGCAGAACCTTTTAACCAGTTGATCAAAAGACTGGCTTATTTAAAATAAATTTTACCTTGCAGATGTTTTCACAACTGATATATGTATTTTTCAGTGAAAGTAGAAGGAATAATGATAAAAAATGTGTTGGTAATTATAAGTTACCGCTTTATCATTTACTCAGTATTGAGTAAAAAGAATAATACAATTTTTTAAATTTATTTTTACGAAAAAGTGATACAACAAAGTTGATCTAACTATTTCAGTATTATTTAATATAAAAATGGCACAGTAAAATGATGTCTGCCTTTAAAGTAATGCCTTTATGGCACTGTATTGTTTTTTATATACACTTAAGCTATATCACGTTTCAAGTTATTAAATCAAAGTAGTATTTTCAACAATTCGGATTTGCGGCTAAACAAATTTTCTTTGAAACATCATGTTTATATTTTCTTTGTAAATATGTAAATATTTCAGTTGTATCACTAAATCAATGTGCATAATTGACAATGTCAATAAATGTGAATAATGTCAATAAATATTGGTTATTCGTTTGTGATTTCACGACTAATTTGATAATTTATATCACTAAGTAAACCACATAGATAATCAATAATTGATTTGATTAAAAATCGCTAAAGAGAGATTTTCTAGGTTTGAAAGTCATTGGTATTGTGTAGTAAAATCATTGTACAAATCCTAATTGAAGATTATTAAATTAAAAAAAAGATAAATTAGATATAGCAGAAACATGTTTAACAAATAATAACAGGACATATAATTGTTATGAAATTAACTGAAATAAATGATGCAATAATATACAAACATACCAGATAATGTTAAATCACAATCCCAAAAGAAGAAAGGTAAAAACTGTAAACAAACATTTATTATTTTCATGAAATACTAGGTTTTACTAGTAACTTAACTAAGCTTCATATTTCTGACAAATTTTGCCTAGCACAATGCAGTCTACACTGCCTATAAAATAACTGTCCATAAAACAACCTGTCCATAGTAGTAAGTGTTTCCATATCCCAATCAATTTTACTTTATATCCCACCTCTCCATATCGGTTACCAGCCTCAAGTGGTTAGTGGCTCTTACTTTTTAAGCTCCAAATAATATTTTACCTGTTTATAACGGACAGTGTTTAATGTTTTTAATTAGGTTTGTTTTTTTATTTCAAGAAACTAGACTGATGACATAAAACTAAACCTCAGAACATCAAAACAGAAGTAACTAACCTTTATATGGCGTTAAAAAACAATGTAACATTTACCTGTGAAAGGAAAATAACCAATTTATTAATTAAGAAATATTGTTCTTTTTAACACTGAGGTAACATGAGTATTAATTATTATTTATGGAAGCACTTAAATTTTGTATTGGTGAAATTTGTTTTAATTTTTTTACTTACTATAAGATAATCATGAATAAACTCGCTATGTTAGGTATACATATATATTTATAATTCTTATTTACAATTTTCTCAAAAAGAAAAAAATACTAGTAGTTTATTTATAATCAAACAAAAACGTACCAGTCCATGTTCAATCCCTAAAAACAAAGTGAAAACTTTGAAAACTGGCCAATTTGATTATACACATGAACTTCCATCAAAGAAGTGAGACCGGGTGCTCTGGATAATTTTTTTATGATATATCATTCAAGTCTTCGATGATTTTTATTGAAAGAAAAATGTTGTTAAGATTTCATAATAAATATTTATGTTTACATATGGCGTACGTGTGCTTGATACAATAAGAGACAATAACTTGACACAATCATTTTCATTTAATACCTGTCCATAGTGGTCACCTGTCTTTGGTGGTCACTTTGGCCTGTATATCCAACTAAATAGAACTGTGTCTATAATTTCACCAGGCTGAATGATTCATTATGTAAATTAATTAATCAATTTAATGTGATTTTACGTCATAAGCAAAAATATTCTACTTTTATTGAGACGTCACCAGCTATAGATGAAGTGACGGAAATTTTGACCCTTTCAGTGCGCTAAGGACAATGTTCAGGTAAGGTTTTTTAAAAGTGCCGCGTCTGCCATGACACAGGGTATGGGTTTCTAATGTTTTCTCCGATGGACCATGTGGCTTTCATTTCTAAAGCTCGAGTATTTGGTGAAAGAACAGTCACTTCCAATTTTCAAGTCTTGGTCAGACCCGGCCAGGGTTCAAAACCTGACCTCCCACCTACAAATTGAGCACTCTACCAACTTAAGTGTAAGTCGATAATTATATAGAGATAACAAATCAACAACGATAGGTCTATTTAAAACACGATCTAAATTACCACGAGTTTGAGGTATTGTACGTAGAAGCAAAGCACTTTGTTTAGCACTGCATGGTCATTGTAATGGAGAAAGTGCCACAAGTCAACCATTTCTGAATGAAGCATAATTCAGATTTGTTGTCCATGGCAGAAAATAAAATACAATTTGGTCTGTTTCAATTCTGCTGTTTTAGCACATATATTATAAAAGTGTAAAAAAAAAATGCAAGTCAGTAAGTGCTTTGGCTATAGAATCAGTATTGTTTCAACAAAATTATAGATACATTGCCGTAAAAGTAAAAAGACAATTATGATGTCCCATTTATGTTCAATAGAATTTTGGTTTATGAAACAACCATAACGTCTTTAAAACTTAATGCAAAAAAAAAAAAAAAAAAAAAAAAAAAAGAAAAAGAAAAGAATGAGCTATATAATCAATATTTTTGGATAAAAGGTATAAAAATTTGGATAAAATTCGCTTTAAATGAACAAAATACACACAGTATAAGTCTATAGACCTACATACGTTAATTCATAGTATCCGGCAAAAATGATACCAGTAATTCAGTTATGGTTAGACTCAGTGTTAAAACATATAACTTTTAATTCACATAGCAAATACTTTACCACACGAGCTACATTAGTGTTTATTTGATGAAAATACAAGAAAAAACATTACACTTTTTCTTTTAAATATTTCTAAAGTCATTTTCATTTATACTCAAAGTTTTAAGCATTACAAGTATTAGATAGTAAATGATAAACACATTCTTTGTAAACGAATACCCATATCAGACGATTTATAGTATATAAATAATTTTTAGAGAGGAAACATGTCTATTTTGTGATACGCTGAAATAAGTATTACCAATGATAAAGACCATGCATTTTTTTTACAGGATAAACATACAAGGATTTTAACATCCTTCTTTTATAAAAATCAAATGATTAGTATACGCTTACGTAATTATTTTCTGGTAACTGTTAGTCCTTAAAAATCCTGATAGGCAGGTTCATATATGTTATAGCCTTTGACACGTCGGTATAAGCCACCATAATAATTGACGGACTAATATGAATAAGCTGTAGCTTTTGACATGGCATAATAAGTGTACATCAATTTTGATGGTCTGAATGATCATAGTATAGTTTTGTTAGCAAGTATAGATCACGACTGTCCAATTGTAAATTGTATAGCCTTGACAGACCGGTACCAGCTTATATAGAACTTGAAAAGCATGTCTGAAAAGTAAAACTTCAATAGGACAGTGCAAGTGTACATATTGTTTGATGGACAAATTTAAATAAAGAATAACTTTTGACAGGCCAATATATATCTTTATATATCTTGATAGGCAAACATCAATAAATTATATTTTATAACGCTATTAGATAGCACATATAACACATCAAAATTTTAACAGGTATTTGTGTTATACATACATATATATATATTGTACGTGTTGTGAATTCAGTTTAATTAACAATTAACATCAGCTTGCATGTCACTTTACTCAGCCGACAGAGCGAAGAAACCGACCTTACCGTTTATGTAAACAGGATTTTGATTGGTCGAGAGCGACGTCTTGACCGTCCCGCAAAATTTGAATCGCGCTAGTCTCGTCAAGATCTATATTATCCATCTCAAAACAAATATCCAGCCAAGATTATCAGTTTCACCTGTGTATTTCAAAGGTGCTCCTTCAAGATCGGTGGAAAATGCAATCAAAGCGCATTATAAACGGCTCAATGCACGTTAGTCTTCAAAACAATAGTTAACGATTTAATTCATTAAATTAAAAAAATGTATGAAGAAAGTAGGCATAAAGTACCGTTCAACACACAGATTGTCTACCCAGTATAAGTATTAATAGATATTTACAATAGTGTGTTAGTTTGGTAGAGCTTTTGACAGCCTAGTTTTGGGTTATATAGACACTGTCAAGCCAGTATAAATCTTAATAGATCTTGAAAGGGCAGTGAGTGAAAATCTGGAATACATAGCTCTTTTTAACGCTGGTATATCAAATTGAACATTTAAGACAGCAAATTATAGAATTTAAAAAAATAGATGAAATAACATAAAGCAAGTTCTGTGGTTTTTTGGTACTTCTTACAGCCTTAAACATCTCATTCATGAAAAGTACTAAAACTAACAATAACTTCTTTTTTGTGTTCTAGTAACAATAACCAAATTACTAATTTCTAACAAATGAAAAACCTGATGAGACCGAGGAATAATGAAGTGAAATCGCAAACAGGTTGTATTTCTTAAACTCAATTCAAATTTTCTTATAATGATGCTATATCACAATACAGTTTCTTAAAAAGTAGACAAATAAAAGCAACAATACAAGTACAGAGATAGCATTTCAAAACGCAGTAACACCTAAATGCAATATTGAAGACTTATGACTTACTAAATTGGATCAAATAAAAAGAGAGTTGAGTTGAGTAATGGTGTTTAATGTCCTAGTCAAGAATCTTCAAAAAATAAAAAAAATAAATAAATAAAAAACTAAATAAAATAAAATAAAAATAATTTAAAAAATACATGTAATAATAATTATAATAACATAGAAATAATAATAATTAAAGAATAAAATTGGAGATTGATATTTCAAATACAACAAAACTACAAGTATATGGCATGGTTAGATTGCATTTAAATTGTTTTTCATAACCTTTTAATATAACAGTATGTCATATATTTTAACTGTATGTAATATAAACATATTAATTTAGTTTCCTTTTACTTAAAAAATTAAAAAAAAATTAATATACTTATAAACTGATGTGCATATGTTGCTGGTTAACTTTCAGATTTTTAATCATGATAACTTGTATTGAGAAGATATGTCCTAGTTGTTTCAAATCTAGGATATTTATCTTATTTATTTCAACCTTCGCGCTTTTTATAGATAATATACTTCTGACAATTGTTGGTAAGTAAAATTTATTCTTTTTGTATGCTTTACGAATCTCTTCTGTTGAAAGAATTTCGAATACACAAATATGCTGGATATTGCTACCACTATGTGAATCATTTCTATCTTGACTACAAGTTTTCTTGTCCAACTGTAATCTGACATGTATATTTATTTATGCTGTTTTGTGCTACTTATTTGCATTGATAGGTGTCGGCTAGTTGATTATTATGTAATAGACCTAGTCTTTGTGTTGGTTTTAAATAAACACAGTTAATATTCTTATGTGAAATGATCCTAAAATTAAAATGTATTGAAAAATAGTTCATATTTCGGTTGTATAATGTTTGGCTTTTTCTCAGGAAATTAATCCTCTCTCTGGCAACCAAGTTGGTTTTATGAATAATATTAATAGACTATAAATATACATTCGGTCTTTAGCAATCCAAAAACTTAATCAAAAGTTTTTGTAGTTTTTAGAATTTTAAGCATAATTTTAAGCCATCTTAATTTTTGAAATTTATTTAAAATTAAGGTTTGTTCACTCTTGCAAAGCATTCCTTAACTGAATTTAGATTAAAATAATTTTGG
The DNA here is from genome assembly GCA_029721355.1 of Tegillarca granosa. Lineage (NCBI taxonomy): Eukaryota > Metazoa > Mollusca > Bivalvia > Arcoida > Arcidae > Tegillarca > Tegillarca granosa. The sequence goes on along the minus strand of CM056598.1, from coordinate 38,943,402 downwards.
AACTTTAAATTTAATAATTTTCAACTGTTTGTCTTATGCGTTTTATCTATCAAACTTTTCGGCCCCTTGTGTCACTGATAAGGAATGATTTTCGGAATTGTGCACATATGGCACATCAAATTTTAACAGGTATTCTTCGTGTTATATAATTCAATCCTTTTATATAAAAATATGGTTTTATATCACCAAGTGAAATGAAATATATTCAGGTTGTATGATAATATTCTTTCTCTTGCAGTTCCAATTATACCAAATATTCTCAGGGAATGTGAAGTCGGAGGCTTATCTGTTGTAACAAAAATTGGCTTCAGTAACAATGAGATAGATAATCAGGATTTATTGCAAACTGGTTCTATGACAGCGAATTTCAACTTCTCAGTGTATCCAAACTTATTGGAAAATGGTGAAAAGAATACCACCAACAGCTTACTCCGTAACAATACAAGACAACAAAGAATTGTACTCAATTGCAATGATAATAGTGTAACTATAGGATTATTACTGGCATCTAAATCACTAGCACAACTTCTTGCCACTGTATTTATCGGAAAACTAATCAATAGGTAACGATAATCATCAGGGTTCAGTTATTTATAATCAAACAAAATATGTTAGTTATTGAACATTTGTATCTGTTGGCTGTAATTGTTTTAAAATAAAAACTAAATTTAAGAGACATAAAGAAAAAAATTCTACAGCATTAAAGTTTACATTCTAAATTTTCACTGTAAAATAAGCACAAGGCTTTGAACGACACAGACGTTCTGGCTGAGCAACACATTCTAAACGTTGAAATAGCTTCCTATTAAACAGCTATGTAGGTTGATAATCAAAGATGTAATATACATTGACAATCACAAGATCATGGCTAACGTTTATCATAAGTTTTGAAAAATTATAAATTCAACGTTCCTTAAAAAGTATAGTCTTCAAAGTATAGTTCATACCACACATACAGTAAACACTACAGCATAGCATTAGCCGATATCTTCATTATTTGTTATTATTCTACAAAAGCGTTACATTTTATCGAAATTTAATATCACCACTTTAATTTTATATGGGCATTTTTAGGTATTATTTATAACGATTAATCATCATGTTAATGTATAAATGTAAGATGAGGGACTCAAGCACTTACACGCAAGTAGAATAGCATGCAAAAGCTAAAAATGTTATCAGCGATTGCTAAAAAAGAGTGTACTAAACAAAAAAGAAACGAAGGTGTCTTTAAAACAACTTAAATCCAATATGTATTCTATTTTCTTGCGTTACATCACATAATTGTAGGGGAAATCTAAAATACACATTTTTAATCTTACAGATTTACTCTGCCACTATTAAAAACTTTATTTAGAGCAAGCAATCGTCTTATCAGACAAAACTGACCGGTTAGGACTTCGACGACTTCGACGACTACGAAGACAATTACGTTGTTTGTATACTTTGTTGTGCTATTAATACTATTTCGATTTACGTAACAGGATCGGTTATACAGTTCCCATGTTTTTGGCTTCAGCTATTTTATTTACTTCTTTAGTCAGTAATTGTTGCTTATCATGTAGTCTGAAATTCCTCTAGACCTAACGCATTTTATACCTTTTTGATATTGGAAAACCCAAGGTATTTAATAAAGAAATTGCTCTAATTGTTGAAAACAAAATATGGTTAACTAAACACGGTAAAAGGTCTGTAGTTGCCAAAAGAAGCATAAGCACAAAGAAGATTCTTTATTGCATAATTTTCTCATGTGATAGCCGTACAAATTCCAGTTCCGAACGATAAAAGTGTTAGAGGTCGGTATAACCGAGACATTATACTAAAAAGCTAAAGAGATATTATCTTAAACGAAGCCATGTGCCAGGATTAAGTCATGTTTGTTTACTTCATGATAATGCTCTATCACATACATCCGAGTTGTGAAGAAATTTAAAAACTCGAAAAAAGGTTAGTCTTGTCATCCTCACCAACCTCTCCAGATCGAGCACCGTGCAACTTTTTCCTAATTTGAAAACTTAATAAAGATCTTATCTTGTTGTTACAAGTCCCGACAAGCCCTTGGCTCAGCTATTAGTCAGTGCCTCAGAGGTCTACCTAAATCAGCATACTTTTTAACTTTTTAAGGACAAAACACCACAAATAATAATAACAATGATAAAGCATTAGTTTTTTATTTCGTTCACCTTGTTGTGACCATGAGATGTTCAATACACAAAACATTTCAAGCAATCTGTTTAATGTTAACATAGAATCTGGAGGTGGGTGAGTAAATTTTGATTTGTTATATATTTTGCTTTTTTCAAACTTGATATTTTTATGCTACTAGTAATATTTGCTTTAATAAACAATCTTTCGGATATGTGACACTTAGAATCTTTTTTTACTATTTCAGTGTTTGCCGTAGGAAAGACATTTTTGGTTTTATTACTAGCTCGTCTTATCCATGGATTCGGTTCAAGTTTGACTACCATTTCATGTAAGTAATATGAGTATTGCATACTAAGCTATGTTTTATTTAATGTATTATTAACTTTGTTAATAAGACAAGCTGTTGCTCAATAAAAAAATTCTATCCTCCAGTTATTTGATAAAGATATTACGATACATTTATGGAAATATCGAATATCCATTTGACAAACTTGGATTGCAAAAAAAAGATAAACCAGTGGAACTTTAATATAGAAAGACAATTGTAAAAAGAAACATAATAATTAAGCATCATAATAATATAATAAGACAAGATGAAAAACAATAAGAAAAAGAAATTCATGTTAATAACCAGACAAGACAGAAAAAACAAAAAAAACAAATATTTTGAAGTCTTATTATAAGGACTTTGGACGGACAATAGAATAAATAACACATTACATAGTTAAAGCACTATTCGGGGCCCAAAGTATTTTATAACGAGTCGTCAATATAAATACAAACAATTTCAAGATATTAATTTCTAAAATGTTATAAGGACCAGAAATTAACATATAACTCATGAGATATCCACCTCATGATAAGAGAAATTATGCAAAAAGAACTTTAGGATTTTCAATGCACATGATTATTTCAACATAAAGAAGCTTTTGTTAATAATAATAATAACAATAATAATAATAATGACAATAATGATACAATTTTGGGCATGGTTGTTTTAATATTCGTTTACTTTAACAATTGGTTAATGAACAACTATATCTTGTGAAAAAGTTCATAATAAAGATTTTCACTAAACATTCCTCCAGGCTTACATAACTTTAAACACCCAGTACCAGATGTGTGATAAAAAAACACACAAGGAAGCATAACGTTCTTTTTGAGTTTAAGGCCTTCGGCGACCAAGTTTTATTAAGTGTAGATATTAATCTAACATGTGCAGAATCTAGATAAAAAGTATTTTATTTGCTAAAAGTAGGTGACCATGTTCAAACCCCCTGGTTTCTTTTATCATCGGAGAAACAAAAGCTTTGATATAAGTAAGGGAAAATTTACTGTAGCATTTAAACAACAGTACTCTATTCTATTTACTTCTTTACAGCCAGAAACCGTGTAACGCTGCAATATACACAGTTTAATAGAAGTCTACAACATTAATGTTGACAATAGAGATTATAAAAACATAGATTTAGAATATCAAAATTTAACATGTTTATATATTAATATATTGCTAGCAGCAACGTGATATCTAATATGCTTATGTAATTAGATTAAATATACAACATCCCCTTTAGGTGCTTCTACCTACAGTTGCAAGATCCTTGAACGAACATGTAAAATAAGTAATCCTATAAAATAAAGAAAACTACTGTACCAGCGGTTGATCACCTTTCTTTAGTCATTTCAGTGGATGAAAACATTTTGCAAACTGGTATTAATAGAATACATAACATAACAAACCAGACATTTGACATTTTCCAGTTTGAAAAGGCAAACGATATAATGGCAAAATAGCATCTAGTAGTTAGGACAAAGAATAACAGTAACACAACAAACACGTGGTGAAAATTAAATAACTCAATTAAATGTAGTTGCAAGTTAATTGAACAATCAAAGTATACTAAATATAAAGCATAATGTTTCCTAAATACTTTAAGGTTTGGGAATACTGGCATTTAAGTACCCGGATGATGATGAACGTGGAAAAGCAATGACTTTTTCAATTGCTGGTCTCTCGATAGGATTACTAGGTAATACATAATTCAGAATTTTACCACGGTATTTCAATACTCTAATACGAAGACATAAAAGGGTAACCTTGTCTGTTGATATTTTAACACCAATACAACAATTCTAAATCTTATGACAGAGAAACTTTAAAAAGTGTTTAATAAGATTTTATCCCATTGATTGAAAAAAAAAATCCAAACCTTCACTAAATCTGATATATAATTCGACTAATCGATTCGATAAAAATTTTAGCGAACTTTATAATAATATTTGTGGTAAAGAGAAAGTTAAAAAATGTTTTCTACAGAAAAACATAGTATAGTTTATTTTAACGCAGATAATTTCAACTACGTTGCAAAAACAAGGTACAACAAATGAATAAAATTTAAAAAAACAAAACTAGATATATAGTCCGGCAGAGGTGGAGCTGAACCTTAAATATTGGTCTATAGTTTTTTTCTCTGCATATATATAAAGACTATATGGCCTAGTTTTAGAATTCAGTTGATGACACTCTGTCACCCTTGAGCATTTTGTTGAATTCAAGATGGCGTCCAAGATGGCCGCCAAAACATGAAAATGGGCATTTGCGAATAAGTTGTTTGAAAAAAAACTTATTATCTGTCTTTTCAGTTGAAATATATGCAAAGAAATGTTCAGAACTTTTCAAACCCCAAATTTAACAAAGGAAAACAATTTTAAAACGTATGCTGTAATGTACGTTACCAAGTTAAAACAAATTTAGCTAACTAGCTGATACATAGCTTGTAAAAGCAGACGTCATATCTGTTTCTTGATAACGATTAAATTATTTATTGATTGAATGGTATTTTAAGTAATTAGCCTTGCAGGAGAGGACTTTAGGTTTGATCAATGTCCGTCCGTTTGACCGTCAAGACGTTCCGTCCATCCGTTCCATCCGCACATTATTCTGTCTTTCTGTTACACTTTGTTTTTCGGACTCGAAGTTGTGTATTTGTGGACCAATTTCAATCAAACTTGATAAGGTCTGATTTGATATGATACAGGCTGCTTTCTAAAATGGGCAAGATCTGTGCATAAATAAATCCAATGGGGAGGACTTTGCAATCCATTTCTTGTTCAATTAATTGTGTTTACCGACCTTTTTGGTTAAGGTGAAAGTTAACAGTTATAAGAAGGGATATTTGTACAGCAAGTTTAGTGTCATAGAGTAGCAAGCATCTAATAGTTTTTTTTTTGTATTCATTGCAGGATAATACAGATAATTCAGATATTAAGTAATGGAGAAGGGTTGTTATTTTAAGTTAGTTGATAAATGTCTGGATGAAGGAAACGAAAAGTATGTTACAGCAGGCCCAGTAAGAATACAGACAATAATCGCTTGTAGTAAACAGTATGATGATGGACTTTGTGTTCAACTAGAAGAGGAACTGAGTAAGAACAGTCAGTTAACAATACAAACACACAGAAATTGTGTTTCTACATATACCTCAAAAACCCATATTAAGCGTACATTAAAACGTAAAGGAGACCTCGATCCTATTCCATCTACTAGTTCATCCCCAAAGCGCCGGAGACGATCTGACACACCAGGTTTCAATTTCCAAGAACATTGTCTTTTTTGTGGTGAAATCTGCAATCTTCAGAAAGATCCAAAAAATCCAGGAAGGTGGAGAAAAGCATATCTATGCAGATCATTGAATGTTGTTCATGGAGGGACTGAAATAGATTTAAAGTCAGATATATTATTTGCTTGCAAAAGACGGAATGATGAATGGGCAAGTCTTGTTCGAATCAGAGTGGAAGGTGCGGTGTCTGATTTACATGCTGCTGATGCACGTTATCACGTAGATTGCAAAGTCAGTTTTATGTCAGAAAGGAGTATTAAGGCAGCAGCTTCACATCCAAAGACACAAGAAGACATTGATGAAGCATTTAATAAACTGGTTTCTTGCATGATAGAGGACAAAACAAAAATTTGGAACTCTGTGGAGCTTCATGAACAGTATCAGGTCTATGATGGAGATATTTTATCAAGTACACAGTTACTTAACAAACTTTTTGATCATTTTGATGATGATTTATTGATTTTGTCTGCAGCTGGTGTAGCGAGCATAATAGTTTTCAGAAGTAAAGCCCCATCTTTATTAAAACTAGTTAATGACAGTGATGACAAAGGTAATTTGGATGGTTCCATTAAACGGTTGGTAAAGCAAATATTAGGTGAAATTAGAGACATAAAGACAGATAAGAGCCAATACACAACGGATATAACTACAGAGACACTTGAAAACAGTGAAAGTGAAACTCTGGTGTCTTTTTTTGGAAACCTGTCACAGAGACTTGACAGAACATTGACAGCTCATTTAATAGCAAATATCATAACTGGATCCATCAAGAATTATCCTACCCGTCTGCGAGTATCCCTGGGCATATTAATGAGAGACTCTAAGAATTGGTACAGCAACTTAATGAATATGGAATTACTTGCACATATGACGAAGTTCGGCTTTTTAAAAAGTCAGCTGCAGTTGCAGCAACATCATCCATGACAGTTCAGGGAATATCAGATAGTTCTGAAGGTCTTGTTCAGACAATAGTGGATAATTTTGATGCTGATATTTCTTCTCAGAATGGAAAACTTTCTACTCATTCTCTTGCTATTTTAGTTACAAAAACGCCCACTGCTGAACAAAAAGATTTTGATATAAGTACCATCCCACGTCTTCCATTTGATAGCATATCAGATTCAATAGATTACGAAGTAGATGTTCAGCAATACAGGGGTCCAAAGAAAGTTTCGATGCCTAAGGACAAGTCGATAAGGACAGTATTGCCTCAAAAACTTCTAGCAGATAGGGCTGTGTCTATGAATAGAGCAAAAAAAACTGACTTAAACTTTTTTAAGGACATGATAGAGGATGATCGCTGTCCAGAATATAATGGATACAATACAAGGTTAGGTAGGGAACAAGGACACACAGTGAAGCCAGGTACACAAGCAGTCTATTTACCGCTGATTGATATGACACCATCCAATCCAGACACCATTATGACAGCTTTATGTCAAGCTCAGATGATTAGCAGATCATGTGGTCAGGATTTTACTATATTCACAGCAGACCTCCAGCTTTATAGAGTTGCTGTTAATGTCACCTTGGGCTTATCCAGAACGTTTTGGTGATGTTGTTTTGCGACTAGGTGGGATGCATACCCTTATGAGTTTTGTAGGTTCTGTAGGCACGCTTATGGCTTCAAGTGGTCTGGAAGAATTACTTGAATCTACATTCGGAGGTGTTGCAAAAATGTTGAGCGGAAAGAAGTTCCCACAAAATGTAAGAGCTCTTAGGTTAGTTGCAGAGCTGTTGCTTCAACCAATTTTATCTGAGCATGTCTTCCAAAGCATGTCTGAACTGGAATCATTCCTTGATGATTTATGTAAAAGGAGCAGAACATCAAGGTTATGGAAAGATTGCTTGATTAAACCTGTTTTCATCATGATTATGTTCATAAGGGCTGAAAGAGAAGGAGACTGGGGTTTACATCTTGAAGCTATGAAAAGGATGTTGCCATATTTCTTTGCTGCAGGGCATGTAAACTATGCTCGATATGGATTGTATTATCTACGGTTGATGGAAAATATGCCAGCCAAAGTTGAGAAAAGATTTCTGAAATGTGAGCATATCATGCGACATAAAAGTGGATTTTGGAATAGAATCTGGAGTGATATGTTTATCGAAACTACATTTATGCGGTATGGTCATGGAAAAGGTGGCATCATTGGCATTACACTGAAGCCTGAAACATTGAAAGTATGGGCACTGAGTCTACACACATGTTGTAAATTGAACAAGACCTTTGTCATCTGACTGAGGAAAAGAAAGAACATGATGAAAGACACAATGAAGAGATGGATGGGCGTATTACTGCTGACATAAAAGACCGTGATTCATTGAGTAAAAAGCTAAGTGAGTTTATACAGCCTTTAAACACAGAAGATCATCCAGATGAGCTTTTCAACATAGCTAATGGAAAGATTGCTGCTTCAGCTGTGAACGTTGATAGAGCAGTTGAACTTGGATTAGAAGAATGGACAAAGTTTGAAAGTAGTTGGCCGGACAATTTTGAGGGAAAGATAGCTAGTAGATGTGTGAGAATAATGACAGAATCTAAGAAATTTCTCAAAGTTGGAGACACAAAGGTATATGATACTGACCTAATCTATTCAAGAGTGATTGGCATTCAAATGTCGAGAAAAATTGACATCAAGGAGGTTTTGTCTTATGAACTTGCACCAGTTCCCACATCTATGTTTACAGACAGTGGAGAGATGAGAATCGCCAAAGCTAAATCAGTTTTGAAGCAGCAACTTCCAAAAGGAAGAGTCTTCCAGACAGACTACAAAGGATGTTAAAACATTAATTATAGATGGATCTGCTGTTTTGTGTGTTGTTCATTGGCCTTCCAATGCAACTGTTAATGATTTTATAGTTAACTTTAGAAAGTATGTAGAAAGAAAGCTCACAGCCTACGATGTATACTTAGTGTTTGATAGGTATAGAGACTACAGTATTAAGGGTGTTACTAGATCAGTCAGGGGAGCAGGTAGTGTTAGAGTGCACCAGATGTCAAGTAGTATGCCACTTCCTTCTCAAAAATCTGTTTTATCAGAGCCAGAGAACAAACAACAGTTAATTGCACTTATTTGCCAGGATCTTTTGAGTAACGTGTCTTCGAAACATAGGCTTGTTGTCACTGGTGAAGAAGATATTCCTATGGAAGTTACAAACAATGTAAAAATTATAAGGAATGACATAAGAACAACCCATGAAGAGGCTGATAATATTATTGTTCAGCAGATGGTAGAGGTTTCAAAAGAGTCGAATGAAGGGGTCTCGGTAATATTAGATGATACAGATGTTTTTGTATTGCTTTTGCATTTTTATGGCACAAGAAAATCTTTCAGGACAAGTAGTGATAGAGTCTCCAGTTGGAGACAGAGTAGTAACTGACATAGGTAGTACAGCAGAAGATATTTCAGACATATTACCAGATCTACTCGCTGCTCATGCTCTTTCTGGGTGTGACACGGTTGCCTGCTACCATGGTATTGGAAAGGGTACGGTGATAAAAGTTCTTCGGTCACATAAAGCATCTCTCTCTTCTGTTGGAAACCCTGAATCTGATATTGCGACAATCATCAAGGAGTCAACTAAGTTTGTTTCTACTTGCTTCAACAAGCCTGACTGTGCTTCTGTGTCTGAGGCTCGACAGAAAGTCTGGGTAGCAAGAGTGGCAAAAAGTAATTCAGCTGCACCGAAACTCTGTTCACTGCCACCAACTTCAGAGTCATTTCACGAAAATGTTAAACGTGCCCATTTGCAAGCTTGTATTTGGAAGCATGCGTTAGATGCTGAACCACCTTCCATGGATCCTGATCAGTTTGGTTGGATTAAGAATGAGGACAACAAATGTTATCTCCCTGTTATGGTACCATCTGGAACCCAGTTAGCTCCTGCAGACATACTTAAACTGATAAAGTGCACATGCGTTGGTGATTCTTCATGTACGACCATGAGATGTAGATGTTCCAGAAGCAAGTTACCATGCACTCTGGTCTGCGGATGTCAGGGCGAACTTAACTGTCAAAATGACCAAACTTCTAAATCATAATTCATTAAAGATAACATAAAATATCTTGAAATTGTATTTGTTTTATTATCTTTTGATAACACAACACCAAAATAATCAAATTCCACAACAGTTTGCTAATATATCAAACAAAAAAGAAAATATTTCAACGATTTTTCCCATTTTTCAGCAATCTTGGACGCCATCTTGAATTTTACAAAATGCTCAAGGGTGACAGAGTGGCATCAACTTGATTCAAGATCAGAAACATATATATTCATAATATGCAACAATAAAAAAACTATAGATGCCTTTTTAAGGTTTGGAGAAAACTTGGTGTTTAATGTTTTTATCAGACGTTTTCTACTACCTCAGTTTTATATGTTCTTACAAAACCTATTTTTTCTCATAAATGAAAAGTAGTGCATAAATGTAACTTTCTTTTAAGGCGGACCTATCTTAGGAGGTGTGTTTTATCAATATTTAGGAAAAGGGTTGGTGTTTTTTGTCATAGCAGGAATGACATTTGTACTGGCAGGTAAATGAATTTACGATATGTGTAGGTAATTCAAGCACTGGGCACTATTCATTTATTTTGTGTAATATTGTAGGATTACTCTAAAATCAAGCTTTCACTTTTAAGAAATTGTAATATAATTCACTATTATACAAAACCCTGCTTGTAATTAGAACTACTTGTGAAACATGTAGATAGTTGATATTCTTATAACTCACCAACAACCATTGTGGATGTGCAGTGACCATTAAACGTTTGTGTTTATCTGTAATTTTTGCATAAATATTAAGAATGTAGTTAGTTCTTGGTGTAAAGAGAAATAGATACTCATGTCGAGAAGTTGATTGAGAAATGGGTTTTATTAAACAATAAAAAAAGTAAATCTAACCGAAAACATATGTTAATATGAAAGAAATTAAGTCGCAAAGAAAGACGAACATACGGGCAGGAAAAATGTTTTCGTTTTATATTTTAAGACAATGATTTTACAACAATATATATACCATGTTATTAGTTTTTCTTAATCATAAACACTGTTGTTTCTCCCTGACGATTTCATAATAGTTCAGTAACTTAAATGCATATTTTTATTTCAGTTTTAGAAATCTTTGCTTTATTACCACAAATTAAGCCGACTTTACATGGAGATCAAAAAGTAAAAGAAATATTTAAAGACCCCTATATCATAATAGCAGCAGGTAATATGTATTGAATAACATATTTCTTAACAAATTTAATATTGTCAAGTTTTGTTTGTATTGAATTTACTCTATGTTTTGTTCATAATGTTTATTTATTGTAGAGACTTTATATATTTTTAAACAAAATTACAACAAATAAAATACTGTTTTAATATGGATATAATATAACAATTGTTCAAAGCAGTTTACTTATAATTTCCATCTTAAAAGGGGCCTCAGTGGCCAAGTGACCAAGTGGCCAATAAATCCCTTTTGATTCTGTTGTAAAAAATTCAGCACATTTTTTCAACACAATGCGGGTTCTCTGTATTATACAGGAACTGAATGTTTTCATAAAAGTGATAAAATCAGATACTGTAAACCAATTCTTTTGCTCTATTTAGTTTTATTGAAGTATTTAGTTTATGTTATGTGTCATGTCAAAATTTTCAACATTGTTGGTTTACATTTATGATTTTTTTAAATCTGTCATTTCATTAAAATCGGTACGTTACAGTTAGAGCTACCTTTTTGTAGATGACCCTGAGAAAATGAGTATGTGTCCGGAAGGAAAATGTCATTGTTCCATTTAATGAGCGTTAACAAGGGATTTTCTCAATAGACCATACTTAGTTTCTGAGCTAAAGAACTTGTATAAACGCAGTTAATGTGTTGGTACCAATGGGTATATATTAATATATAAGGCATGGAAGAGACTTTCTGCGGCAATTCGTAGATTTTAAAGCAAGATAGTAAATTGACCCCTAAATTTTTAAGTGGAGGATAGGGTATAATATATCCAAATTCAAATGATGTTTTCACGTGATATGTAAGGTATGCAGCTATCTTAAGATTGAATAATCATGGAAGTCAATTGTGTTTTAATTTCAATTTGGTATCATGTTTTAAATTCTATTCTCTGAATGATATTAATTTCAATATGTACTGTGTCGCATTAGTAACAGAAAGTAGCGAAACTCTTCTTGGTTGACGTGTAAAGTTATATTTGTATTGGTTCTTCTTATACAAGTTAGTTATACAAGTTTTCTATATAAATAGGATCAATAACAATCGAAGGGAATAGCTTTTTCATCAATCCAAGCAACATTACCAGTATGGATGTTTCATACAATGAACGCGGACGCGTTAGAACAAGGTTAGCTGGCTTTTTAAAGTTTTATTTAGCAAAAGCAAAAGAACGCTATATGCACATGTTCATAAAGAGGTTAAAAGTAAAAATAATACGTGAGTGAAATTTATTTTAATATTATTTAATTTTTTGGGGAGATAAGTAAATCAGAATAGGTAAAAGTTTCTAATTGTTCTAGCAATACCAAGCCATTGGGGTTACAAAGCACCAATGTATGAGTAATTCTATCAATCGATTCCAAGAAGTATAGCCAAGTTGCTGTATCACGTACTTTTTCATAGATTAAAAAATCCTGCTTCGCAAATATGACGTATAATTACCAATCCTATTTCATATAATGGGTTGGTGGACCTTTCCTACAACAATAAACTGTACCTATCAAAAATCGGATTCTAAAGAGATAAAGAGATTTTGGCTGGCACTTTTCAAAATACATGTACATGAAGAAATCATCTAGAGAATTTACCAAACTTAGAAAATTTCAAACAGCAGTTTATTTTGAAATTGATTTAATAGTTTTAAAATATACTATGTAAATGTGCATTTGACTCACAGGCAGGAGTGGTCGGACGTTTATAGAAACATTGATCTACTTTTAACAGGATTTGCCTTCACACCATGTGATATATCCTACTTAATTGGTTCAAGTTTATTTGGTGCATTTGCCAATAAAGTCGGCAGGTATGAAATACGCTTTTAAAGTCTGCAAAGACAATCGTTTTAAAAACTAGGATGTTATATCAACAAAATTAATTTTAAATCTGTTTTTTGTTGTCAGATAATAAATACAATTGATATGTTAATATTATGATGTTAATAGTGTCTTTTAAATATTAAACCATATTTTAACGATGACAAATTAACCTTTAAATTCGTGTTGGATACTTTTTCATCATTGATGTTTTTATTGAATATATTTTAATATTCATGATATAATTATATCTATTATATTTATTTATGTATGCTATTTATATCGTTCCACAATCTCTACCTTTAACCGTGATTTTTCATTTTCATTTTGCTAGATAAAAGAATTGGTATTTGGCTAGGTTGATTGCCAAAGTTCGGTGGTTAGTTTCATCCGTATATCTTGGTTTTCTTTACCTTTAGAACAATTGCAAACGATTTCCTATAGCCAAATAATGTTGACTTGGTCGACAATCATTATCCTTCTCGATTATACTCATATTACACATACAGAATAAATTGTCGGTTGTCTATTAAAGATAAACAGAAAAAAAATCACACCAATAGGTGCTATTTTTATATGTATGACCATGATATCTGTAGGTGCGATGCATTTGCACCTCTATCTCTGAAAGCATAATTTTTAATATTTCAATTGAAAGGAAGAAACCTGCATTAATTGCCACTTTGCAAATGTCTTTATGTCTTTATCATTTATGTGAAGAACACGAAACAACGCAAGTCTTTTAAACCATCTTAGCAAGAACATACAGACACGAGACAAACACATACTATGACCACTAGTTTAAAAATCGCATACTCTCTAAGGAGAATGGGAAAATGTCTAGTGCTTAAGCAATTTTAGATAAACTTCGACCATCCCACTTATTTTTCAACCACAAAACGATGAATACACCTCCGCGCTCCCTTTTTAGCAAAGAAGGAACCAACGAACCAACAACCATTTCATGCATTTTAATCACAAAAATTATCATAATAATATAAATTAATTTTCATATTACGAAAAAATATTTATACAAGTTTGAAAATATACTGCAGAAAAGTAACGTGCCGAATTGAAGCTTGAAAGGAAATATTTAATTATTATCTGATTTTTAGATAGAAATCGTCTTTTTTAAAAATCTACTTCTTCGACAACAATCCGAAAAACAAAATTACAATGTATAAAACATATCAAATTAAAACAGTTTTGATTAAATAAACGGAATAAAACTTTTGAAATAAAAATACATTAAAATGTAGTTTTAGTATTTACAATCAGTATACAAATGAATATATATTCTTTAATTTGTTACTTTTTCATTGTAGATGGGTATGCTCATTTATAGCTCTAGTTATTGTATCCATAGTAACATTTGTGGTAAGAAGTGGTAAAAATAATGATGGTTTTGCTTATATTACTGCTTATTTTAGAAAATATGGAGGAATCGAAATATTTTAATCGAGAAATTTGCTCAGATTCTTATGTACATGAAATCCCAATGAATTAGAATATTCAATACGTAATGAGATATTTGTTTGAAAGACCGTAAATATCAGCTTTTTATCAGTGTCGTTTTCTTCGTGCACGCGAGGTAACTTGCCATTTATTCAAGTTCTGGAACCTCAACTCTGAAGCATGGCTTTTCTCATTATATATAAATCTCGTTATACCTGTGGAGGTCTCATTGGGTTTTTGTAACGTCATGTTTCTTTTAATTTGGCTTGTTTCTAAATAAAGTGTTCTTGGTAATTTAAGAAACATTTTAATAAAATAAAAATTTATCAAATTGTTACTTTTACAGCTGAAATTAACACACATGTCATTCATAGCTTGTTATTTGTTTAAAGATGTTTAAAAAGTTTTAAAATATTTTAAGATATAATTATTTGGCTTGTTTAGAAACTTCGATTTAAATATAAAAGCCAAATTTAATGTTTGCAATATGCAAGATATTATTAGTAAAACAATTGTTGAAGGTATATTTTTTCTTTGAGGCACTTAAATTTTTATAAATTTTTTACATTTTATAAGTGTTGCTATTTCGTTTGCAGATACCATTTACCACAAATATATTTCAATTAATTGCACCTTTTAGGATATATCGTGGATATTCGCCATACATCCGTGTATGGAATTGTGTACTCAGTCGTTGATTTAGCATTTGCATTTGGCTATCTGATAGGTATAATTTCATTATGTATTAGCACCGCAGTAAGAACGTTGAGTTATAAAATCTACATAAATGAGTTGACGTGTGTTTTAAAATTACATTTTGAATTCAAAATTTTATGACATGCTAACATTGAATTCAAGCACATTCACTAAAAACACAACCTAGAGATGGTATGCACAAGTAACCTGAAACATAATCAAAAATGCAGAACATGGTTCATAGAAACAGATTTTTTTTTTCAAAAGTAGGTGAATTTCGTTTTACTTTTTGAAAGTTTTTTAAGTTTTACTGAACATTTATCTCCATTAGAATGCATTTCAGCTTCTAAAAGATTTAATGATTTATTTTTGTCGAACTGATGTCTGAGTAAAAGCTATATTGTAGGATTTTCTAAACTTTTGAGCAAGCAAATAAAGCCATTCAATTGTAGTCCAACTATAAAGACTAACTGAGATATAATCAAAACTCGAACTATGTTTTTTTAATAGCTGTGAGTTTTATGTTGGTAATTAGGTTTAAACATTAACTTAAGCTACGAACTAATAGACGTACTGACGCAATAAAAGACACCGTATGTGTGTGGGAGGTTGGGGTTTAAACACCGACCGGGTCTGATCAAGACTTAAAAAATGTTATTGGCAAAATATCAGTGACTGTTCTTTCGCCAAGCACTTAGCATTTCGGAGGTCCTTCGGAGGAGACCTTAAAAATCGATGCCTCCGTGTTACTACAGGCGTGGTACGCTATAGAAACCCTCATGCACACTGCCCGTAGAGTACTGCAAAGGAAAACATTTCTGCCACCCCAGCTATAGGGTGTGACGTCTCGATGAAAGTGAAATATTTTTTATTGGACATAAAACTCTATTAAATCAATCAAGCAATAAAATAAAGATAAAAATTATCTTCTTCATGATTCAAAGATGGCCTTGAGCACAAATTTTAGAGACCAAGTTCCAATTTAAAAATTATCAAAAGAATAAATTATTTTATTCAAAATGTAAAAAAGGTACTATAGAATTACTATTGGAGTAATTTCTTCTCAAAAACCTCTTCAGAAAAAATAGATATCTATTCCAAAAAATATAAGGATCTTTTAAATAAAATTTCTTGCATAACAGGAATTGTGCTTAAAACTGACGTTTGGTTCAAATAATTAAAAAGTTAGGTTTTTCAAACAATCTTGATATCGTTCTAACCTGTGATTTGATTTATCCTACTTTAAATCTACATCTTATTTAATAATCAGTATTTACAATTCGTTGATATACAGCTTTTCTGTTTTTGAATTGCATAGAGGGAGATAAATGTGTCTAGCAAATGTTGCTTCAGCTAAGATTTATTAGTTTGTCTTTTTGAGTGTTTTGACATCATTGGCAAAGATGTCAATTGTTTATAGATGAATTATTCATGTCAACTAATGAGTTGCATTTCAAAGGATCGCCAAGGTTTTTAATGGACTCCTATGTTTATCACTTTTAGTCATACGTTTATTTTTCCTTTTAGAATTTATTAGACGGTGGTGTTTTAAGAGCTGTACATTTTGTTTATCCTTTAAAATACCGTTTAAAATGCAGGGCCATAGGCTTAAATTCACTAAAGGTTTCAGACACTATATCCATATTAACGACCACATCGTGACTGTTAAACTTGGGATAATAGCTCGACATATTTGGTTACGTTTTACTTATTTTTCACAAGTATTTCTTTTTTCTTTTTACTCATTGTAATAACTTAAGTTTGTATTTTTTGAGTAAATTGGCAATGAAATAAGTATTTTCTATTACAGGTCCTTGTGTTAGTGGATTTGTTGTTGAAGCAATCGGATTTCAATGGTAAATATTAAGGCGACGTTTCGCAATGTTTGTCACAAGTATTCATCAAATATGAATTCTGATAATTCTCTTTTTTCCAATACACAAAAATACTAAAACATTCACTTTAGCAACAACAATGCAACAGGAACTCGTCACAATAAAAGCAAGTTAGAAGAAAAAAAATTAAGACAAGACAAAATCTGAAATACAAGAATGGACGCATCTTTGGACAAATGATTATGAAATCCGGACTTTGGAAAAACTATAAAATAACGTAAAAACATTCTATTAAGAAATTTATCTATAACACTAGTTGTTGGATATAACAAGAAAAGCTATTGGGTCCCATTTGATACCATCAACAAATACTGCATTTTACAATTGGAAAATTCCTAAAATTTAAGGGTTAATTAGACTCAAAATATACTCTCTACATATGACTAATGCCATTACGACGTACATGACGAGGAACAAAAACTATAACAAATCAAATGCATTTATGAAACAATAAGGTACTTTTTACGTCATTACTATGGTTTGATAGTTCTAAGGATTTATTAGCTCTGTTAATTAAAGAGAAATTACAAGAGCAAATCGCGTATAACAAGGGGGTCTTTTTCAACATAAGTAATAACTGTCATTTATAGTAGATATGATCATAAAATTAGATTTTTTTCATCGACGTTATTTAGTGGAATACGTTTCATGTATGCTGTACTTATATCAATCATACTTCACTAATGTTATGAGATATTTATACCGAACCAAATGACCAATGAATTGATATATAGTTATCTATTTTATAGGCTAATGCGGATACTAGCGATAGGTAACCTGCTGTATTCGCCATTATTGTTCTTCGTGAGGAATCCACCTAGCAAAGCAGAAAAACAGGTTTGTGTTGTCTGTATTCCCAAAATTAGGAGAGGGTTACCTCTAATTTAATGTTGTCAATTTACGGCTACTCTCATGTTCTGCCATTGTGGGGGTCGTTAAAAGTCTGTTGAAACGTGTCTGACTATGATTTACTGTCCAATTCTTATTCTTGTTTTTTTTTTTTGGCTTACAATTGTGTATTTCAAACTTATCTCTCTTTTTTATTGTTAAAAATGCGGTTGATAGAGTGATTGATTACAACCATGACTGTCGTCATTAGGAAGAATGCGATTGTCCCCCAGTCAGAATTATTTCACTGATTTTAAGCTAGATTTTTCGTATTACATGAGGATAAACCTAAGACAATGAAATTCAATCAGTCCCACTTATATCTGCCTGGGTAAGGACGTACTTATGTGATGGGATGCACTTAAATTCGTTACATTCTTACACTACTTCATCATTGGAAGTTCATGGAAGAAATATTCTGGGTTTTTTTTTGGTTGATACCAAGGCATTGTTAACATTGGTTAAAAAAGAGCTGAGCTATAATCTGGTCAGTTACCATTCTATAAAACAATTTTTATTACTTTCTTTTGTAGCTTTTGGTTACAGGTGGTTCTCGGATCGACTCAAGATAAAATGTTGGTGGTAATAAGGACATTTGGGATACTGTGTTATTATTAAAAAGTTTTCCTACCACTCTACCATAACTACAGCTTTTTTATTTAGCAAAATTTATTTAATATGAAAGTGTATACACACGTCTTATTTTAGATGAAAGTTACAAAATATAATTTATAAAAACAATGTCTGTTAATAATAATCAGGTGCCGTGTTATAATTTATTCCATATGAAGATAGTTCCTGGCACCTGAAGCAAAAGATTTTTACCGAAATAGGATATTCTTATAATTTTTCTTAATTTTCGTAAACAGTTTACCACAAAATTCCGAATTTCATATATTATGTGAAAAACGTTTCTGTTAAAAACTACACAAGGGGAGTTTGCTGCATATTCTACAAAATGACACTTAAAAACATATGCTTGAGTTCTTGTTTTCGAAATATAGGAAGGATTGTCTCCCCTACCCCTTACTTTTTAAACTGATATCAAGATAGTCTAACCTTCAAAATAACATTATAAAACTCTTTAAATTGTCACATTCTGTGTTTGAGACCCCCAATAAGCGAGCGATCGTGTAGCATTGCCAGTTAATTTGCAAATCTAAACGACAAATTAACCTTTTTCAATTTTTTCAGAAAAGATTTAAATAATTCTATGTCGATTTTAGACTTAACTGGAAAATTTTGTAACTTTTTGTACAATTACTTATCGGTTATTTTGTCCTGTTGAACAGTTATTTCCCGGCATTTACCTTAAGTGATATTACTAATTAAAGTTTTAATCTGAGTTTTGAATATCACGATCTTAAATTTGTGACACTCTGAAAACCAGTTAGTGATATAACTAATTCAGTTTGATTAAATATAAAAAATAGCACTGAATAATCATAACAATCATATCTATTCTGATATCACAGAATTAATTTTTATATCACTTAATTGTTTTATTTGTTTATTTTATTTACTACAGTTACGGTGGCTATATGAAGCAGAAAAATAATATTAGCCATATACAGATAACGCGGTCTTAACAACCTTTTTTCTCTTTGCATAACAGTTAATGTGTTGCCTTAAAAGGGTTGCGTCGTTTGGTCAGGATTAAGTGGGTCTAAAGAAACTATGCTGAAGTCTGACTTAAAGTTTAATTACTCTACAAAAAGCTCAGTCAAACTTTATCGAATTTTACTTATTAAAACCGAATTTCCTACTCGTAAAGCTTTAGGGATACTTGTTAAATATCTTAATCTGCACTTGTTTTTTTATTTTTATTTATTTATTTATTTATTTTTTTTTATTATTATTTATTTATTTTATTTTATTTTTTGCTTTTAAATAATTATTTTAAGGTGTATTTGATTATAAACATATGCATATCAAGCAAGTTTTGAACTTTTTAATTTCTGTTTGTTCTAATTCTGGCATTTTAAATGAAAATAAAATAATTGGTAGTGTAACAATGTATGTTTGTCTTGTTTACTGAAGAACAACAATATGTTATTTGATGACATTTTGTTGTTTACTGTCTGGATATAATGACTTTTTGTAAGATGTATGCACTCACAAACATATTTATGTAGTAATGTCCGTTGATAAGGGGTTAGACGCATTATTTTCTCTTTTTTTTTGCCTATTAAATCCCCGTAAGGATTTTAAACTCTGCATTTTATACTCCAGCTGAAGTGACACGTACTTTGGTGTCGGATTAATTACGACAAAATGCATACGTCATAACGGTATGTGTCATGATACACTTTTTTTTATATCTTTTCTAAAACCTTGAAAAACTACTACAGAGCCTGTATAACCACACTACTTTATCTGCCTTACCGGAACAGTTTTATAACTAATGACCTTATATTATGTCTTCTCCGTCATGTTTGATTACTTTGATTCATTCGTTTGATGTCATGTTCTTTGTTAGGTTCGATAAAGCTAAATATATTTATTGTTAGATAAAAATTATTTCATTTTTTTAACTTTTCAAATTCGCATATCAAACTAAATATTGATTAGACGTTTATTGAGATGGTCAAAATAATAAATAAAACTGCTTT
This sequence comes from Tegillarca granosa, assembly GCA_029721355.1. Lineage (NCBI taxonomy): Eukaryota > Metazoa > Mollusca > Bivalvia > Arcoida > Arcidae > Tegillarca > Tegillarca granosa. The sequence continues at coordinate 38,923,047 of CM056598.1, read as the reverse complement.
ATGTTTTCATCATAATAATAATAATAATAATAATAATAATAATAATAAATAAACGAAAAAACAAATAAATTAAAAAATAGAATAAAAAGATAATAATGATAAATAAAATAAACATGTTCCAATAAACAACATATGAATTGGTGAATTTAAATATTTCGTGTTTACTATTTTGTTTTGCAGATACGAATTACCGTATTTTCCAACTTTTTAAATTTATATAATCATTAAAATATTGATTACAACCAATTGAAATTGTGAAATCAAACCAGACTACCATTTATAATTTTGCTTTATGCTGAATACAAAGCTGTTCTATGTTTGTTTTAAACAGAAAGGAATAAAGCGCGATTTGGCGCGATTGCATATATGAAAGTAACACCATGCTACCAACTTCTGCATTAAAACAGATTTCGAATAAATGAATCATGCATTAAAATAATAATAATATTTATAAGAAAAAAAAAACAGAATTTTGCACTATTATGCGACTCATTTGTTACCAAAATACATATCTGTAAAGCTATCCATGTGTTTGTTAACAAGCTATAAACAGATCGTGAAAGACGAATGCTAATATTAATAATATCTTATCATGTTATATTTCGCAATTTATACATAGAATGCTTTGATCTCGTACACATGCATGTCCCCCTTACCGATTTTATACAGTGTTATATATTTTCCTTTTATTTTGGAATTAAGTTTATTTTCCAAGTCCAAGGATCAAGGTTTGGATACGGCGATTGGATTTTAGGTGATCGAAACCTTACATATGGCGGTTCTGGTTTTCCTGCTACGCAACCTGCTAGTGTTGCTGATAAATAATAAATACTCCCCTTCAATCGCTGAAATAAAATAAACAAGTCTTAATGGTTGACAAAAAGAACTTAGTCATATTAAAAAAGTAGTATACGGAGAACCCGAATATTTTTTTCAATCAATGGAAATTTGGAAGTAGCCATTTTATTTCAGCATAATTTCTTATTCAATAGCTCTTTGATTACTCAATATCGCTTGCACTTGGAATAATATAATTTTTATTCAAAGGCTTTAATTACAGAAAGAACTTATACTTTTCAGGACTATGCTGAAAATTGCTGTTTTTTTTTTTAACAAATAGAAATTAATAAGCTTGCTTTCCTAAAACTTCGACATTTACATACCGAATTTAATATAATAGTAATTAAACGTTTCAAAATTAGAGACATATATAACAGTCAACTTTGCTTTCAGGATCATGTAATGGCTGGATTGAGTGATGAAGATATACTTACCAACTGAAGTAAATGGCGATTTAATCCTGATTTCAAAGCTGGAAACAGTAACTGTTTTTCTTAGATTAACTACTAACTTTGCTTGTGGTCCATAAGCGATTGCAAATGTTTTCCTGTCTCCGTCTATTGCATATTTAGCGGGATGTGTATGATGGTTGGGACCATTATTCATATAGGGTCTTCCGGAACAATGTTCTTGAAATAAAAACAAAATTTCAAACGACCGTATTAACCGGTTATTTCACGCAAATGTAAACAGATATTATGTAGCCTGGAGTATTTTCTGAAGAAGAAACTGGTATGGTATAGGTTCAGTCAGTCCACCAGTACACAAAAATAACCGAGTTTTTTTTTAAATTCACATAAGGAATCTATACTTCATAATGCAACACAACAGAAATTCAAACCCTTACTTAATAAAGAAGAGTATTATTTTCTGATGATATTTGAGGTGTTCATTTAGTCGCGTACTATAGAATTCTTGATATATTTTACGGACAATGGACTTTAGCTGGTGAGTTGACTGCTGTATGTCATTATTCTAAAGAATTAAACATAACACGGGTTTATGTAGTGCTACTAATTCTAGAATGTTTAAGTGTTTATGCTGTATTGTACTTGTGCGCACTTATGGCAATCTTTGAGTACAATTATACTGTATACTGATACAAAGCTGAGGAAAAAACTTTTTACTTGCTATCAATCGTCGAACTTACAGAGGCAAGACATCTTGAGGTTGGATTCTAACGTTTTAACCACTTGGCTATCTCGGCACCCACTAAATAAGAAGATAATTACCATGTAATAAAGTTTATTTACCTATTCCTTTACATCATAAATCTTCAAATCACCATCTCTTCCAGTGGTCAAAGTTAATGATCGTGCGCTGGTATTCACTTGAAATGTAAGTGAATCTGGATATGTTTGTGGATATCTGAACCAGTTTCTATGTGTTGAATTCGTGAATGTTGTTGCATTATTAGATGAGCCGATTGTCTCGTTGATGGTTAAATGGTATGCTGTTCCTGCAAATTAAATTTAGGCGATGTTATTATGTTTATGTTTATTAAGCGGAAAGAAAGAACTATTCTGGTTTTTGAAGTCAAAGAATGTTTGTTTAAACATCACCTTATACCAATTTCTACAGTGGTGCAATAAAATCGATATTAGAATATTTTTACAGTTTCTAATCTCAGACGTACATTGTCTCAAATTTAGGCCAAATTTACTAAAGGATAGATCACTTTTGATAGCTACAGAAGATTGTATTACTAAAAGTGCCATGAAAAGATCGAACAAAAAGAAAAAACAAAAGAAAATCAACCAAAAATAATAAAGTGCTTGAGAAATGTCTTAATGTTACCTCAATCAAAAATGCAATTCCCTGCTGATGCAAATTTCTATATCATTCAGATAAAATAGATATATTAAACACATAATTTTTAGTTACATTAAATGAAGGGGTATATGTAAATTGCTGTATGTATTCTTAAACTTAATTTTCAATGTCAATCTACTGTATGCTATAAAAAGGGTTTTTTTATATTTTAATTTATCTTTGATATCAAAATTCAGAAAAAAATTAACAGAAAATGGAATTTTTAATCATTTAGAATTGGAGCTGAAAGTAATACAGAAAAGTCATAAGCGTGGTTAATCATTTAGGTATGGCATCAATATTGTTTGAAATGTAAAATTAATTACATATACCATAGAAAGAAGACAACGATTCCATTAACACTCCAACTGTTGTCATAAAACAAACTTTATCAAACTCTATTCTCCAGAATGATCCCGGTGCGTAGGCAACAGCAAATGTAGAGGAATTACCGTCTATTGCAGCAAACGCAGGGTAATTGTTTTTAGGTGGGTGTTTCCATTTCAATATGGCTTCTCCAGTTACCATCACATTCTCTGAAACACATGAACACTAAAATCAATCAAATGTTGTGTTTTATGATACAAGCATATATATTAAAAACATAAAACGTTATTAATTTACTATATTTCATAAAGTCCTTGAGTAAATGCTTACTAATACTGTTATTATGTTATTATGTATTTGATAGTTGCAATTATTTGCAGTATTTATAAATTTTGCTATTATAAAAATTATTTAAAGTTCAATTTAAATCAATTGTTTCTCATTACTGTACAATACAAAATTGAGAAGTAAACTTTCATAAATTTTCACATAACCTAATCAAACGTATGCTTCTAATCTATCATTTTTTCCAAATGCCTTGTCATTTCAATATAAATTAATTAAAGGTAGTTCAGGCATCCGAGGCAAAACTTTCCCGAATTAGGATTTTCTAAACATTTGCTTACGCATTCCTTAGAATGTGCTTTGTTGAATACAAAAAATACATACGCTTTGGTTTTCTTTTTTTCAGTAAAGTGTATTAAATTAACCCGACTTCTCAACAATAATATGCTCGTTTCTAAATATCCCTGCGTATTAATGTCATGTTTGTTATTAATTCAATAATGGCTAGATGTAATAAAAACAATGTTTATTTGTATGGTTTTAATTAATATTTCAATATAAGACGTGCAATGAATTGATTTACATAACATTTAAATAATAAAATCGTAAGTTATTATAACAGAATGTGCAAAAAGTGTTTTCATTTTCGTCTACGATTTACCACAAAAATTAGAATTTCATAAAATTAATGAAATGCATTTACTTACAAAACTACACAAAGGAAATTTCTTGCATATTCTCAAAATAAAATTATAAAAAAACATATGCTTGGGTTCTTTTTTCGAGTTAAGGGAATTGATAGAAAGGATTTTCTCCCCTACTCGTTTACTTTTAAAATTGCTATTCAAAATTCTAACCAGCAAAAATATGTTAAAAGTATTTTAGTACTGAAGTTAGTAAAACTTTAAAAAGACTAGACTTTGCATTTTCAAAAATCGAATATTTTTTATGTTTGAAAAGCAAACCACATTTTAGTGTATTTTTACTCCTTAAAGAACGAATTACGATTTCCAGAATTTGTCTCAACCGTTTTCTTTTAATTTGACACGCGTCATTCTTCCGGAGAGATTAATATTTTAATTTATTAAAAGACCACCTAGTGGTCTAAAGCGCGAGGTTTAGTATCTAGTTGCCTCTTTCCGCCTAAATTCGAATCCCAGTCGTTCAGATTCTAATGTGAGAAAGATTGTCAATTCGTTTGCCAAAGGTTGATGGTTTTCTCAAAATAATCCGATTTTCTCCACCATTTCAGAACTGATCAGGCAAGTGAACGAATTTTGACTAGGGACAGTAAAAATTGTAACTCAACTCAACTTTCAGATAATTTTAACGCGTAAACTTTCTTACAATGTAAACAGATATTTAAAAATCATATATATTACCTTTTGCTGAAATTAAACATAAGAAAGAACAGAAAACGACTGCTGATATAACATTTTCCATTTCCCATTCTTCGTTAACTATTTAAACATGAGTTAATATAGCGACTTTTGACGACGACAGTGAGCAAGTTTGTCACACTTGAGAGATTAAATAGTGCACCATTAATCATCATTTGTTAGATTAAAAATTAAAATTGTCTTTTATATACAAACAAATCTTATTAATTGAGATTTTGTGCAGTAAAAAGGCTTAGTATAAAGTAATTTGAAAGATTCACTTTACAAAAATGCAAAATAATAATAATAATGAATTAAAATTAAAAAAAAAAACACGACACAAGTAAACGATATAACATATAACAGTCATACATCAAAGGATAAGTTATAATGGAATGAAGTTGTGTCAGAACCAAGATTCCTCTACGTATAGCGTGGTGGTCGGGCTATGCCGTATGGGGTGGTTAAAGAATTCTGACCTGACTATCCGGACAAAACTATTGACCTTCGGCAAGTGAACTGAGAAAGTGTACAAACAAGGATCTGTCCAAGTGGTAACTGAACCTAGGCTGTATCATAACCTGTGAGCGTTTTAATCCACTCTATCGAGGCAAACTCGATAACACATAGAAAGACTAATGATTATTTTCTTCTCTACCTTGGAGGGCAATAGATTAAAAGTTTGGTTGATCGGTTATAAATGCGTTTGGTTGGTCATACATTCAATTAACTTTTGCAAAATATGTTTATGAAATTTTAATAAATTTTGTCTTTAGATAAGGGTAATTTTGCAACGCTCAGAAAAAAAATTCCGTTCATTTAAATGCTTTCAGGAAGAAGTAAAATTCCACATCTCACACAATGTTCTCATGTTCTCCACAGCTTTGAAGATTTTCAAGCCTATTTTTTTTAAAGCTCTGAAGAAAGTGGCGGTTAGCATAGACATGGATATCGGCTTGGTCTCATGGACTTCGGTTTTGTAGTGAAATAAACATCATTTGCATAGCATAGATTTGTCTATCTGAAACAGTCATATTCGAAAATCGAAGTTTTGGATTTTTTGTGCGTGATCGATATATTCAGAATGTTCTTTTTTAGATTAGCTTTGTTTAGGGTATTTTTTTTTAATATTCTTTTTTCTCAATAAAATCATTCTAAAATTAATAGCAGTGTTAGCTTTATTATTATAAACAGTCATAGTGTTATTATATAAATTTTCTGAATAAAATATTCAAAACTTTATAAAATTACATTTTTGAATTTTAAACATTGTTGACAAAAAAATTCTAGACTAGGCATGCGTACATGAATAAATGTGTCACGAAAAGTCTTGTTTCTAATCGCATCTTTAAAACATGTAAAGGACATTCTTTTTAATTAAACTTCATTTCGCTCAAGATTACACCATTGAAGCAACTTAGAAAAAAGCGACTTGTCATGTCAGTATGCCGGATCTGTCTCACATTTAAAACAAAAAGTTATTTGTTGGCCATTCAACTGAAAAATAAAATTATAATAAAACTGATATATCTTTAAGAAATATTTGTGGTTAGCTAAGTTTGCTACGATCTTCATAAATCATAAATTAAGATTGGCACCGTTGGATAAATGATATGGAACGCTGGTTTTAAATTTAGATTGAGATATTCCTATTCCTTTGTATAACAAGATTTGTTGGATCGATCGCTAAATATCATTTGTATTCTCCAAGGACTTCTGTTTTCTTTACCATTCCAGAATTGACCTTATTTACTTAACTATTCCCCTTTGTGTCAGGTAACACATGAGACAGCCACAGAGTCCCTTAACCCAGTCCGATCCATTACTTTTGTTTTCACTGTCCTTCACGACAACAGTATCTTTTAATTTGCTGATTGGTCTGTCCCATTTTGCCTTTGCCATCTACCGTCCAGCAAGAACTGACCGACTCGTTATATATATAAAATTATATATTAAATTTAAATTATATATATATATATATATATATATATATATATATATATATATATATATATAATATATATATATAAATGAGAATAAAAACACAAAACTGCAAACCATCAATATTTAGCGATTTTCAAACTTTAAATTATTATTATTAACTGCAAGGGAAAACTAAGATGAAATAAAAACACTCTAGTGACATATATCACTGCTAACACATAGCATCGGATATTTTAAACCACACATTATTACAAATCATCCTTAGTTTAATTCGAAGTCATAAAACTATGAAAACACATGCAACAGATATTTCACAACTCATACACACTGTTCATCTTATTAATACTTGTTACGCAAACATATTAACCACAAAATGTTTTTAAAACCTTTATTTTGACAAAAAGTTTACTAATTCGTTTAGTCAAAATATAGCCATGATGAAACAAAGGCGCCGAAAATATACCGTTGTTATCAGTTTTAAAATACGGAGACGGAAAGGCAACATTTTTAATTTGAAATTAAGGCGACTTTGGTATCAAATTATAATGAACACATGGCATTATAATGTTTTATTTTGCACCTAGATTTGAAAATTTTCTTAGCGATTTTATAGTTCTGACTACTCCGGTAAGTTAGAACAATTACGTGCGGCACGAGTGGTTCTGACCATTCCAGTAAGTAAGACCAGTTACGTGCGGCACGAGTGGTTATGACCATTCCAGTAAGTAAGACCAGTTACGTGCGGCACGAGTGGTTATGACCATTCCAGTAAGTAAGACCAATAACGTGCGGCAAGAGTGGTTCTGACCACTTCGGTAAGCAAGACCAGTTACGTGCAGCACGAGTGGTTCTGACATCTCCGGTAAGTAAGACCAGTTACGTGCGGCACGAGTGGTCCTGACCACTCCGGTAAGTAAGTCAAATTACGTGCGGCACGAGTGGTTCTGACCACCCCGGTAAGTAAGACCAATTACGTGCGGCACGAGTGGTTCTGACCATTCCGGTAAGTAAGAACAATTACGTAGGGCACGAGTGGTTCTGACCACTCCGGTAAGTAAGACCAATTACGTGCGGCACTAGTGGTTCCAACCACTTCGGTAGGAAAGACCAATTATGTGCGGCACGAGTGGTTCTGACAACTCCGGTAAGTAAGACCAGTTACGTGCGGCACGAGTGGTTCTGACACCGGTAAGTAAGACCAATTACGTGCGGCACGAGTGGTTCTGACCTCCGGTAAGTAAGACCAATTACGTGCGGCACGAGTTGTTCTGACCACTCCGGTTTTCTTAACATTCGTAAACAGTTTATATTTTACGCAGCAGGTTAGTTAGATACAGTAATTTTACGAGTAAAAACAAAACAAAAAACGTCAACTTTAAATAAAACACATGACCTCGAACTTGTTGTCACCAAGATGGATTATCTTGATAGGTAAACCTTTTACACTTCCACAGTGACATCTGAAGACATCTAAAAATACTAAGTGCGATCTGAACCCATCATTCTTGACTTCAAACGTCAGTTACCTTTGAACCTTTTCATGCCCTTTTTGAGAGTTGTGAATATAGTTCTGTGAAACTTTAAATTTGATAAATAAGGATACAATTTTTTAAAAACATACGTACGTCATCTGATTTTTCTTTTTGTAAATCTGAGTCAGTTCTGGGAAATTTCGACATATATTACAACTATTATATATAAATAACATTTAAAACATAACTTGTTTAAGAAAGGGTAGGAAATGAGAAGATGTCTCTGTCATTCAGGATTTTTTCAACAATTTTAGTTTGTTTCGTAATACAGAAAGGATCAACAGGTATTTTGCTATGTTTTTATAGACATGTTTAATATAAATGGACATATAAGAAATGTATTTTAAAATAATTTGTATGTATCACTGTAAACAAAAGTCTAAAAATATTTCATTTAGTTTAATATATGAAATTATAATTAAATAAAAACGAAAAGAGGTCAAATATGATTAGGGCCTTAATAAATCCTCAAAATACAATGGGTATTGACAATTTAAATTATATAACAATTTATAGTTCTTTATAAATTTGTTTACAACCATTATGATGCGTGTTTCATCAATTTTGTATCACTTTGTGAAGTGTTTATATGATTTTCCCCATGAAAAACGTAAGAACAAAATTCATAATTTGCATGATGATTTCTTATGACAGGGCGTACAATTCAGGAAAATATGAAGTTATGATTGCGATATGAAGGTGAAAATATCTGTTAAATATACCAACAAATGTCAGAAAAATATTTGAAAATAAGACTCACAAACTTTACTGCATTAAACACAAAATAAGTAATGTCATAAAATTATAACTGTCTTATATATTTTCAAGAGACAGTTGTAGGTCTTAAAGTTTACTTTTGTAAGTGATATTAGTAATTTGTGATGGTCTGTGAAATTATTATCCCCGTCTTCTTGACGGTGTTTTGCAAACATATAATGGTGTTTACATATGATAATATATTGGTAAAATATAGCCATATAATGGCGAATACTAATCAAATAATGATATGATATCATATTATGATGAAACAAATAATGTAATGGTAAAACCAAATAATATAATAATGAAGTAAAAATATACAATGGCGAAACTCAATCATGATCAGGCCCCAGTTTCACAAAAAATCATCTCAAATTAGGGAATATTTCAATGTCAATTTTTAGGACATTAAAAAGTTAAAATTATAAACCACAAAACAAAACAGTGTCTCATAAAAGTTTTTTTTTAATTATTGATGAATGAAAAATGGGATTATTTGAGTTGAGTGTACACTCAATTAAGTAAATGATTGCAAAACTGGGGCCGGACAAAAATATAATGGTAAAACATATTGTATAATGATTAAACTATAACATATAATGGTAAAACCAAACCATATAACGGTGAAAGGAAATAATATCATGATAAAATGAATTCATATATCATTTTGTGCCATAAAAGACAGCTATGGCGTTCCATCTAATGATGACGTTGCCTAATTGATGTTTTGAATTTTGATTTTAATTGATTGATTTCATCAAGCCGTAAACTCAGGTCCTTGTAATTAATGATTGACATTTGTTTTTGAATCTGTCATCAAGGTATGAATTGTAATAGGAGGCAATGGGGCTAATCAATTATAAACCACGATTCAAAAACAAATGTCAATCCTTATATTTACAATCATGTCTATTCATAAAATAAAAGAAGAAAAAAATTTTTTGGTTTCATTTTATTTTTCTTGTCAAATGTAGTTTTTGAAATTTTCCCCAGCAAACGGGTCTTACCTTACAGTTTGGCCACGCCCACTAAAATTGTCCATGATAAATATGATTTTAAAAATGTAAAACACTGTTTATTGCAAAGAAGAAACAGTTTAATAGTGCAAAGAAGTATTTTCGTAAAATTGCGCTAAAAATTGACGAGGTAAAAACCCTACAAAACTAGGTCAGATATTCCTACGCCATTCGGAACTATTTACACTTTAAATAACAGTTGATTAGAAAACAATGCCAGTCAGTCGTAAAAGGTTCATCTAGGCTGTGATAATTAGATTGTTAATATTAATTAATAATTGCTTGTTCTGATTGAGCTGGTTGTTCAAATAAGATATAACAATTAATATAAATACAAATGGAATCATTGTAGGTCATCATTGCAATGATCATTACTTTGGAAATAAATGTAATTTGAACTGTAACTGCATTGACAACAAATGTGACGTAAATGGAAGATGCATTGATGTGTCATGTAAAGCTGGATGGTCAGGGTCAACATGCCAAAAAAGTAAGTACACCAAACCCAATAAGAGATACTTGAATGGTATTGGCTGGGTAGTCTTAAAATCGATAACATATCAAATCGCCTTCCACCGCCTAGGTTCACGTGTCACTCCAGCAGATCTTAGCCTTAGTAAGTTGATTAGTTCGCTTGCCGATGTTCTTCAGGTACCAAAATTTTACCATTATCCCTGAACTTACCTCCTCGATATAAGTTCAAAGGCGGTAAACACACACACACACACACACACACACACACACACACACACACTCTCTCTCTCTCTCTCTCTCTCTCTCTCTTGAAACGGTATTTTTAACACTGCTCTAAACAACTTTTATTCATTAAACTAAGTTTAAACTATAAGTCACATTTAATTAATGAAAGATGGTAATGCTTTTAAAGAAAACTCATGAACTGTAAAATGAAATGTTATACTAGTAGTTAAATTTATGTGAAAATCATAAGCTTCAAAATAGAAAAAAGCAATCAAAAATACTCCACCAAAAATAAATGAAATACAAAATCATTGTTGTGATATAAACTATGAATTGGTCATACATTCAGTTATATAATAGCTAGGCGCTGCTGAATAAACTGGATAAAAGTCAAGATTGCAATCTTTATTGCTTTTAACTTATCGATTTAATTGTAGGATGAGGTTTCTTACATAAGTATACACAACCCGCTTAATATCAAATCTAAACAGTCATGATTCGTATACGTAACATTTGATTTGAAAATAATAACTTTTTTTCTGACCAGGAAACATAGCCTTACATTCGAAAAGCATTAACCAATCACCAATCGCTACACTAGATGCGTCCTATGCTATAGATGGAAACAGGTCAACACATTCGGAAACCTTCGGTAACTAGACCGTATCTCTATGTTGATTATGGAAAGCCGACCAAGTTTGATACGTTAGATATAAAATATATCGAAACTGGAAACAGTAAGTCTTTGTTTTTCATAAATTAATGATTTTTTTAAAAAAATACTTTCAATGATACATTGTATATGTATTTTTCTAGTTTGGAGTTATTTCATAAGACTTGTAACGTTATTGTTCATCCATGTTATATATATATATATATATTATATATATATATATATATATATATATATATATATATATATATATATATATATATATATATATTTAAATCATAAAATGTGTTTAATACAAAATGCTTTTTGATGAAGAATTGCATAAAACCTATCAATGGTTGAACTATTCTACAGTATTTTAAGAAGAAACTACTTAATAACATTTTTATATTCATTGTTAAAATATTGTATTCCTTTTGTTGAAGTAGTCTTAATCAGTTGTTAAAGAATCTCACAAATGCATCGATATATTTCTTATATTTAATGTCTACTGTTGTACTATCCAACATCTACGACCGAACTATTTCAGTTTTATTTTTTTGAACCATTTTATACCAATAATTAAAACAATACATATCCACTACGTATACATACAAATCATTGACCTACCGTTGGAAAATTAACAAATGATCATCACATTAATTTGATTCTTATGTTTGTTTGTGTTACTGCTTACACGAGTCTCATCGTAGGAATATTCTTCTTTTTGCAGGGTTAGAACTTTGTCTAACGAATGACATTGGAGACATCGGAAATCGAAGAACATTTTTAAGGAATAAAATCCGTTGTTATGACATGTACACCGATACATATAGTATCAGATCTCCCCCTGTATCAAGATACGTAGTCCTACATCCTGATAGAAATCAGCACACTGTTCTGTTGGTTTCCGAGATAAGAGCTCAGAGTAAGACATTATTTATAATTTCTTAAAAAAGAATATAGCAATCTTGTAATGATATATGCGCACTTTGCAAAACTAAAAAGTCAACCCATTCATTCTCCGTAAATCAGCTTAAAAGAGATAACTTTGTCACTTATAAAAAGTTTCACAATGAGCCACAGTGGCCGATCATTTTAGGCTTTCAAACACAAGGCGTCCCACCGCTTCGACTGTTAATGGTTGGATCGGAACCAGTATTTGGACTCAGTGGTCTGGTCCGTGGCTATGATTGCGACGTCGCGGGCGATTGTTCTAGAATTAAGATGTCGTGCTGACGACGTCAGCATATGGCGTCATCCTGTATGGAAGGTTTCTTCATCGATAAAATGTCATCCGAACTTTCGACATTTCGTTACGATCAATACGTTTCTTATGTTAATATTGGTATTTTAAAATGAGAAACATTTGTTTTGTACTATAATTTAGGTGCAGTTGTTCCGATGGCCATAGTTATGTTAACATTAGTTTAATAACCTAATTGAACTGTGAAAACAGGTTGCCAATGTTTATGTGACCTGCATTTAAAGCCACTTTAATTGGCATCATAATAAAGAAAAAAAACAATCAGTTAAGAGTTATTCACACTTTTGACACAGATTTCAATCAGAAACTTGACAAGTTTCGTCTCTTAACTCAAACAATAAACTTTATGAACACTATATAAATATTTTTCGTACGGTTGCGTCCTTGGTGTGACCAAAATAATCTTGTCCTGCTGCACTCTTAGCAGTACTTTTTGAATTAAAGCTGCATTAAGTTTTTTCAATTTTCTGAATTTTTATTTTATTTTCTAAAAATATATTTTTTTAAAAATAGATATCTTCTAACCACGATCAGTGACATTCATTTTCAAAATTTCATTTCTTTTAGCTGTAAATAAACAGAATCCTCTGACCGGTTGGTCAGTGTTTTACGATGGTAATTATGAGCTTGGAGCATGCGCACGGATGTGCGGAAAAACCCTAGAATCGAAGGTGAAACATGACAGATTGCATTAATTGTTCTTCATTAATATCCAGATGTATTTAAAATGGTGTAATGTATCCCTTACTAAGTCACAATTGACAAATTAAACAAAGTTCTGTGTTTAATTTATCGTATTTCACCGTTTTGTGTTTAAATGACCCGGGTTTTGATGACGTAACCATGTTCTAATATTAGATCCCAAATGCTGCATCTCGCTGGGTAAATACTGTACTTTCTGTATTTATTCGAGCTTTTATCGTTGAACCAAATGTAACATTGTTCACTAGGAACATCATTAATTAGATTGGCACCGTTTTAATTTTTTTCTTTGGAAAACTTAATGCAGCTTTAATACTGCAACATGTTGTTTTTGAGTAAAAACTTTAATAAAGAAAAGAAAAATCAGTTTATTGCTGGAAAACGTGCAACTGACAACCAAAAATACGAAACTACAGTTCCCGGGAAAAGACATTCAAATAGATAAAGTTTAGTGTTAATAAGAAATAGGAAGTTAGAAACAATAAACGAACGTAACATTAGAATTCGAGTCCATTTAACACAATATGCCGTTTCTCACGAATAAAAACGTAAACATGTGAGAATTTTTAAAATAGACCTATTAATTTATTAGAATATTTATTTATTAGAATATTTATTTATTTATTGACTTATGTTTTTATCGTTTCAATAGTTCTTTTATTTCATAAGTTTTTTTTTTATTTTTCATCTTTTATATGTTCATAAATTATGTTCACAGGAAATAATCTGAAGTTCGCAATAGTCAAAATAAAGCCTCTTTCCACAAATGGTGCCCACCCAGCAAGATTAGCCATAGATGGATCTACAAGTTCATACGCCGAATCTCCAGGACCTGATTCTAAGTTGATGGTGAATGTCGGAAGGATCTGTCAATTTACTCAAATAGAGACAAAATTGACAATATTACGTAATTTAATTCTCTCTCTCTCTCTCTCTCTCTCTCTCTCTCTCATAATTAATCATTGTCTTTGTTTTGCAACTTTTGATTATCAATTAAGATATTTCTAAGATATTTCTAACATTGTGGCATTGTTTACCGATTTTTTTGTCCTTACGTGGCATTTGATTTTAAATTCATGATGTATAAATTTATCTTTTTAGTATTTTAGTTGTCTGCTCTCATTTAATCAAAATAACGTAATACTTTCAAAGTGAGCACGAATTTTCCCACCATTTTACCGGGAACCTAGAAGGCCGAGTGGTTAAAAGCGCGCGTTTACAGATCACAGTGCCTCTCAACGCCTAGGATTGAACCGCACTTGGTGTAAGAAAGTTTGTAAATTCGCTTTCCGAAGAAGGTGGTTTTCTTCGGCAACTCCGGATTAATCCAGCATTCGTGAAATTACGATCTCGATATAAATGAAAAAAAAATTGACTAGGTCGTAAAATAATCCAATCCAACGTTTTTCCTAATAAATTTCGCCTATGAGAAATGTATTTTCCCGCGTTTCAACGAATAGCGGGAAAAAAGTGTATGTGCGTTACTTGTGCGGTGACTGTTTTAATGGACAAATGGTTGTCCCTTTTTCGGTAAGACGTGATGTGTGTTTTCCACGAGGTTTTCTTCACTTTAAAGCCGACCGTCGATGTTAAAACGAATTTTTTCCTTAAGGTGTTAATAAATGTAACAATAATATATATATACATACACTGATTTAGATAATAATAATAATGCATATGTTTTTTCTTGTTATATTGTCACGGTTTTCCTGAGCAAACGGAAAGTTTTTTTATCTCTGGTTTTTAATCCAGACAGATATAACAGCATATTCATGTAATTTACATACTGTAATAAATAAGGGGTTAAGTGGTTCTGTTTTTCAAATTTTCACTGCAGTATATATTTATGTTATTATGTTATTATTACTTATATATTAATGTAAAATTAATAAATCCGGTGTCCATCTGTCTTATCGGGCTATCGACTAATAGAGATATTTGTGTTTTTGTAGTATTTTAATGAAAAGTATGGTATATACGTCATGCATGTAACCGAAAGTTCGTTAAGAATGCAGTCTACTTATTACAGGTAAAACAACGTATGATATGTATATAAGTAACAGCAGCAATATGTTCGATGGTATAGATGACGGTTTGTACAAAAAGTTTACAAAAAGTGGATCGTGGATGTCGTCAACAAAGTGGAAGTTGAATATGGATACACCTATTATAGGTCAATATATCACATTCATCAAAAGAGGACGCGGGGATTTGAGGATTTATGATATAAGAGCGTTAGGTATGGTGTTTAGCATGAAAATTCAAGAATTAATCTACTTGTTGGTGTTTAGCATAAAAATTCAAGAATTAATCTACTTGTTGGTGTTTAGCATAAAAATTCAACAATTAATCTATTTGTTGGTGTTAGCATAAAAATCCAACAATTAATCATTGTCATTAGATATCCTAAAAATCACATTTGGCGCTCAAATTTTGTCAGCGGCACAAAGTTAAAAGAGAGCTATGTCCTGTAAAGGTTTTGACAATACATGAATATCTTAACAAAGGTAAAATTTATACGTCTTTTTTCATTCATAGTTTTGTATATAAGGGGGACGTTAAATTTATAACAACATACAACAGAATAAAAGTAATATAAAATATTTGTGTAATGTTTGTGCTAGAATGTTCTGTGTTTTGGAGTGGAGTGGAGTAATGGTGATTTACGCCCTAGTCAAGAATCTTACTTATTTCGAGGCGGTCAGTTCTGGGATGGTTGAGGAAACCGGAGTGCCCGGAGAAAACCACCGACCTTCGGCAAGCGAACTGACAAACTTACTCGCACTAGGATCTGTCCCGGGTGGGATTCGAACCCAGGCGGTGAGAGGTGCTGTTCTGGGTTTTGGACTTACTTTTATTATTTTTTTGGATATATGTTAAATTTAATAAAAGAAACCATTGGTTATGTAGTGTTTTATTAATGGTTGTAATTTTAGATAATATACAACCAACAAAAAGGCGTAGCGTGTTTTAGACAATCAATTTCAACATTACAAATTATAATTTTTTATTTTAAGGTTCAATAAGGGGGTTATCCGTTATTCGTGTCACGTGCACGACGGTATTTTGTTTTCTTCGCTAAATGTCGATATTTTCTTTTCGGAATATTTTTGTTATCCCCCCTCTTTTTTTCAAAAAATTAAATCGAATAAAAACCATACATACAGTAAACAATTATATGAGCGAATAAAATTGGTATGTGAATATGCGATTAAAATGTTGTTCATCGTATGTAACTTGTCTATATTATAAAAAACTTTTGTAGAACTAATCGTTCCCATAGCAGCAAAACAATCAAACTCACAGCATCCTTATGAAGCGTCTTTAGCAGTAGATGGAAACAACAATACCTTTTCTCAGACATTTGGACTGAACCCATATATAAGTGTGGATTTGGGTAATAACACGGCTTTGTCATCAATCGAAATGGACATTGAATTAAAAGGTTTGTAAAATAAAACAAATTGCAAAAATACGAAGAGTAATCGATTTTTTTTTTGTTAACTCTATGCTTCTGTTCTTGAATGCGAATGAGAGCGCTTTTATTGAAAGTAAAATATTGCTGTTTAAGAGCTTTTAATCTGCAAAAAATTCATAAGAGAGTTGATAATGATTTTTATAATCAAGGTAAGAACCTTACTTAATTGATATCTTTAAAAATCGTTTTGGCATTACTTGCTTAGGCCTTCTTTAGTTGTGAAAGCACGAGATTATCAGTGATGTATATTGTTGTTTTAGTGATTGTTTGAATGGCAAAGTTGTATAAGAGAAATAGGATAGTCCTTAAAAACGTCCACGGAGCATCCTTCTCTTATCAAATCCCCTATCAATAATTGTGTGATCCTTGAACCCACTGTTCACATCGTTTCATATTTTGTTTTGTCCATTTATTTCATTTTTGTCTACTTTGGCTAGTTCAAAGTACATGCTTTTTACTTATAATAAATTGATATTTGTATTAAGTATGTTGTGTTGCAGCGTCTTTTTTATAACTCAAGCTATTTCAGAGTGCATATTATTACAATCCTCTGTTTTTTGAAACAAAATAAAATAGTTATTAAGATAAGTTAAACATAGAAAGTAATACTTGTAAAATCGTTTAAAGTTTTTTTTGAATTCGACAAATAATTTGAAGAATGAAAGATCGATTTAAATTTTAAAAAAATACTAATGTTTTTTTTTCAAATCTCGAAATATAAATTTGCCTGAATACTTTCACCTTTAAAAATGAGTAGAGACCACTGCCTTTATTGTAGATAAACAATATGAATTATGTGTAAGCAATAGAAGCGATCCTGTTAAAAACAATTTTGCTTCAAACGATTCGTGTTGGAATACAACACTACTTAACTCAACGTGGGAAATACAGACCCCAGGAAGAGTCAGATATGTCACCCTTGAAATCGCAAGGAGAAACATTTCTTACTTTAAAGGAACTTAAAGTCTTTGGTACGTACAAGTATTTTACAATGAATCTTTTAACATTCAATATTTTGGCAAATTTTGATAGTTAAAGCAATATTAATTAGAAAAATCACAAGTGAGATAGTTTTACAAACCAGGATCTTGGAACAAGAGTAAAACTTTTTTATTGACCAGATTTTCTTGAGTGCGGTCTAAGATAATTTTGCGTTGTTCTGAAAATTTTTTAAAGCAAACAGTAATGAAAGGTTCAAATTTACGTGCAAACAATATGGTTTATTACAGAGTCTAGCTGCAAAATAACTTATCTTTTGTAACGGAATAATGCAAGGATTTATATATATTCTTGAATTTTTCTGAAATTGATCGATTGAAATAATTTATTTTACACCATAAACAGCAAAAACAATAGATTGTAAATTGTCGTAGAACGTACTTCAGTTTTTTGTAAGTAATACATTTGAGTTTAATTATAATGCATTTAATGTATTGATTAGATGATTGCAATTAGTTGTTAAGCCTAAATAAAATTAAAGGGGTAGTTTTATCAAATGACTTGCGCTTCTAAAATAAATGATTGTATATCTTTTCAATAGCATGCGGCACTGGTACATATGGAAATGACTGTACACTGCAATGTAATCAATGTCTGAAATACAGATGTGATGGAATAAATGGAAGATGCATTGAAGGGTGTGCAGCTGGATGGATGGGAAATAATTGTTCTGTTATTTGTCCAAAGAATTGTATTTGTAATGGCACACGGGAAAAATGTGATTCATGTATAGAAGGGTGGTTTGGAGAAATGTGTTCTAAGAAATGTTCTTCACTTTGTTCAGGTGAATGCGATCAGTTAACAGGTTTATGTGCCAAATGTAAACTGGGATTATACGGAATATCCTGCAACGAAACTTGTTCGGATAAATGTAAAAATGGATCCGAATGCAGTAGAAAATCCGGATATTGCTTTACATGCGACTTAGGTTATTATGGAAATGACTGTAACAAACCGTGTCCAAACGCATGCAATCAATCGTTTTGCGATATAAAGACTGGATTCTGTGTTCAATGTAACTCAGGATATTATGGTAATAATTGTTCATTAAAATGTCCAAGTAACTGTAATAATTTAGGTTGTAAAAGGGACTCAGGTGACTGCAGCGCATGTAAACTAGGGTTTGCAGGCAATAAGTGTAGAGTACAATGTAATAAGACTGACGAAAAATGTAAATCTTGTGCTCTTAATGCTGACTGTGATTTTGTCTGTCCAATTGGATGCAAAGATAATACTTGTAACAAAACAACAGGTACATGTGAGTCGTGTAAACAAAGTTACCATGGCGACTTATGTGATTTAATATGCGAGGAACACTGTGGAAATAATGGTTGTTTCCGAAATGGAACATGTATAGGCTGCGCTAAAGGTTTTTACGGGGAGTCATGTTTAAAACAATGTCCGGAGTATTGTAAAAGTGGATCATGCGACAAAGTTACGGGACATTGTTTATCCTGTGTAGATGGTTTCTATGGTAACTTGTGTATCGAAAAATGTCCAGAAAATTGTAAAGATGACAGGTGTGAAAAGGACATATTGCATTGTATTTCTTGTAAACAAGGGTTTTATGGCAATACATGTAATACATCATGTCCTAAACATTGTGATTTTAAAGGTTGTGACATAAATTCCGGATACTGTTTTGGATGCCAATCGGGATTTTTCGGACAGGCATGTGGCAAAAAATGTCCGAAAAACTGCAATCTTAATGGATGTAATTTATTTAGTGGAAACTGTTATGGATGCAAATCCAGCTATTATGGATCACAATGTGAAACCGCTTGTCCATTGAGTTGTGATTTCAAAGGCTGTTCCCAAAATGCAGGTATTTGTTACGATTGTAGAGACAGATATTTTGGTGAAAACTGTGAACATGATTGTCCCGATAGATGTGGTAATGACAGATGTGAAAGACTTTCAGGAACGTGTTCAAGGTGCAAAGGGAATTTTTACGGAAACCGATGCGACCGAAAATGCCCGATGCATTGTAATAATAAAGGATGTGAAACCAATTCCGGGTATTGTATAGGTTGTCAGGATGGATTTTTTGGAAAATATTGTAATAAGCCATGCCCTGTACATTGCAATGTAGAAGGATGCAGTTTCAACCAAGGAGAATGCATTGCCTGCAAAGATGGTTACTACGGAGCCATTTGTAACTTAACCTGTCCTGCGAACTGTATGACTGGTCAGTGTTTGCAGTTTAGTGGGAGGTGTTTTGAATGTTTGAATGGATATTATGGCATGCAGTGTGGAAAGCCTTGTCCAAACAACTGTGACAAGAGCGGTTGTGATGTAGATAGAGGAGAGTGTTTTCGATGTGTAAATGGTTATTATGGAAATAAGTGTCAACTGGATTGTCAGAAACCGTGTAATAATAGTAAAATGCCAGTTTTCAAAAACATTGTGTGATGCAAGATCCACGCCAGATTTGTTTGAAAACTCGAGACAAGTATCACAATCAGGTAAATATTTTGTTTGTTTTTAGAAGTTGAACAGACATCGTATTCAACTGTTTTTAAGAATAAGTCAACAAATAATTGTTCGTGTATCACATAAGACATAAAGTATTTTAATTAGTTTACTTAAACTTTCTCGTAAAAATAACTCGTAATTAAATGTTTTTAATTTTTAACGAGTTGATCATCAGTTTCTTCACTTGAGTAAACACCAACTAAAGTGAACATTTATATTTCACAATAACGTTACACGAAGGCTGATAAACGACATTTCCAAATCTCAAACTGTAAAAATATTATATCATTAGGGATTGAAACCGTATATTATCGTTCCTTGTAACATGGCTTGGTATTTTCTTAATATTATTTTAATTTTTAAAAAATGATAAAACACAACGACATTTCATAAACAATCCGTTTACAAATTTTAGTATTGTTAAAATCAGTTGATCATTTTTAATCCGTGTTGTATCATCCATTAATACAAAAACCGTCAAGATCCATCTTCTTGATTAAATTCTGACGCATTTTCAGTTTTGTCAGTCAATAATTTTATGATAAAACACTGGTTTATATTTCATATTTAAAAAAGGGGAATAAAAATGCTAAAAAGTAAAATTAATAATTATTCAATCAGAAATATTCACATTCCTCTATACACAGCCTTGTAAAAAGGTAATATTTGGAACTGCCTATTAAAAGTTCGGTGAAGGGAGGCAACGAAACCTATAAATCGATTGTCCGCCTGATGCTTATTTTGTTTTGGGGTTATACTATATTGAACTATATCAAAGTAAGGCCGTAAACCAAATTGAAAACTTTACACGATATGGTGAAAAAGTTTTGTTTTGAAACTTTGAACTGATAGCATTGTAGGGGCTCTAATCATTCTTAGTGTTATAAAGCCAGTGGTACAAATATAAACCAAGAATTATAATAGTTAACTTAATTTTCGTTGTAGATTCTTCATCAAAAACAGCTACAATTGATTATAACAGAATACTTATACCTACACTATGTACTATAATTGTCTGTACATTAGTAATAGCAGGCATCGTTATAACAGGAATAATTTACGTTAAAAGGTCAGTTAAAGCCAAGAATTATTATCTCCTTATTGAACTCCTGTATAGAGCTTGTCTTTATATAATTTACATTTGATTTACTTAAATATATTTACCCTCTATTGTGGCCTTAGATTATGTGCTTGGGATAACTAGGTTTACAACAATAATATCACAAAATCTATTTTCTTCGTTCAAACAACACCAATAAAAAATTTTATTACCATATCACCCGAAAATAAAGGTCCCTGGACTCATTATATGCTATTTTTCTTTAAGTTCCTTTTTAAGATGTGCTCTTAGTTGCTTTAGTACAAATGCAACACATTTTTATATTTGTATTTTAGTATTTTCTGTTTTAGAAAACCTCCAGGAATAGTGTTTAAAAGATTTTTCGACGATAAAATCAATAATCCTGATTTAAACCGGTAAGCTTAGTTATATTTATATTTTTAGAGTTAAATTCTATAAAGAAGGTATAACTCTGTATATTATAATTATATGTAAAATTAAAAAAAATCAGTTTCTTTCTTGGTAATTTAAGAAAATTACACATTATTACAAGTTAAATTTCAATCTTTTCAAAAATTTTACGTTTGACTGAAAAAGCATACACATTAAAGAATAAAACTATTTCTGAGGGGAAAAAAAACTTTATTCATTTAATAAGTAAATGTTGAAAAGAAACGCCGGAACATAATGGGTCACCGGATAAATCAATTTGCATTGTGGCATTACCATTAACTAAATAATATGTGTTTTACATTTGCTCTATTTCAGTTCAAGTTTTGATATCAGAAATTCTCAATCAGAAGAGAGGGTGTAAAAGCCTACTTTGCCTAAGTTGGAGTATAAAAACACGTTTTTGTGTTGTTTTAGAAGATAAATTTATACAATAGTCTTTTTTCTCTAAAGAGATAACCGAGTTACCTCTCTTTAAACAAAATGATATATCGGTTTCTAATGTATTGTGAATTGTTGTCCTTGAAAATCTAATTTAAGTTGTTTTATTCGTAAAAAATAGGGTATATTGAAATTCTAAAGTGAACGGATTCATTTTTTGTGAATAATCAATTAAATAAACTATCGTCATATTTGTTATTTGGCTTTTAATTAACTAGTGCTGTTATAATCATAACATGCTATTGATGTTAAAAAATATTTTATCATCAATTCCTTGAATGCCAGTAATATAAGGTTTAGATGGTTTATGAGAAAAATCAATGAAGCTGATGAGAGACTTCAGAAACATTTAATTCTAAAATTAAAAAAAACATGATATATTCGAATCTGCAAAATCAGTTAAGCAAATAACTCACTTGTCATTCTTTTACTAAAAATGATAAGTCAAGATATAAATATCTAGTGCTCAACGGGGAGTTTGGTTATTTTGTAAAACACCAAACGAACTTAAACAAAAATAAAACCAAAGCTTTCATTTATAATTTGTTTACTCGGGGATATTG
Source organism: Tegillarca granosa (assembly GCA_029721355.1). NCBI lineage: Eukaryota > Metazoa > Mollusca > Bivalvia > Arcoida > Arcidae > Tegillarca > Tegillarca granosa. The sequence continues at coordinate 38,900,367 of CM056598.1, read as the reverse complement.
TAAGCCTAGGCTTGTCACTGCTATCAAATAAAACAAACATACCAGTCCTTGTCCATATCACAATCCCAAAAAGATTTATGGCCGCCATCACAATATTGTTGATAATTATGATCTGAATGTATTTCAACTTACACTTGACGTCTCATAGCTCTAATATTTACTTCATTTGCACATTTTGGTTTTATAGGTTGAAAGTGTAGCTAGCTTGTCAGGGACATGCTTACCGTTTCGAAGAACCCGTTATTTTCCCTGGTAGAAGTTCACCTGTTTAACTGAATTAACCAGTTGTTAAATTTTTAACTTTGTTTTGGGATTGTGATTTGGACTGGGACTGGTATGTTTGCACAAGCTATGTGCTTGAGTTATATATAAAACAAAGTTTGATTGCTTTAATATTTTTCCGAATCATCCGAAATTAAGGACAGGTCAGTAAAATTCGGAGAAAAAAATCATAGAACACTATTTCCAGAAATTAAAATTTGCAAAGTACATCTAGTAATCAATGTTACTATGTCTTTTGAAGATTTATTTAACTTAAATGTAAAACAAAAATAAATAAAATGCAAGAAAAATATTAATGTTTGAAATGTTTAAAGAACATGTCTATATAATGCAAAATTAAATTATATAATAGTAAAAATAACCTATTTTGGAAGATCTATGCATATTAAACAAATTTAAAGTTTAAAAACTACTTATTTGTCACTGGGGATTTCAAAAAGACGTCAATGTATGATTTGGATTTGAGCCAATAATCTATTACTTGATTTGATAACAGTCTAATTTAAATGTCACCGTATTTTACACAGATGCCATTCATGCTTGAATGAACTATTCTCAGCTCATTGAAAACTAATTGCCGCAAAGTTTGGTTATCAGTTAAAATACTGATTAGCTAATTTTTGTTTTCTTTACTTTTTAATTTTCTGAGAAGTAATGATTCAGCAATTTTCCCTTTTTATTTTTTAAGAATAAATAACCATTAAAATTGTTAAAGATTGAATATATAAAACTGAGATTTTAAATTGAGTTTTAAATTTATTTGAATAATTGATTGAACTCATTATATGAAAGATTTTTTTTAAAGATGAGCGATAGAGTTTGTTCAATAATTGAGATTCAGCAATTTTCCCTTTTTATTTTTTAAGAATAAATAACCATTAAAATTGTTAAAGATTAAATATATAAAACTGAGATTTTAAATTGAGTTTTAAATTTATTTAAATAATTGATTGAACTCATTATATGAAAGATTTTTTTAAAGATGAGCGATAGAGTTTGTTCAATACTTGACTAGTTAAGAATTTAATTTTGGGAACCCCGATAAAAGATAAAACAGAGACATGTTGAAAATATTTTTGATGTTCACCACTTTGTTGTAGGTGAGGGTGCAAAATTCAGATTTTTGTAAACAATTTTATTCAAAAAATAATGTTAGATTTGTTATATTGATTGATGTTGCAGCCAGACACATGATAATAAAATTGGTTAATTGATTAAGGTTACAATAAATTTTGATATACTCGCACTTCTTCTCCCATATAGTTCTGCTCAAGTCTTGTTCACGCAAAGGAATTCGTAACATTCTGCAGAACGTATACATTGTGATTTTTTTCCGAAAAATAATGATAATTATATATATAATTGTAAGGGATACCGATTTTTACACGTTTTTTTAATTTTGTTAAAAAATTGCATATCAGAAATTCTTGTTGATAGGGTTTTAGATAAAATAATAATGTCCCGATTGACACGAGCTAGATATATTTGATCAAAGCTTCATTTATAATCGTTGAAGTACAGTGAGGCTAAAAGTTAAACCATGAAAGTTTCAGTAGTACTAGTGCTAATATAGAGTATAGAAAAAGTTATCAATATCGTTTCTTAAAGGGCAAAAAAGTTTTCATTTGCTAGATTTTAAAAATGGCCCTAATGTACTATTTTTTTGAAAATGTTTATCGACAACACACATACGCGCGCACTATATATATATATATATATATATATATATATATATATATATATATATATATATATATATATATATATATATATATTTGGCTTCCTTTAAAACCCTAATGAGTGTTCATTCCGTCGCAAACATATTTTTAACATAAAATTGCAGGCTTCTGTTCATTAACAAGTATTCATTCTGCAAAACACAAACATACCAGTACATGTCCGAATCACAATCCCAAATAAACTATCTGGAGGTTGGACATGATGTATTGAAGCATGAAAAAAGTAGGATTCAATGCCATTTAGCTTATTTGGCTGAATCATTAAAGTAATTTACTATTTTCCTGATCGAGATCAAAACCAGCCTCTAGTGTCCATTAATCAATAACTATCTGTAATCTTCTAAAGAAATAAGCAGGTTAAGTCTATTTGAACGATCTTGTGATTTTGATGCGATGGTTATTTTTACAAACATCTTGTTTTAGCCAACCTTGTTTTGTTTACAAAGTGAATAACAGATTAACATATCCCAAAGGTGTTATCACTACTTTGTGACTTTGGTTGTATAAAATTTCAGAACAGATAGAATGATATTTATTAATCTAAGTATAACAAATCACTGGCCACACTAGCATATTAAACAATTTCTAACGTTTACATCGGCTTAATTGTTAAAATATTTGGGTTATTTTTCTTATCCTTACGCTTATTAGCCACGCCTATTTAAGTGTTAATTAGTATACATTTTTTGTGACGTCAGTAATGACAATGCTGTTATGCGTACGTTTGCTACGGAGGTTAGTGAAATCAATGTATGCTTGCGATTTGTTTTATTTATTTATATTTTTGTAATACAAAAACATGATTTAAATTGTAAGAATGATTTATAACGTTCCGTTTCTGATTAGAAAATTATTTATGAGCAATATGTCATTTTATGATGATAATATCGAATGATTTAAATGATTTTAGATCAGAAAATTATTTATAAGCATAATGTCATTATATGGTATTACTATTATTGTATGATGATGATAATGGTGACGATGATGACCATGAATACACGGGACGCGTGTACCTCATACAACGCTCAAACAACTACGTATAACTTGCATTTTTTCCTGTTTTATTAAATGTTCTGAACATTAAATAATGTTAACCGAAATATTTGAATGTAGTGTCAAACTTATGGCTTAATTACATTTTAGATGATATTCGACTTCGTAAAGAGATGTTCACAGTAAATTGACTCAAGTAAAAAAAACTAAAGTTACTTTTAAGCTTTAAACGTTATTAAACATTTGTTGTCGCTTTACCTAGAACATCTCTTATACTAAAATCTGATAATGTATGAAATCAAATTACCACTTCAGAAAAAATTCTCTTTCGCATATCATTATACTATAATTGTAACAGGTAAGTTATTTATTCAGTAATTTATAATGGGCATGATTAACTACTACTGTCGTAGTTTCATGTTTTTTTTTTAAAAGTGTTTATTATCTTAGCTAGTTCCTACACGGATATAACTTAAAATATTAATGTCTAATAATTATCTTGATTTTATGTTTATTGTTTTATTATCGTTTTAAATTCATTTCTTTAGTTTTTTGTACACATTTTGACATCTTTGTAAGACATTTATTATTGTTTTATTTCCCAGATAGATAAATTAATTGTAAGAAAAAAATCGTTCTGTTGCAAACAAAGCTGCATGGTAAAAATCATGGCAATAGATATATTGAAATCTTTTTTGTCTTTTTGAAGTTGATAGGTTGTAGGTATAATTTTTTACTACACAAAGCCCACGAAAATAAAACATAAAACAAAAGCACAGTGTAAAGATACCAATGTCATACGTAGTAAAATTCACATATTTTCTAAGCTTATCTCTTATTGTTTTATTACTTTGTCCATAACTTAAAGCATATTAACTATTTTAAGAGAGTTGTTGATCTCCCAGAAACGATGTGAACTCTATCAGCAAAATTATTGAAAATATCAAGACATAAATAAAGCAAACACAAAAATGTAAAGCTAATTTTATTAAGAGACACTATAAATGCTGTAACTTCTTTCGTAATTATCCAATCAGCAACCTCCTTTGTTTGATCTTTGTCTAATCAAGTTTTTGTAGATCTATAGGCAAAGGTAATACAAGTTCTTTAGCTGTTATAATGCCAGTTTTTCATCACCTGTACTTAACTTTACCTTTTAACATAACACAAGAAATGATTATACCACTTATAACTACTTTAGTTAGTCGCTAAATTAAGTGACTCTTGGTCGATGTTTTTTATCACTCGAAGTTGAGATCACTCACCTGTTCTTCCATGATTTCTGTTTAAAAATTCCCCAAGGTTTCTTCCCTTTTACTTTCAACTTAATATTGTAAAACTTTTCATAACAGTAAACATAATAGAATTAACTTTAAAAGGCCAATTAAGTGATCTATATCTGCAAAGTATTTGTTATTTATACTGTTACCATATGGGAAATATCAATGATTCATAGATAGTCTATATTTCAAAGAGTGAACTACTAAAGTTATCCTTCTGAATATACCCAGTAAAAATCTTACTAATTGTGAAAGAAATTCTAAATAATCGTGTCATACACCAATTTTCGTGTGTATACGTTCAGTTTGGCCTCGAAAACCAGACAGACCGGCATTGGAAGCTTTTCGCAGGTAAACCTGTCGTGAACAAGTTTGCGATTTTGATTGCTCGGTAGTTGTAATGAATCTTAAAGTCGATGTTTACGTACTATAAATAGTATATGTTTTGTAATTATTTTTATATTGTTTTGTTTGCCGTTTGCGTGTACGTAGTCCCTTTGTGCAATAGAAAGAACGCTATGTTTTTGCATTTTGAAAACAATCTGATTGTTATCTAAGTAGATATTAGTAATACTTCTATCCTATTATTTATTTGCGTGATTTGTGATTTTCAGTCAACTTGACGAGTTTTTGCGTGTACAAAGGAATAAATATTTTAACTTTTTTGTACAAAGTTTACGTGTTTTATACAAGACTATAGCGGACAATCAATAATTGTCATTTCTTTTTACTCCAGCTTGTATAATTTGATAATCAATATGTCAGTTTATATTAAAGTCTATTAGGTAAGATTACTGTATACAGAATTGTATGATATAAGTTGAAGGATAATTTATCAAAGGTTTTATTGGATCGTTTTATCTAGTTGAGAAAGTTCTTATTGTACATCAAAACAGAGGTGTGGCGGTTTTTATAGGCACTTTTTAAACTACCATTGCTAAAGCCGGTGGTAACGATAAATAATGTTAAACATTCCAGGAGTTTTGCTCTTTGCTCCCTATGATTAGACAAAGGTCTGTAAAGTTGCTGAATTTTTTATATCATTTTATTAAAGAATAAGGGAAATTTATCAAAATCATAACAGAACACAAGATCAGAAAATAGAAGGGTCTGAGATGTGTATGAAGTAGAGAGTGCAATATATATATATATATATATATATATATATATATATATATATATATATATATATATATATATATATATATATATATAACTCTATATGATATTTTAAATGATAAAATGTGGGCATCACGCTCCTTAAGTTAGAAATCACGAGTGATAAATTTCCTTCTCGACAGCGGGAGATCGTTGGTTCGAACACCGACCAGGTTATACATAAAACTTTAAAATTTGAAATACTACTTTTTAACCTTCGCTCTCGGCATTATTAGAAGACAGTATATACTAATACACTCGCTGTCAGGACAATTTGTCCAGCATATAGACACTTAAGAATTAAATATTTACCAACGTTTTATAATCACTGGCCTACGAAACATAAATTGTACATTTTACTGTCTACAGAAAACAAAAACATTATTAATACCTTGTCAAAATACCTAGTGAGCGCCTGGAAATTAAGATCTGAATTAGCAGTTACTATTGTAAAAAGATTATGTTTTATAAGTTACATGGTTTGTAAGTGTCCGGTTCGGAATGATACAGGGTCAGTAGAAAAGATACCAGGTGAGGCGTGAGAAGTTCGTTCTATAGATAACGCGTATGTGATATATGGAAATCATGTGTTCAACATGTAGACCATCCATTCATTTCTTTTGAATACCGGAAGTTCATGGAATATGCTGCCAATAGGACAATACGGAAGTAGAATAAAATCTCCTATTATCTCGTCTCCATTACGCGTTAAACAAAATCAAAATCTTCATTTCGTCAATAAGACTGTTAGTTGTGGAAACAATAAACAAAATAAGTCGAAAGTTCTACATAAATGTATTTACAGCATATACTTTCCTCGTAATTTGAAAAATAATTCGATCTCCAGTAGAGCGTTATCAAGTATCCTTGGTAACAAGATCATTAAGCCGTCGTTATTAAAGGAAGAACTTTCGACTTAACATGAAAAAGAAAAGGGTGATAATCTAATAAACACGAGTGACATGCGCAACACCTCTTATTTTTCCCTTCAGTAAAACGGTTATGTCCGAATGTTTACATAATGTAAATGTCCGATATTTAATGTCCCAATGTCTTGCCCATCAGTTATACCAGATACAATCTTCTGTCACTACGTTCGTCAATAGGCAGTGCCTATATTCATATTATTACATTTGAACTTTAAAATAAATAAATAAGTAATAATAAAAAATATTTTAAACTGTCCTTTTAGTGTTTTGAACCGACCCTACACAGTAGAAATTTGTAAAATGACGTACTTGTGACGTATACAAAGAGTTAAAACTAGGCCATTTTTGTTGACGTTTACGTTAGCGACAGGGGACGTAACTCTAACCCACCCGGTATCAGCCTTGCTGACCCAGTATTTTTGCGCGTGCGGCAATGTTCGGAATGATACTGGGTTGGTCATGTGATTCAATTTAGCCAATCACTATCATAGAATTTAGTCAGAGGTAGGGTAATATTTTATTATTGTATTCCACATTATCGGTGTTGAAATTATTTTCTGCTTAAATATAGCTTTATGCAATAAAGAATTATTATCATATGTATTATGTACGTTCTTTGACGAATTGTGACAAAATTAAATCAATAATAGACTGGGGGAGTTGTACGATTGTCTGCTACTTACTGACTCGTTTGGCTAGCATCTTCTCGAAAAAAAAAGTTCTGAGTGCGCGCTAGTTCAAGGCAAACCATAATTCATACTCGTACATCTTACAAGTACAATAACTTGTTCTTATTTCTTGAGATGATTAAATTTGCTCTTATCGAAATATATATTAACCACCCCCACCCCACCCCACCCCCCCCCCAAAAAAAAAGAGGTTAAACAATAAACCAACCAAAGACTAATAAATTAACATCATTTCATGCGTAGTTTCAGTGCTGTATCTTGGAGCTAGATTTTAGAAGTGTATGCATTCAGTATCAGGAGAATTGAACTACTCTGTATCACGGAACCATTTGTATTTACTCCAGCAATAAGAAAGAATTGTATTCAATATGTACCACGGACGTTTATCCACTGTGTACCACGGAAGTTTATCCACTGTGTACCATGGACGTATATCCATTGTGTACTATGGAAATTTATCCACTGTGTTTCATGAAAGTTTATCCACTGTGTACCATGGTAGTTTATCCACTGTGTATACATGGATTTTAATTCTGTTAAAAAGCGACAGACATTCAAGAGCATTTAATCTTGCATATTTTCTTCAAAATATTTTTCTCCGTTTGATTTAAAAAAAATACATTAAAAGAAAATGTTACTCTAAAATGTCACCAACTAACCAATTAAAATTACAAAACTCCATTAACCTATCTATTCTTACCAATATAAAACATAACTTGTTGCTTGTGTTGGATTTGCACAGATGTTAGCGAACTAATGTTTTTAATATTTCTTTCCAAATTTTGAAATAATAGCGAATTTTTTATTTTACCATGCAAGGTATGTAAAACAAGTGTTGAGTCATATTAAATAGAAAAAAAATTGACTAGTGTTTAATCTATATAAAACTATTTTTATTGTTGTTCTGTTACATGGACACATTTGTAAAGTTGAATAATGCTGCTTCGCGCATTTGTTTAGACTCGGTAACATGCATTGAGAAGGTCAGTTCCCAGAAAGGGGGAGATATTGAAATACTAGGAGAAAATCAAAACGAATTGACGTTTTTTCTTATACAAGAAACTCGATCTAAAGCAGGGAGAAGCATTTTGTTCCGTTAGCAAGCGCTACACCTGGCCACCGAAATCCTGTGCAAACAAGACAGTTAATGAGATCAATACATTAGTGCAGTGCTGCTGAGATAGATGGTTTGTATATTTGAAACGGGCTAGAATTGCCGAATTTCCGTTTGAAGTAATGATCTAACATTTTTATTTGACATTTTAATAAAAAAGTACAAAATACTTTATTTACTGTAAACTTGATGGAAGGTTATTTAAAACTTTTAAAAAGTTAAATTGAATTTAGGCATTATCTTTGTCTACTTTCTTTAATGTTCGTATAATCTTAGTTAAATGAGAGACCAATCTTTTTGCTATTATCTGTAGAGGTATTTCTTATATATAAATTCTTTTATAGTGTCTGTTACCTTTTATCTATTATCTGAAGATAAAACAAACGCATGCTGTGAAGATAAGTTACCCATAAGAATGTTTCAGACAATTAACACGAAAACCAAAACATATCTTGTTAAATGCGATTATTGCTGATAAGGCTATCAAATGTTTTGACTTCCTTGTTTCAAAATGCAATAGATAATAGCTAATTGAGCCGTACAAAAACACTAATGACTTCCCTATATAACTATTTTAGAAAGCACCGTTTAAGATGTTATCTAAACGCGATTTTTGTTTTTAAATTGTATTAATTGATTTTGAAATGGTATTTAAAGGATAACGTATGAGTCGATTCCAAGAAGACAAAATGTCTTCCCCCCAAAAAATATTTGTATGCTTTTTAATTAAATGAGATTGACTTTTGTTTTCATATTAAATGCATGAATATTTTCAAAATCAGGGAAAAGGGACCTTGGTGGCCGAATGTTCTAAAGCGCTCTGGATAACAGACCCTCTCACTGTCCTGGTTCGAACCCCATGTAACAAATACTACTGTGAGAAAGTTTGTGAGTTCGCTTACCAAAAATGTGGCGTTTTTTGGTACTCCTCTTTCCTCTACCACTCCAGAACTGACCATCTCGATAAAAGTGAAAAGAATTATGACCAGGTGTTAAACAATTACTCAACCCTAATGTAGAAAAGTCATAATGAGAAGAAAGTTTTTTCATGAAAATGATTTTTTTTGTCACATCTGAATAACAAAATGAAAACTAAAAAAATTATCAGCATTTTAAAAACTGTTGTTTAAGACCATGTTTAATTGCGTGAAAAATAAATATCAAGATTAAAATTTAGATCATACTATAGAAAACAGTTAGTTATAACATAATTCCGACTTTTTTCAAATTTGGCTCATTTTATTGCTGTGTGTTCTTGCTTACACTTGTTTTATTAAATGTAAATGATATTGAATTGTGTTTATTTTTCTAGATATAATTTTGGACACATTAATCAGCCTACTATTCATATGTGTTTGTCGTTTTGAAAATATATGAGAATGGAAAACATATTATTATTTATTTTCCATTGATTCCTTTGTTCAGTATGGACAGAAGAACGTTGTTGTCTGGTGATATCAGGAGACAAATGGATAAAGATCACGATACAATCTAAATAAAAGGAGATTTATATCATCATAATACACACAAGATCCAGTTTCACAATCATTCCTTAACTAAGATTTTCTATAATTTAAATCTGAAAAATATTATATTTTTAATTCTTAAGATATTCAGGATTTAAGGGGACATTTTGAAGTTCATTTCAACTTTATTAAATCATTGTCAAGTTATTTAAAAAATGTTTTGTCTTAAATGCAAAAATTATTGCCTAAATCTGTCATATTTAAGTTTTTAAAAAATCTTAGTTAAGGAATGATTGTAACACTGGAGCCAGAGTTGTTTTCAATTTTGTCATAAAACGTGAATATCGCTTCCATCCATTCATAAAGTTTTGCAAGAAAATGCCACAACTGTTGGACATGATTTGATACAAAATTATTTTAATCCTGACTTAAAAAATTAGCTTCATAAAATGTTATCAAAAACGAAACCGCGATTTGCATGTAGCAGAACACACACACACACACACACACACACACACACACACACACACACACACACACACACACACACATTAGTTTTTTACGTCAACTAGATTTTCACACTTAGCGAGGAATAACATTTTATTAACAGCAGTAATAACCAACATGGCAAACTTTAAATAGTTAGCGATAAAAAGAATTGCAAGTTTGTTTTTAGTCAGTAATATTCTACATGATTATTTTATGATTAGGTCAATGTTTGGGTCTCTCGAATAATTTATCATTACTGAATATTTTTTGATAATTTTTTGTTGTCCAATCACAGACAGTGTTTAGGGTGAATACTTTAAAACAAGACTCCCCACGCTTTTTACTGATCGAAATCACTAGAGTATTTGCCTAACACCGGCTTCTGTCTTTGCTCTAGTTCTTCTTAACATTGACCTAAATAAGGTGTCTTGTCCTTAGAGAGATATTGGTACACTCCTAAACGTTATGTGCGACGTTATGCGGTACTTTGACGCACTTTCTGGCCCTCTCATCCGGCTCGTCCCACATATGCTCGACTAGGGATAAATCTGCACTGTAATGGTGACCTATCAACTGGAACCTAGTTTTGAGTAAGGAAGTCACGGCAATCAAACGCAACACGAGGCCTCTTATTGCTATAAGATTTTCATCGATACCAGTGAGAAGTGTTTTACGGTATTAGATATCATTTCCCATACTATAACAGACTCTCACCTAATTCCATTGTTTTCCGTTACGCAAGCCTCAAAATATCACTCGCCACGACGTCACTAGAAACACTGTCATCTATCTGGCCGAAAAAAGCGGAAGACTCGACAGTGGTATAACTCACAACTCCATAGGGCCAAACGAAAACCGATTAGGCGAATGTGCAAACAACTAATGTATTTGACATAAGCTCCGCCCCTGCGTAAGTAACGGGCCAACATAGGGACGTCGTCACCTGAACTAAACTTCTGTACCGGTCATTAACCAATCTTAGAAACACTGATCTACCATGAGCGCCGAAAATTTAGCGAGCCGTCTCGATCGCCGTCTGAAACCAGTAACAAGTTTTGAGAGACGTATACCTCTATCTTGACGTCGCGCGAGTAAATGCGAAGGCGTCCGCACCTGGGTAGGTTCACTCACTATATCAGAGATAAGGACAGTTTAGATTACTTTACTTATATCGAGACTGTCAGTGCTCGGAAGATGAGAAATTCACCGAACTGCGGCAAACGAACTGACAAACTTTGTCAACTCGCGCCATAGACTTTTTAGCCACTGATAAGATGATGAAATAATACATTTCTTACATTCTCAATCTTTAGATACTAACCAATGAATCACTTTTTATCAGTAAAACACCACTGTAAGTTACATTATGAAAGACTGAATTAGAAAGTATTAAATAATTTACATGATACTGTGCACATTAAATCTAACATATACGCTGTGTTTGAGAATTGAACATCCATTAATTAATTAGAAATGTGGTCTTAAAAACAAAATAAGATTATCAAAAACTCGTTTGTTATATTAAGAAAACATATGTTGATTAAAAAGTAGATTTAAAACGCATTTCCTTAACATTTTAATGTCAATATTGTTAGGATTAAAATGAATTATTCAACACATTTTACCAACCTGATATGATAAAGTAAACCAAAATGAATATTAAAAGTTATTTTAATAAACATTAGAGATAATTTAATATTTTTAAAACGGGCTTAATAAATATTTTAACGTTTTTTTCAATGTTCTATTGAGTTATGTTGGTAATGTATATTAAAAAAAAAAAAAAAAAAAAAAAAAAAAAAAAAAAAAAAACCACCACCACTGTCATATTGACTCAAGACTTCTTTTAGAACTTCCATTCATTGATGAAAGTCTTAGTTTTAGCGGTATTTATTTTCAAAAGTCATCATACATAAAAACATACAAACAAAATTAACATTACACAAATAAGGGTTTCCAGAACAAGAGTAAGACTCTTATATAAACTTGTCTCCCTGACAATAACATTATATGTGATATATAAAATAAATCAGCATGAAGTTACAACAGTTACAAATAAAATAATTCTAAAAATAAATGGATAATTTAAATAAATAAATAAATAAACAAACAAACAAACAAACAAACAAACAAACAATAAATAAATAAATAAATAAATAAATAAATAAATAAATAAATAAATAATTAATAAAAGCTGCTAATGATTAAATATAAAGAAAAACAGGGAAAGAAGAAGGGAAAACAAAGCAGTATAATTGGGTGTTTATCGGGAGAATGTAAATTATTTCTTAAGGCGTTTTGATTGTATAATAAATTTCTGTATAAATTTACAATTTACCAATTTTATAAGGCCGCTTAGCGCCCGCAAGGAAATTATAATTTAAGAATAAACTGAAGTAAGATATGATAATGTATTCTCCCCCTTGTTCTCGTTCCAAGCCGTTTCAAAGCGGCTAATACATTAATTAGTATTAATGTACTTCTAAGGTCACACAGAAAAAAACTAACTACAACAGATTGGTGGCTCACTCAATCAGTGAGTTTAAAAATATTGGTGCCTTAATCATAAATTTATATAAAATTATCATTCATATCCACAAAGCACAAATAAAAACAGAAAACTGTTATCTAGTATTTTAATGTTTATTATTTGTAGTATTATTTCTTTATATATTTTTACATCTTCTTATAAAAAAAATAGAATTCCACAAACAACACTGCCCATTCTGCATTTGTCTTCAATATTCTAACTCTTTATAATATTAATTATTTCAAGTCAGAAAAAAAACCAAAAATTTATAAGTGCCAGAAAAAGCAATTACTGTCCTGTAATGATAACAAAATTGTCACAACTTATAACACTATAAAATTACCCAAATCTTCTTTCTGATATATACCGCTCTACATGATCCAACTAGTCCTCAGCGACCTCTGAAAATATATAAAAATCAAATTTTCAGATTATTCTGAGCGATGCAAAATGTAAATTGATATTCAAAATATGTATGAAATACATAATTTAATTGTAATATACCACTTTTTGAATTTAATCAAAGTGGTGTACCACTTTTTGAATGTATTTTTATGATTAAATTCAAAAAGTGGTATATGACAAAATGATTAACATTATTTTCTACATTGTATATGTTATACCCACCACATTAAGGTTCAGATATCTACAATATTGTCCGTAAATTAGTTTACTTGTTCCTGCTGGTTGGGACTGGCCGGGAGCCTGTATACCTTACTTCAGTTTATTCTTAAAATCATAAGTTCATTGCGGGCGCTACGCACCCTTATAAAATTGGTGAATTTTATTTCATAAACTGAAGTAAGGAATAATAATGTATGTTTAAAGCTGTAACAATTAACATTTTCTGTTTGTAAGATAGAACACAGTTTTGAAATTCATTAGAGACTTTCCTGTTATAAATATGATTAAATGTGGATTCAGAACTCCAATTTGCCATATTAAGAATCTGACAAGTAGAAACTCCAAATTTATTAGCTTCAGAAGTGGAAAGCACCTCTTACAGGGTGGGGCCTGGAAATTTTTGTGTCAATACCAGAAGCTTGAAGGATGTTCTTCAACCACCAGCATCACAGTGCATTTTTAACTGCATTATGGGGTTTTACAAAAACCAATGAGTAACTGATCTTAATTTTTTTCGAATTGGTTCAGTTCTCTGAACATATTCCATGACGCAGCTATATTCGTCCAATTTGGTTTTTGTTTTTGAATTTATAAAATTCAACGGTTACTGGTGATTTCCCAGCTTTGCGCGATTTGGTTAATTTACAAATTTGAAACACAATTTTATCTGAATATGTGGTCATGAATTTTACATTCAAATTCTGAATTTCAGAACATCTGCTAGCTAATGAAAGTGCCATTACCACATTGACTTTTAATGTCAGGACTTTAAGTGATAAATGAACATTGTCTCCTTTAGAAAGGAAGTATGCCAGCACGTTATCAACATCCCAAGAAGCAGAGTACCTTGGCAATGGAGGGTTTTGTTAAAAATGCCCTTCATTAGCCAGACTATCAGTGGATGCTCACCTGTTTTGCAATTTAACTCCGGTGTTTCATTGAAAGCTGAGATAGAGGATCATTGTTTCCAGCAGCTGTTGTAAGCACACTTCGTCCCCCCAAGCCATCCTGCTGCCAATAGTTTCCGAAGCCCGCTCTGAAATTCCTTCTGCTTCTCTGAATCTCCGGAAACCTTCCAGGCCACTAACTTTAGTGTGCCTGTCATCATTGATTCTCACCCATTGGAGATTGAAGCAGATCTTTCATTGGTGGTAGTAAGATAGGACACATAGTTGACATGGCTGAGATGGCCAAGCTGGTGTTGTTATGGTTAACTCCCCCTTTTCCTTTATCACCTTTCGAGAGACATCGTGTTATCAGGCAAAATGGAGGGAATGCAGAAGCCCTCAAGTTCTGCCAGTCCATCTGGAAGGCATCTGTCCCTGTCGTAAAGGGATCTGGTCTCCAACTGACATACGTTGATAGCTGAGCACTTAACCTGCTTGCAAAAAGGTCTGTGTCTAGGGGACCCATCATTCGATTGATCTGTTAAAATACTGACTTTTTCAGAACCCAGTTGCGAGAGTCGGTTATGTTCCAACTCTCCCAATCTGCTATCTGGTTCAGTCTGCCAAGTAAATGTTCGGCAGTAAGGGTGATCTGCCTCATGAGGCAAAACTCCAAAATGACCTTCAGTATATGAGACTGAGTGCCCCCTATACGGTTCAAGTAAGCCAATGTTGTTGTGTTTTCGATTTTCATGTGAACATGTATTTTCTGGCATGTTTTCGCCATGGATTTGATGGCAAAGCTTGCTGCGTTCAACTCCAGAGCATTTATATGCAACTGTTTTTCTTCCCCCCCCCCCATTTTGGTGTCCTTGCAAGTCCTTGTCCTCCTCAAGCCCACTTTCGAGGCATCGCTCTCTGTTACTTAATCTGGGGTTGGAGTAATGATTTGTTTCCCATTCCATTGGTCTATGTGTTGAACCCAGGAGTGAATTTCCGACTTGCTTTCTAGGGACAGAGCGATTGTACTGTGATAAGTCTGAGACTTTTTGTACATATATAATGCAGCCGGATATATCGCTTCGGCTGTAGCATTCAGAGAGCCAATTAGACTCGCAAGATCCTAAATGGACACAGAATCCTGACTCAGTACATTCAAACATTTTTGTTTTAGTTTTAAGCATTTTTCTTGAGATATTGTAACCATAATTTCTAGTTTATCTACTGTAAGCCCCAAAAACTCTATATTTTGTGCTGGCTGTAAGACTGATTTTTTTTCCAATTTACTACCCAACCTAAGTTGTGTATTTCCATATAAGAGAGTTTCGATCTTGAATTAAGCTTGTCCTGGATTGGTTCATGATCAAGATATCGTCTAGATATATGACAAAACGTACACCTATTCTTCTCAATAAAGCAACCACTGGTTTCATTATTTTTGTAAATACCCTGGGGCCTGAGGCCAAACCGAATGGGAGTGTCCGAAACTGAAGTAATTCCCCTTTGTGGGTAAACCTGAGATATTTGCGATGGCTGTTTGGTTTTCCTGTTTTAAATGAAAACTTGGTTGGCCTGAAACTGGGCTTGTTGATCAACGCGAGCTTGTTCTTGTTTGCGTGAGGGCACATACTGAAAGGGCTTTTGAAACCCACCAGAACTGGACTTGAACTTCTTCACTGGCTTGTACTCCATTTCTTTACACATTTCTCTAGTACGTTTTGGGTTTTTTCTTTGTTCATCAAGCCCCTTATAAAATTTATTCCCATAAAGCACAGTGGATCCATTCTCCAACTCATCTTCTTGGCGTGAAAGATAAGCCTTTATATTTTAATGCCTTTGAAAATTTTTGCCATAAAGTTCATTCTCCGTTCAAATAGACACGAGGCATTAACTTGCCCCAACAACAGAATTGTTTTTTCTATCCACTATACAATATTCAGAATACTAACATCTGGGTTTTGGGCTTGCCCACGCTTGGCAACATCAACAGCCATCCACACTTCGGATAACGGCCCCATGACTTGTGCCACTTTCTTTTTAATTCTGAATAAGCTTTGGTCATGAAGTTTCATAAATCGAGGCGTCTTGTAGTCAATGAAGCCCTCAATGAAATCATCAATTATTGGCGGTTCTAGAAAATCATTGGCCGGAACCGGTGTATTATCGAGCACTTTATTTTTTATTCTGTCTTTGTAACATGCTTAAAGAAATATTTCTTTGCATAATTACTCAAGGAACCTTCCAATTTATATGTTTTGTTGTCTGTCAAAGGATCGAATATGTTCATGAGCACTGTTGTCGGTATGCTTAGAATCACTTTATGTGGCTTCTTTAACGTGATTTTTACACTCGGAACTTTTCGTTCCCAAAATGTCATCATCAATGTTTTCATCGCTAGATGAATCCGCATAGCGACCAGTCTAATCTGCACTGGCATGGCAGTTCAAAAATCAATGGATGTCGGGCATCCCTCAACTGATGATGATGAAGCCATAATCGGCCAAAAAATAACGCACAAAATGCCAAATAATTTTCAATAACGGGCTAGGTGCCAAAATATTCTCATAAAATTCTTTGGTAGTGGAGATCTTTCACGATTTAAAGTAATCCCGCGGGGAACTATTGCTCCGCCGCCATATGCAAACAAAGCCGCAGGGAGAAGGAAGCATCATGGAAAATATCGCAAGATTTCCGCTTTGAAACGGCTTGGAACGAGTACAATGGGGAGAATACATAATTAAACCTTACTTCAGTTTATGAAATAAAATTTATGTTATGATTAAAGTGTAAATACCTGTTGAAGAAAATGTTGTGTCGTGTGCTGGATGTTGCTGTAAATATTAGAAAGTTCCAAAACGAAGCCGTCAATAATAAAAAAGGGAACGTCTCATGTTCACACGAACTTCTTGTTCACGAGTTTTAGATGATAAAAAGTGGTTTTTCGGATTAGGCCCTTTAGTCAATGAATTACGGGCCTTGAAACTTATTATAATATATGTTTATCAGTAAACTGGGGGACGGTTCCATTTCAGTTGATATGAACCGGCGCCCCTTTTAAGGGTATATGAACCCGTCTATTTAAGGGTATATAAGGCCAGTCAAAAATAAAAGAAAAAGTGTATTTTGAATAAAAATTAAGAAAATAAGAAGAATTGTGAAAAAAAAGAAGACCAGAAGTTTAGAAATCAGACAACGGGAGAATTATAAGATTTTAGGTAATAAGAGTTCTTTCATAGGAAAATTTACAGTAAGAAGAATTCTTATAGAAGAATTCGTAAATTGAGAATATGTTGGAGAACTCGCCCATATAATTCTAAAAGTGGTGTAATATGTGGAATTCTCAAGTGTTCTCAGGAGTGCAGACTCATACAGAGGAAGAATAATAATTTTAAGTACAATAACTGTAATTGGATGAATGAAAACGAAGTTTATGTGAATTAGCAAACTAGTTCAAGAGTTTTTACAGAGTACAACTCGCATAAGAAGAATTATTCACGGAGTTCTAAATGATCCTAGTAAAAATGTATATATTGTAAGTTTGCCATATTTGTATATGTTGGTTCTTGTCCTGTTTATCGAACTCGCTGATTCGATGGGTTATATTTCTATCGGTGTATGACATTGACTGGGAGGTCAATACAGTTTGTGTATATGCAAAGTTAAAGATAGGCCTGCTGACAACAAACGACCAGACAACAGCAAAGCCGAGTTTTTCGAGCGGCATCTCCGGCTTGGCAACGTTACATTCACATGGGACGCAAGTCGAAAGAAATTATTAACAACTTGTTGTAAACTTAAAACAAGAGAGTCACAGAACCTGTGAAATTGTAAGATTGTTAAAAATTCTCAAGTCTACGATTCGGTCAATATAGAAGAAATTTTAGCAACGGGAAAAACTTGGCGCACAGGATAGAACGTCACAGAGAGATGAATGTACGAGCTGAAACACGGTTGATTCAGAATGTTAAAAAGAATCAGTGGTTACATTAACAGGATGATACCAGGGAATTAAATAATGGTGGTAATGTCTTCACATGAGAAGACTATTCATAGATTTCTGCACAAACATAAACGTTTTAGATGTGTATTTCGTAAGAAAATGGTTATTATAAAAGTGAATAAAAGAAAACGTCCTTCTTACAGTCTTGAGCGGAGAAGGTGGACAGTCGAAAATCACTGGAGTCAGGTAATATTTTGTAATGAGTCTAAGGTAGTTATTGAAAATAATCATCGTGTGTACGTTTGGAAAACTGTCGAGGAAACTTTTCTTTCAGAATGCATGTGTCACCCATCACAACATAAAGTGTCATTCATGATATGGGGCTGCATTAGTAAATGGGGTGCTAGTACTTTACACAAGGTTACGGGAACATTAATGGTGCTAAATATTGTGATATACTGGCTAATTCTCTCTGGCCTGTTTTAGTAAGTCATTTCGTTGATGGACATTACTACTTCCAGGACGACAATGACCCAGTGCATCGTGTCCATATAGCTGAGGAGTAGAAGAGAGATAACGGAATGACCTGGCCTACCCAGTCACCAATTCTCAACATTATTGAAAATTTATGGCAGCGGATATAGCGGAGGTTAAAAAACCGTTCCAGACATATTGACACCCAGGATCAGCTATTTGATGCAATCACGGACATTTGGGTTAGCTTCACTCTCGAATACATACAAAACATGTATCATACGATTCCTAGGCTATTAATGGTTTGTATTCATGCTAAAGACATCTTACTTAGTATTGAGATATATTTGTTGCTTCCATCTGTTGCAGTAAGTTATTTATTTAGATTTTTTATCGTACAAGATATCCCCCTTGTTATCGTTTCCGCCATTATGCTAAGAAAATAAGTTTGACATTTGTATATGTACCTTTTGTTAACTGATCATAGTTTGTTAATCAAAATCGTATCTAAGAAATGTTTTATTAACCGATAACATTAACCGAAAACATTACCGAAAACATTAACCGATAACATTAACCAATAATATGAACTGAAAACATTAAACAACAACATTACCCGATAACATTAACCGATAACATTAACCAATAACATAAACTGAAACCATTAAACAACAACATTACCCGATAACATTAACCGAAAACATTAACCGATAACATTTACCAATAACATTAACCAATAATTTGAACTGAAAACATTAATCAACAACATTACCCGATAACATTAACCGAAAACATTACCCGATAATATTAACCAATAACATAAACTGAAATCATTAAACAACAACATTACACGATAACATTACCCGATAACATTAACCGAAAACATTCCCGATAACATTAACCAATAACATAACCTGAAAACATTACCCGATAACATTAACCAATAACATTTACCAATAACATGAACTGAAAACATTAAACAAAAACATTACCCGATAACATTACCCGATAACATTAACCGAATACATTACGCGATAACATTAACCAATAACATAGACTGAAAACATTAAACAACAACATTACCCGAAAACATTACCTGATAACATTAACCGAAAACATTACCCGATAACATTTACCAATAACATTTACCAATAACATAAACCGAAAACATTAAACAAAAACATTACCCGATAACATTAACCAATAACATAAACTGAAAACATTAAACAAAAACATTACCCGATAACATTAACGAATAACATGAACTGAAAACATTAAACAACAACATTACCCGTTAACATTTACCGAAAACATTACCAGATAACATTTACCAATAACATTTACCAATAACATGAACTGAAAACATTAAACAAAAACATTACCCGATAACATTAACCAATAACATAAACTGAAAACATAAAACAAAAACATTACCCGATAACATTAACCAATAACATGAACTGAAAACATTAAACAACAACATTACCCGATAACATAAACCGAAAACATTACCCGGTAACATTAACCAATAACATTTACCAATAACATAAACTGAAAACATTAAACAAAACATTACCCGATAACATTACCCGATAACATTAACCAATAACATTTACCAATAACATAAACTGAAAACATTAAACAAAACATTACCCGATAACATTACCCGATAACATTAACCAATAACATGAACTGAAAACATTAAACAACAACATTACCCGATAACATAAACCGAAAACATTACCCGATAACATTAACCAATAACATTTACCAATAACATAAACTGAAAACATTAAACAAAACATTACCCGATAACATTACCCGATAACATTAACCAATAACATGAACTGAAAAAATTAAACAACAAAAATTACCCGATAACATTAACCGAAAACATTACCTGATTACATTAACCAATAACATAAACTGAAAACATTAAACAAAAACATTACCCGATAACATTAACCAAAAACATTACCCGATAATATTAACCAATAACATTAACCAAAAACATTACCCAATAACATTAACCAATAACATAAACTGAAAACATTAAATAACAACATTACCCGATAACATTAACCAATAACATGAACTGAAAACATTAAACAACAACATTACCCGATAACATAAACCGAAAACATTACCCGATAACATTAACCAATAACATTTACCAATAACATAAACTGAAAACATTAAACAACAACATTACCCGATAACATTAACCGAAAACATTAACCGATAACATTTACCAATAACATTAACCAATAATATGAACTGAAAACATTAATCAACAACATTACCCGATAACATTAACCGAAAACATTACCCGATAATATTAACCAATAACATAAACTGAAATCATTAAACAACAACATTACACGATAACATTACCCGATAACATTAACCGAAAACATTCCCGATAACATTAACCAATAACATAACCTGAAAACATTACCCGATAACATTAACCAATAACATTTACAATAACATGAACTGAAAACATTAAACAAAAACATTACCCGATAACATTACCCGATAACATTAACCGAAAACATTACCCGATAACATTAACCAATAACATAAACTGAAAACATTAAACAAAGACATTACCCAAAAACATTACCCGATAACATTAACCGAAAACATTACGCGATAACATTAACCAATAACATAAACTGAAAACATTAAACAACAACATTACCCGAAAACATTACCTGATAACATTAACCGAAAACATTACCCGATAACATTTACCAATAACATTTACCAATAACATAAACCGAAAACATTAAACAAAAACATTACCCGATAACATTAACCAATAACATAAACTGAAAACATTAAACAACAACATTACCCGATAACATTAACGAATAACATGAACTGAAAACATTAAACAACAACATTACCCGTTAACATTTACCGAAAACATTACCCGACAACATTAACCAATAACATTTACCAATCACATAAACTGAAAACATTAAACAAAAACATTACCCGATAACATTAACCAATAACATGAACTGAAAACATTAAACAACAACATTACCCGATAACATTAACCGAAAACATTACCCGATAACATTAACCAATAACATAAACTGAAAACATTAAACAACAACATTACCCGATAACATTAACCGAAAACATTACCAGATAACATTTACCAATAACATTTACCAATAACATGAACTGAAAACATTAAACAAAAACATTACCCGATAACATTAACCAATAACATAAACTGAAAACATAAAACAAAAACATTACCCGATAACATTAACCAATAACATGAACTGAAAACATTAAACAACAACATTACCCGATAACATAAACCGAAAACATTACCCGATAACATTAACCAATAACATTTACCAATAACATAAACTGAAAACATTAAACAAAACATTACCCGATAACATTACCCGATAACATTAACCAATAACATGAACTGAAAAAATTAAACAACAAAAATTACCCGATAACATTAACCGAAAACATTACCTGATTACATTAACCAATAACATAAACTGAAAACATTAAACAAAAACATTACCCGATAACATTAACCAAAAACATTACCCGATAATATTAACCAATAACATTAACCAAAAACATTACCCAATAACATTAACCAATAACATAAACTGAAAACATTAAATAACAACATTACCCGATAACATTAACCAATAACATGAACTGAAAACATTAAACAACAACATTACCCGATAACATAAACCGAAAACATTACCCGATAACATTAACCAATAACATTTACCAATAACATAAACTGAAAACATTAAACAACAACATTACCCGATAACATTAACCGAAAACATTAACCGATAACATTTACCAATAACATTAACCAATAATATGAACTGAAAACATTAATCAACAACATTACCCGATAACATTAACCGAAAACATTACCCGATAATATTAACCAATAACATAAACTGAAATCATTAAACAACAACATTACACGATAACATTACCCGATAACATTAACCGAAAACATTCCCGATAACATTAACCAATAACATAACCTGAAAACATTACCCGATAACATTAACCAATAACATTTACCAATAACATGAACTGAAAACATTAAACAAAAACATTACCCGATAACATTACCCGATAACATTAACCGAAAACATTACCCGATAACATTAACCAATAACATAAACTGAAAACATTAAACAAAGACATTACCCAAAAACATTACCCGATAACATTAACCGAAAACATTACGCGATAACATTAACCAATAACATAAACTGAAAACATTAAACAACAACATTACCCGAAAACATTACCTGATAACATTAACCGAAAACATTACCCGATAACATTTACCAATAACATTTACCAATAACATAAACCGAAAACATTAAACAAAAACATTACCCGATAACATTAACCAATAACATAAACTGAAAACATTAAACAACAACATTACCCGATAACATTAACGAATAACATGAACTGAAAACATTAAACAACAACATTACCCGTTAACATTTACCGAAAACATTACCCGACAACATTAACCAATAACATTTACCAATCACATAAACTGAAAACATTAAACAAAAACATTACCCGATAACATTAACCAATAACATGAACTGAAAACATTAAACAACAACATTACCCGATAACATTAACCGAAAACATTACCCGATAACATTAACCAATAACATAAACTGAAAACATTAAACAACAACATTACCCGATAACATTAACCGAAAACATTACCAGATAACATTTACCAATAACATTTACCAATAACATGAACTGAAAACATTAAACAAAAACATTACCCGATAACATTAACCAATAACATAAACTGAAAACATAAAACAAAAACATTACCCGATAACATTAACCAATAACATGAACTGAAAACATTAAACAACAACATTACCCGATAACATAAACCGAAAACATTACCCGATAACATTAACCAATAACATTTACCAATAACATAAACTGAAAACATTAAACAAAACATTACCCGATAACATTACCCGATAACATTAACCAATAACATGAACTGAAAACATTAAACAACAACATTACCCGATAACATAAACCGAAAACATTACCCGATAACATTAACCAATAACATTTACCAATAACATAAACTGAAAACATTAAACAACAACATTACCCGATAACATTAACCGAAAACATTAACCGATAACATTTACCAATAACATTAACCAATAATATGAACTGAAAACATTAATCAACAACATTACCCGATAACATTAACCGAAAACATTACCCGATAATATTAACCAATAACATAAACTGAAATCATTAAACAACAACATTACACGATAACATTACCCGATAACATTAACCGAAAACATTCCCGATAACATTAACCAATAACATTAACCAAAAACATTACCCAATAACATTAACCAATAACATAAACTGAAAACATTAAATAACAACATTACCCGATAACATTAACCAATAACATGAACTGAAAACATTAAACAACAACATTACCCGATAACATTAACCCAAAACATTACCCGATAACATTTACCAATAACATGAACTGAAAACATTAAACAACAACATTACCCGATAACATTAACCAATGACATAAACTGAAAACATTAAACAACAACATTACCCGATAACATTAACCAATAACATAAACTGAAAACATTAAACAACAACATTACCCGATAACATTATATAAATGTGACATGACTGAGAAGGTAATAAAAATGTTCGCTTTTTCAAGTCTGATGTTAGACATTAAACTTGAAAAGGTCAACATTTTTTAATAAATGTTACCCTCTTAGTCATGTCATTTATTTTATTACACCGAATGTCTTTTCTAAATATTATCTCTGCACTAAGTTACTCGTCAAACATCATCACAACACATAAAATTCGGATTCTCAATGATTTATTCAATAATTAGCGAATTATGAATTAAGTTAAATATTGAATACACTTTAAAACCTATAGTTTTAAATTACGATTCTTTTTTTCCCGTTATTTTACTACTTGAAAAAAAAAAAAAAGATTTCCTGATGCGAAAGCCATTTGATTTTGATGGGACATTAAAATTTTACCCGCTAATGTTACCCTTGAGCACGTAAATAGCTTCTTTTGAATGTGACATTGATTTTGTCGACTGGCTGTTATCCAATCAGATTACAGGAAATTTACATGAGGTATAATAATAACTAATAACATGAACCGAAAACATCACTCGGAAACATTAACCAAAAACATAAACCGATAACATTATATAATAACATAAACCGATGACATTCACCGGTAATATTAAACGATAACATCACCTCGTAACATCACCCGATAACGTTAACTAATAACATGCACTGATAACATTACCCGATAATAATACCCGGTAACATGAACCATAAACATAAAACGATAACATTAACCGATAACTTAACCTTGTAAAGTTAACAAATAATATTATCCAATAACATTTCCGGATAACATTACCTTTAACAATATCTGATAACAATCTGAAATCTTGCAAACACGTTAATTATTCAGTCAGCCAGAGTAAAGATTTTTATATATAGAAGCTAGACCTTAAAAATTACTGTTATTGTGCGATTTCTATACTGCAAAATTTCAGCAAGAGGCCCATAGGCCTTAACGCTCGCCTGAGGATATGGCCAAAATCATTTGAAAAATACATACAATATTCTAATATACATGCCTATAAAAAAAGTTAATTGTTTCCAAGACAATTAACAATTTCAATCTTTTTATGCATCTATGACCTTGACCTTTGGACGCATGACCTTGAGCCATATATCAAAATGATCGTCATATCAATACCTACAATATTCTAATATATATATGTGTTTAACAATAACAATGTCTTATATTATATATCTCTTAAAATTTTGAAAAAAAAATAACCTAAAACTGCAAAATTTCAAACTAGGACTTTGAACTTGGTCCCATTTTGAAGGTTATTTCAAGACAAAGTCAAAACTGAAAACCCCATGTCATTATCTATTCATATAGTCAAGTTATAATAATTTGAAGCCATTTTACGATATTTTAAAAATTTAACACAAAAACGCGTAACCTAATTTTTGACCAATGTTTACGAAATGAACAATTTATAAATTAAGACCATAGAGAAGCTAAATATCACATCAGATTTTTTCTCCCGCCATCGGTTTTGGAGAAGATTGTTTAAGTTTTTTGGACCCATAGGACACCTTGACCTAGTTTTAGAAGCCATGAAAATGTCACGAACAAACCGAAATTACACCGACCCATATATGCATCTGACCAAGTTTCATTGAAATCTACCCTGTAGTTTCAGAGAAAAAGTCTTAAATGTTAAAGTTTACAGACGGACGGACGGACGACGGACGATTTCGGATCGCAATCGTGGAAGACAAAAACCTTGCTGTATTTATGTTTTAGTAAATAAAAATATGTCAGTGCACCTTCCTAGTTTACATATATGTCATGATTGTAAAATCGATTATGATCACCATTTGAAAAATTCGAACAACAATGAACACCCAATTATGAACTTATGGCTCTTTCCTATTTTTTCTAATTGAAAAAAAAAAAAAATCAAAACTTTTTAAACTGTATCTATTGCGTCTTTGGACTTCAATTTCTTTCTTGTATTTCTATTAAATTCAACTGTGAATTAGGAAATGTGTCTTGCATTTTTATTCATTTAAACTTTTTAACCTTAAAATACCCTGATGTAATCTCGGGAGAGGCCCAATTGGATCATTGAAGTAATTAATTTCCAGTCTTTTGCAAAATCTGCTCTATGTACAGGAGAATTTGGGGAAGATTTTTTCGTTTGAAAATAGAATTTGGTTAGGTCAATGTTTTTTTTATTCAATAGTACTGTTATTTTTTTAGGAAAGTTTTGACTGAAAAAAATATTTAGAAAAATCATGTAACAAACAATTATGGACCGACAGTAGGCCTTATATAGACTCGTTCCCACATTCTTACATGTTTACAAACAGGTGAACAAGTTGGTGACATATACATGTATAAATTTTATATTAAATTGTCAACAACTAAATGGTATAACAGAAAGAGAGAGAGAGAGAGAGAGAGAGAGAGAGAGAGAGAGAGAGAGAGAGAGAGAGAGAGTCTTTTGGATGACAATATTTGATTTTGAAATTCAGTAACGGTTTTCATCGCCCGATCAAGATTTATTTCCGCAAAACACTTTTTCACATTTTTTAAAAAAATTTTCTTATTTTTATTTAAGAAAATTGCAAAACAAACGTTATGAATATTTTTTATTCTACATTAGACGAAGAGATATAGAAATCAAATCATAATGTTATACACTACAGTCTTTAAAACGTCACTTTAGTAGTTTTTCGGACATTTCTCCCTGATTACCTATATAAATGCAATCTTTAACGTAACGATCTGTTACTAAAATGAAATAAAATGCAATAATTCTGTAACAGCGTTGATGTAATGATTTTTATAGTTCCTTTCAACGCATTAAGTAGACAATATATAACGAAATAAACTTTCTCGAATAGTCTCGTTATCTTTATTTTTATCTTTGTAAAAGCAATTCCCATAAACTGTAGAAATTTTGATTGCACAACCTTTCATATAATTATTTAAAAATAATAAAATCGAGGTAATCCATCGGTAAAAAGCCACTTACGTAGCATTTTATTGTCCTTAAAGCGAATAGTCAAAGAAAGTCAACAGGTACATTAAAATATTTCAAAAAAATTAACTTGTTAAAAAAAAGGAAAATAAATAAAAAATAAGAAATAAATAATAAAATAAAATAAATAAAATAAAATATATGAAATAAAAAAAATACAATAAAATAAATAAAAATAATAAATAAATAATACACAAATAAATGAATAAATAAATAAATAAATAAATAAATAAATAAATAAATAAATAAATAAACTTATTGGAAAATATATCCAGTTGCTCTTAAAACGTTTATTGTAAAGAAATCAGCACGATTGTAAACTTTTAATTTTGTGATTTTACATTCCGAATATCTTAATAATAACTCTCTAACACATGTACTTACAAACATATTGTTTTGCTATAAGTGCATTTAATTCAGCGTCAAATTGCGATTTTTTAAATATCGAAGGCAGGATAAAAAGCTCTAACTTTATTCATACTGTACTCAGCAAAAAGACAAAAAATTCAAAAAATTTGAGAAATCATTAAGATTACTATCTCAGTGCAGAATCTTAAAAAAATAAAAATAAAAAAATAAATAAAAAATAACAGACAACAAGTCTTTAGATATGATATACTACACAAAATAGCATTCAAAAATAAACGTACAATTTTAATATATTATAAAATATTTTACTGTTTTAGTCACAATTTCGGCATTTATAGTTAGTTATCTTAATATATACCGATTTATTATCGATATTTTTAACCGACCAAAAAAAGATAAAAAAAAAAAAAAAAAAAAAAAAAAAAAAAAAAAAAAAATAAACAAACAAACTTTATATTAAATTGTAAACAAAATCTTGTTATCACCATATAAACATTTCATATTATGTAATAATTTTGAAACTTAATCTGTGAAAAGCGTTAGCAGCCGTTAAATGTAGATGTTTCATTAACGAACTTTAAATCAAATTTGCGATATAATCTTTTTTTCTTTGTAATATGATTTATGTTTGCGATATATCAGTATTAAAGTAAAATAAATCGGAGAATTCTGTTACTCGCCCTGGTAAAAATTACTTGAATCAAAGCGGTTAATTTTGTCATGTGCTACTTTTGAATTTTTATGAAATAATACAATTCAAAAGTAGCACATGACAATTAAAAACTGTCAAATGAAAAGTTTTGAATTTTTATGAAATAATACAATTCAAAAGTAGCACATGACAATTAAAAACTGTCAAATGAAAAGTTTTGAATTTTTATGAAATAATACAATTCAAAAGTAGCACTTGGCAATTTAAGCATGGTAGAAAGATCTTGAGTACCCAAAACCACCATCTCAGCAATCAAACTGACAAACTTTGTCAATGCTCTTAGTAAAATTTTCCTTGTTATCTCATTTTGAAATGGAATATTAGGATTGAATTCATGGTGTTTTATTTCCCATTCAAGATACTTTCAATTATATCTATGCGGCCAGTTTGGGATGGTAGAAAATGCCGAAATGAACTGAGAAAACCGCTGAATTTTTGCAAACGAACTGACATCCATGTTACCACAAGGGTCTGGCGTTGAGATGCACTGTGATTCGTTAGCGCACGCTTTAGACCAATCTATCACATGTACAGAGGCCCCTGTAATATTGAGAAGACAAAGCAACCTTGTGTACAACAATAACATTGCAAACCAAATAAAAATGAAAAATAATAATTATAATGATAATAATACATAAAAATTATAAACACGAACATAGCGACTTGAAGCTTAATAACATGCACTTTGCAGTAGCCGTACACGCTTCGCTATATTGTATCATCTTTTATCAATAATGTATAAATGGTTATAAAGAAATTTACGTTTAATTCAGTGTCTTAAAAGTCATCTTTCATGACAACACCTTTATGACGTCATTTTGCAATAAAACAATAATGTTGATATAGAGAAGACTCCTTTTCGTCTTGGAGTAAAACATGAATCGTTTATATTCTGCCATTTCTAAAAAAAATCTTAAACCATTATTACTACGAGTCTACGATATTTAATAAAATATCTTATTTTTTCAATACAAGTGTTTAGACAAATCGATCACACACTGAAAAATATTGGTTTGACAAATTATTTCATTAATGAACGTAAGTTTATTAAAAATTAATGTGTCACAGTTTGGAATAAAATACACTTTTTTCTGACTTTTCATTTGGTTCTTGAGAACACGCATAAAAATCACGATAACTATAGCAATTCATTTATAGAAAAATTGACCTTAATTTGTACTTTTAAAAATAGAATATTTATCAGGAGGCAATAAAAAGACATTAGTTTCGAGAAAAGATCACGTTTTCCATGCATGTGTACATACTAGTTTAACAATATATTTATCAACAAGTTTATCGTGATATCAAATCGTATGTAAGTATTCCCATATTAATATCCTCATTTACAAGAGTTAGATAGCAGGGATAAAAGTATTATTGATTTGTTTGAGAATATTATTGCATTGATTTATATTTTTCTTTCAAAGTTTTTGCAACTAATATTCAGGTTTTGAAAAGATGACTCTAAATTCATTGTTATTGGTTAACATACCGGTCCATGTTCCTAATCAGAATTCAAAAATCAAAGTAAAAACGTTGTAAACTGGCGTATTCAGTTAAACACTAGACCGTAAGACCGGGTGAGCACCGCCTGTCTAGCTGGCTACATCGCAACCTGCGAAAACAGATTTGAGAATGAAAGGTCTATTGGACTTTGGGAAGTCGAATATATCCAGCACAAGTGTGTTTGTTTGTTTTATTTTGAATAGTTTTTTTGTTGTTTGTTTTATATATATATATATATATATATATAGATATATATATATATATATAAACAGTATCATAACAAGCGATTGATTTAATGAATCCTATATTGTACAAAGAAATTCACCTATTAAGCTATTACATCCATTGATACATTTACATGTGCAGTGTCCACATGTTGTTTGGGTTTTCATATTTTATGGTTTTAAAGCTCCATTAAGTTTTTCTAAGAATAATGTAACAAGGCGAATTTTTCTTGACTATGCCACTCATGAAAAACTGTAATACTTGGTTTCATGGTTAAACCTTTCCTTACGTTGAAATTCACGGCGCAATCTACTGCTAGTTTAGTCTACCAAAGACCACACTTGAGAACACTTATTACGTGATTTTTTATCGAACACGAGGCAACATCAACAAATACAGCAAAAAAGCATGGTTTCTGAAAACGGAAGCAGCAAAACGGTAAATAAACACACAAGTTGATTAAATATATCATTTATGACCCAAAAAGTGCTTAATTACTTTATTAGATTTAACGGGTTTTTCTATTACTTTCTATAACTTTTTTATTTTTTATTTTTGTTATTATTTTTTTATCGACATCATTGTTTACTTAGAAGTAGGACTTCCGTGCACGTTCCAAGCTAATGATTAACACATTATTGAATTGTCCCATGCTTTAAAGGATTTCCATTTATCTTGGGCTAATAATAAGACTGGACTTCAGAAAATGAACCACACAGATCGTAATAACAATCAGTTTATATCGATAAAAATTTTTTAGAATTTTTCAATAGCGAGTAAACTTAATGCAGCTTTTATAAATCTTAATCATTTTGCTTTTGTATGTTTTATTGTTGTGCGGGTTGGCAAACAATTTTATTTTTTAATGTAAGAGGTTCTTGTCTTTCTGCTTAATTCAGACTTGTATTCGACCTGCATTTTTTTTTATCCCCGTTTGCAAATTGCTTCAAGAGTTATTGTCCAGTCTTCTGAAACTTGTAGGACTATTTAGTCTGTTTTTGAAAATTTTTTTAAATATTTTTTTTTCAATTTTTGTTTTTGAAAGTAAAAAGTTTAAATTACTGTTTCATTTGGTTCTATACAACCAGTGATTGTGCGCTACATCTTGTCTGCAGTTCATTACACTGAGATGATAAGAAAATGTACTAGACCTTCTTATTTCATTTTAGTCTAACTTAAATGGATAGGAACATCATGATCTTTAATAAAGATTTTCTGTATTTTTTGAAGATTTCACAGTAACCAGTCAGATAAGAGTAACAACATTTTCTCAGATCAATCTTTATTTATTTCTTCTGAGGTCGGTCTGAAAGTTTCGTTATAATGACGTCACTTAATTTTATTCGACCTATAGACCCCCTTTTTCAATTTCTGACGTCTAATGGTAAAAACGAGCTTCGAATTCAGGCATTAAATAAATTAAATAAAACCTTATAGGTCACATATATGCTAAAGCGTTACAGTTCCATGTTGATAAATTCTATTATAATTGTATATAAATTTCATCATCCTTTTTTCTTTGTCTTTTCACCTTGGAATTTATATTTATTAATAAACTGATTCTCTCAGATAACTTATACCTATAAGCAACATTTCAATTCTATATTGTATTGTACTATGTCGCAGTTATGAAATAAAACAAACATACCAGTCCTTGTCCATATCACAATCCAAAAAAACAAATAAAAACTTTGCAAACTGGCAAAATATGTTGTGCAAGTGACTTTCCATCAAGGAAGTGAGACCGGGTGCTCCGGAAAGGTAAGCACCTCCTGTCTAGCTAGCTACATCCGTCACGTGCAAGTCAATTTTGAGAATGAAAGGAACAAAGAACTATGGTAAGTCAAATACTTCCAGTTTAAGTTGGGAAACAGTGACTACATACTTATCAACAATATTATGATGACGGCCATTAAACTTTTTAAGGGCCCTGATTAGCCTAGGCTTGCAATATTCTTGTGTCAACAATTTAATTGTAAGTAATTTGCTTCGTTACAGAAAGTCCCCATAGTGGGAACAGGCCCTTCCGTACCGTATTAACTGTGAAACATATACACCATACGCAGGAGAAGCAGGGATATTACTGCGAAGAAATGGAAAGTTGACAATAGAAAAATTGAAGTCATCACGTTTGTCGTATAGCTTCAGATCTAACCTTTCATGGGTGTCATAATTGAGGTACAAGTCTAAATATGAATCAGAACATGGAGAATCTGTCGTGTCTTTTATTTCAAGCTCACTTGGATAGATGACATTCACATATTCTCCAAATTTGTGATTATTTAGAGACAGAACGTTATCTATATATCTGTATGTGTAGTTGAATGATTCAGCGACAGTTTTTTCTCCAGATTTGACAAGGTTCTGTAAAAATTCTGATTCATATGAATAAAGAAACAAATCAACTAGCAAAGGTGCACAGTTTGTGTCCATTGCTATACTGATTGTTTGTTGAAAGATAATATTGCCAAACACAACAAATATGTTTTCTATCAAAAACTCTAACATTTTGTTGATGGTATCTTCAGTATATTTTTGTTTGCAGTCTGTATGGTGTTTTATAAAATAACCAGAATCCTTCTTGAGCACTAGATATTTATATCTTGGTTTACAGTTTTTGTAAAAGAATGTGAAAAGTGAATGATTTGTTTTAGACGATCTTTCAATTTAGCATCAGGGATAGTGGTGTAAAGGGTAGAAAAATCAAAAGTTTTTATACTTTTTACCGAAGATAGAGTATTAGAAACAAAATAGTCAAGTGGTTCTTTAGAATTTTTGAGAATCCACATTTGGTTGATGCGAGATGTAGAAAAGACTTTATCTGAATAAGTCTGACTGTCAAAGTTTGTGTTAGAATTACTGATAATGATTTAGTAGTACATTTAGAGGAACCTGCTATATATCTTTCCTTGTATGGATTTTTGTGAAGTTTTGGAATCCAATACAAGTGAGGCAGGTCAAGTTCTTCCTGTTTTAAATTGATACCAAAAGACTCAATGACATCCCTATGATTGGAAAGAACTTCATTGGTAAAATTAGTTTTGGTATAAGTAGGATTCTCCGATATACTTTCTAAACCAAGCTTCTTAATGAGACATTCAACACAGAATTTTTTACAAACAAAAATAATGTTGTTAGACGCTTTATCAGCCGGTACAACAACATACCTTTTATGTATGTCAGTAAGGATTGCAGAAATCGAATGTCACGGGTAAAACAAATAAAATTCAATCTTTCGAATATTGTATTCCTTTAGGTCAAATTGCATTAGAATTGGTTTATTTCGTGTTTAGAAGGAAAAAACTAATTAAAAATCATAAAATACAAGTAAAACGTATAAAAAATAATAATAACAATCAA
The DNA here is from genome assembly GCA_029721355.1 of Tegillarca granosa. Lineage (NCBI taxonomy): Eukaryota > Metazoa > Mollusca > Bivalvia > Arcoida > Arcidae > Tegillarca > Tegillarca granosa. Next base: position 38,866,891 of record CM056598.1, on the reverse strand, counting down.
TTTGTTTTATAGTTTTGTACTACAAAAAAGAACTGCACCTAATTACAAAGCTCATCTTATCTTAAATGTAACTGGCGCCTCTATGTAGACATTATTGAGTTAATCTAATTTTAAAAATCACAGTGATACATTTGACGACGGATATTTGATTTTAATAGCTGAATTTCCATTTTAATTATCCTTGCTTTGGATTATTTGTTTTATTTGGCAACAAGTGTCTAATTGAATGTAAGCTTAACATCATGCATGACGATTAGAAAATTGAATCATATTTTGGTACTTAAAAGATTTCAACTTAATCGACAATTCTTCGCTTCTCAACATAATCAAAATAAACTAATAAAAAAAACCAAAAGGATTTATTTTTCCTGATATACCACTCTTGTTAAAATCTTGTTCGACAATTATTTTTAAATAATTCGGAAATTGTTAATAAATTTAACAAATGATTTTTATATTAATCCTTTACTACTACAGAACCGAACGTTTTTATTTTTTTATTTTACTTTTAAATATATAATACAAATACCAGTTAAATTTTGATGTGCCAGATGTGCACATTTCGGAAATTCATTCCTCATCAGTGACACTAAGACCGAAAAGTTTGATATTATCATAAAAACTATTAGCCAAACAGTTGAAAATAACGAATCTAAAGTTTCAAAATGATATAAATCCAAATCCAGCTAAGGAATGCGGTGCACGAGGGAACAAACCTTAGTTTTAAATTAATTTCAAATTTTAGACAGCTGAAAATTTTGCTAAATGGTACATTTTCTGACAGCACAAAGTTCTGCCTACTGAGTTATGGATACCCTCGGGGAGTTTAACTCCACAAGCAGCGGTACCCGATCAGGGGTAGTAAATATATAATACAAATACCAGTTAAATTTTGATGTGCCAGATGTGCACATTTCGGAAATTCATTCGTCTTCAGTGACACAAAGACCGAAAACTTTGATATTATCTTAAAAACTATTAGCCAAACAGTTAAAAATAACGAATCTAAAGTTTCAAAATGTTATAAATTCAAATCCAGCTAAGGAATGCAAATGTATTTTTGGGAAATTTTCTATAGACAGTTAAGCACTGAAAAGTAAAAGCTCTCAACAATATTTTTCGAATCTCTAATTCATTTTATAACAGCCGACCACATTCGAGCACGTTTAACTTTTAGTGCATTAGGTAATAGGTACCATAGTGCATCTTTTTTATATTATTGGATTTTTTACTGTATAATCATAAATGTTACTCACATGTTTATACCAGGATGTGAATGAATTTTTGTATTCATGTATGTGTATTCACACTTGTATGTGTTTACGGTCTCATACGGTAGGAATACACTATTTTGTCACATAATGTTTAAATGATAAATTTTTAGTTATATAAGATTTAACATAATTTTTATTTTGATATTTCAACCACTTATAACATTACTTTCACAGCATGTTTATGGTTTTAAATTATTGGAGTAGGTATTATTTAATACAAACTTTTGAGTGTGGCCATTCTGATTAAACGTCGCTTGCTCTTGCGTCACAGAACCTGTTGTCTGACATTACAACCTTTTCCGACTGTGACTGCCACTACACTTGCGTCATTAAATTGATTAAACCAACTTAACGCAGAAGGTGCGTCATACTCATTGTATTATTTTATTAACGTTTACACCAAAATACTGATTGAGTCTGACATGGTACTGCGTCCATAAGCAGCATAAATTTTGTGTACTGTGTCTATAAACAGCACTTCATTACAAAGTTTGCTATCTTTATTCTTTAGTGAGCATTGACCTATTCTTACTTTGAGATCTCTTTAAATTTTTCCGATTATACATTTAGATTTTATTACAAATTTACAACACCTACAAGAAATGCATTTAATTTAAACTAATATACAATTATTAACTTTTGATACGGCCGAGGTGAATATGACATTTCTTTTTGGACATAATTCCTTGTATTAACCAAAATCAAAAGTCAGTAATTGTTTTATTATTTGATTGACAGACAAGTGTCTTTTAAAACAAATCGTAAGTACTTTTTTAATATATCAACAATAATAAAATGTAAAGATCTACATGTTTATTTTGTCCATAAATACAATGTGATCCAACGCTTTTAAATTAGGTAAATGCAATGGATCCGACGCTTTTAAAGTAGGTCAATTCTGATTGAATTCTTACGAAGGCTCCGATTGGTTCTATTCTAAGAAGCTTTAAAATAACCTGTCGTCTATATTTAGGTACCTCGAAAGCAATTTGGACCATTATGTTACCTTCACGTTCAGAATTGCGAGATGAACATAAGGATTTGTCAAACGCAGCTTAATATGTTGTTAGCCAATCAAATACAGTCGAGTCTATTTATAACAAATTGCCAAGGGACAGGCAAATTTACTTCTTTATAACCATATTTCTTTATATGCATTGTAAAATGCACTATAATTCCTTGCTGGGGTAAATTTTATGACTTCTTTATAATTCTGGTTTTGTTATAACCAGGGACCACTGTAATCAATATTAATATTATTATTGTTATAAAGGCATAAATATTTCTCAGTTTCAGCTATCTTCAAGGCATAAATTGTTGTGCAAATAGTAATATTGAACTTAGTACCATAGAGTTTAGCAATATTTGGGCAATGCTGCAAGAATGTAGATTTATTATTATTATTTAAAATCCATTGACAGGCTTGTTGCTTGACCGCTCCATTGTAAGCTATAATAGATTTAATATTCGAAGCATTTGATCGTCCTAGTCATTTGAATTAGTTAACACGCTACCAAGTTCAATTACGACCAGGGGATATATTTACCGAAAGCTAGTATGAATTTATCATAAGTACTTTTGTAAATACCTGCTTGTTTTGGATACGCTCATGGTACAGGATACCTGGGCATAACATGAATTTTTTTTTGCAACTTGAGTACTTGTGCATGGTTTGAAACACGTGATTGATACTAAAACTACCTAATTGCAACATACTAAGTTATCTCCAACTAGAATCGTAGGCCGAATGCTACAGGGCATTGAACTTGATATTAGTTTGTCCGACTGAATTAAAAAACTGGGGAATCAATCAGCTGGTAAATATACTTATTATATATACCCTTGAGGTCCTTATTAACATTTCCAATTCGCGATTGACGTTGTCTCTACTATTCTATTATTCATATTTAGCAATTTGTCATAAATGTTTATTTCCCAGTGTTACACTTAGCTGATAAATCTCCACAATTAGCCAGATTAGAGTTGCAATCCGTATTGAAATATTCTTCTTATATCTCTTGTGATATTTTGTGTGCTTGTAAACATATCATACATATACCACTTTATGTTAGAACGCAGGCAATTTGATAGAAGATTTTTCAATGGCAAACTGTTATAGGTCATGACATATTTTCTATTTCCATTCTTTAAGTTATATCGTAACGATCGTCCTTTCATAAAACTAGTGCGAGTTTGAAAAAAAAATATAGTGGATGTTAGTAGTTGTTTGTATTTTACGTTCTTTCATTCATATCAAAGTTGCCAGAACTAGATTGGTAAAGAAAACAGGTGCATAGGGAAAAGACTTAAGGGAAACTTCCAAACTAAAGTAGGATCATTATCGAGTGGAAAACATTTCGGTTCGGTGCGAATTCGCGGCACTTTATTCATATTCCAGCAGTTTAGACATTCGTTCAGGAGGCACCCTTAGAAAAGACGTGTCCAATAACAAAAATTGAATAAAAATAAAATAAAATAAAACAAAATAAAATAAAATAAAATAAAATAAATGAAATGAAATGAAATGAAATGAAATGAAATGAAATGAAATGAAATAAATGAAATAAAATAAAATAAAATAAATCAAATGAATAACATAAAATAAAATAAATATTAGAGTATGAATTTTCTAGAAAGGTACCGAATTCGCCATTAAAACGCGCTTAAAATGCCAGTATTCAACTCCAACACTAACAGAATATTGATTTCATTTTAATTATCAATGATACTGTTATGCATCTTAAGTTTTATATCTGAAACATCCGTTTTATATGAAGTACTATATCTAGACACTTAATTTGTAGATGATGTAACCAAATGTTAGACAGTGCATTTGTTCTTGCATCCATAATACGATAATCCATGAATACGTCAATGATAGATATCCATGTCTAGAACACCATTTGACAATAGAACTTAACGCTGATTTTCCCACGAGTGTTTTGGTTAACACGCGCTGTGTAAATGATGTAATGTAAAAATATTTGTTTGCTATGCAAAATTTACCTGTCACATATTTAAATATGTAGATTTTTCAATTACCCTTTGCTGTAAAATATTCTAAAAGATAATATTAATTGGTTTCTACACGATCAAACAAAATTTGATTACAAAAGCAACTAAAAACTATATCACGTTTTTCCAAAAAAAAAGTCCCGTGATAAATAATGGATAATTTTCATAGCGTAAATTAATGCTGATATTAAACTAGAAACCACTTAATTAAAAAAGAATGGAAAAAGCGTTATATCTATGTAATTAATCTTTTTAAGCTAGTATCACTGCGGTGACGTTAATCTAATTTTAATCGCTTTGAAAAAAATAGCTTTAAGACAAAATAAAAACCACTAATATAAGAGATATGCTTAAATAGCCCTTTATTTATGATATTGCATTCATGAATTTTAATCAAAATTTCAAATAACATTAAATCTGTCTGTGTATTAATTCAGTATCTGAGGTATGAAGTTTTGACGTGATTGTTACTGACTGTGACATTTTTTAATTATTCTTTATATACATAACACAGTTTAACACTGGAGTAGCAACATGTACAGCGTCATTCCCAGGTTGTCATATTCCTGCCTTTGTTAGTAAGTGTTGATAAGTCATTACACTTTATGAACTGTTCATACAATGTACCGAGTATCTGTCCTATGTGAAGACATGTGGACACAAAAATGTATTAACAGTTGACAACCAGCTTCAAACTGATAAACTAAACTAGCGAGGTCGAAAGCCGAGGATTGTTCATCTTAACAGTTTATAACCGATAGATATGTACAATTAAAAGAGTATTATAAACTAACATCAGGAAACAAGAATGAAAGATGACAAGATTATTAAATACGTTCTACTCTAAACAAGACTCGTGTGTCACAAAGTACCCTATTAAACGTGATGTGGATGTTTTATCTATTTCTACAAAGAACAGAAAACTCTCTTGGGAAAAGTGTTAAATATCTCTTGTTTGATTACATTGCTGTGAATACTAATATAGTATATTGTCAAGAGAATTTGTATTTTTGTTTTTGGATTCATAAAACGATGCCATTTTCGGACATTTGCACCATGAGTCTTTTCTTCTCTTCTTGATTTCCTTCATATTTTCTGATTGATTCCATCTTTGTTTTATCTGGCGACGATCCATTTGAAAAACTTGAGGCCTAAAACAGAAATTTAAACGTAAAGTTTCTGTTTGTGTATGGTTAAAAGAAAATGCATTGTAGATGAAAATAGCTGGATTAATCAGAACCAAAAATATCCATAACTATACCATCACATCGTTATTTGAAATGTGCCTATAATCTGTCAACATATATTTATTAATGCGCATGCGTACATTTCTTGTTAAAAAAAACAACAAAACTTCGTTTAACTTACATATCATTTAACAACCTTTCTTTATGCAAGTTTTAATTTTTAACCTAATGTGAATATATGCATTATATTATTATATCAAACATTTTGTGAAAGCGAGAAGAAAAATTCGAAAATAGAATTTGTGCATGGGTGTTAAAGGCGTATATATGAACAAAAATACAAACATCAATAATTTGGTGCTGTAATTTAAAAAATTATAATTTATAAAGCAGAACATTTATTTTAGACAGAAAGTATTTTCACATATTTATTGCATACAATTATTCGCTAAAATTAAATTCTAAGTTCTAGTCGTTTTAAAACCTGAATTAGGCTGATTTAATGATGGACCATTTTCATGTTATAAGAAACTACTACAAAAGAAACGGATTTATAGTAAGATTTAAAAAGATATGTGTGAGGCAAGCAAAAAAGCATATTCACTAACAAAGACTTAACCAAATGCCAAATTTCTTACCATTTCCCTGAAAAATAGTAAAACGCGCAGCACAAAGCAATTATAAAAAGCTTGAGACAATTTTTTAATTAAAAGCTTATATCAAACAGGCAACTTTACACAAAATGTGTAACAACAGTTAGCAGCATGTTGAAGCAAATCAAGCAAGTAAGAAAAAAGTACAATATTAAATTGAAAAAGAAACAGTGATAAAAATATTTTTGACATTTAAAAACGCTTTCTCTAGACTATACCAGAAACATTATAAAATTGATTATTCTTTAGTTTCCATATTCTAAATTAAATCATTTTTAACATTTTAACACCCACACACACACGCACACACACACACACACACACACACACACACACACATTAATAGTTCACATTAAAAATTACAAAAGGTTTTTTTGTACAATTTTTTTGTGTTTTACAAATGTTTCTATGGAAAAGGCATGATAAATGTACCCATAGTTTTTTTTTAACTATTCCTAAATGCATTTCAAATAGTTGATTGGCTAGGCACATAAATGATCCTTAGTTTTTGTTTTATCATTCAAATTTTTTCAAAGCAATTGGACAACTATTTTCATGAAACATTTTCTGAATTTCAGCATGCACTTTTTAATATCCTTTACATGAGTCCAAACCCGTCAATTTCATTTGTAATCAATTGAAATTGTGACATTACCTGTGGTAAAAAAATTGAATTAAATACTAACCTATGTAAAATACATAAAGTTTTGTCAATAGTAAATAACTTAGTCATGTAGTGCTGTTCACTAGTATAAATTCAGTCGCACTTAACCTTTTTACCGTTAAAAAAGCTTACGTTTATTGTTTCAGGAAGTTCAAACGTTTAAAACCAAAGTGAAGTTAACTTTGGAAAAGGAAGTTAAAGAAATACTACATTTATTGCACCAATTACGTTATAATTTGATAATGAACCTGGTTCATTTTACTCTATCGGCAGTAAATTATATACAGACTGGTGGCTGTGATTCACTTAGAAGAATCGTAAATGAAAAGAGATTTGTATAAAATTGAAAATGTGCAATTTTTATATTTAATCCTTGCGATAAAACCAATAGATTTTATTCAAATAATGGAAATTTTTTGTCGTATGTTTTTTTAAAATCAATAATAAACAAGAATTAGTACGTTTCTATATAATGTTTTAAATTCAATTCTTTTGAGATTATAGATGTCTGTTTTGATTGGTATTTGTTGATATTTAACAACTAAACCGATAATTATTTCGAACAACATTATGGAAGAATATTCTTATACTAAATTCTAGACTCGATGATAATAGATAGATTTATGGCATATGAAATAGTAAAATGAAATGTTTATTTATGAAACAAATGTATTAATAGGTTTAAAGTGATTGACTTCCGATTTAAATAAAACTGGGTAGTTAAATTTCGAATTTAAATTTTAATGTTAAAAGTTGCTTTAGAGCACATAATTAGTAATTAATAACTCATCTTTAGAGCGAAGACAAATGGCTTAAAAGTACAGTTTGTTGTGTGAATCAAGGCCCGTGAGTATAGTATCCTATGGCATGAAGTATCGCATACGTGCTTCCAAATGAATCGATGGCAGCAAATTCATTAAGGTAAATTTGCAGTCCAAGAAAAAGTCAAAAGTTTGTTTTTAAAAGGTCAATCAAACAGTGATAAGCATCTTTCTTATCAGTCTGTTCGCTCAGGGCAAAGCAACTCGGGGCCAAACACACGATTAATTGTACGTTTACAAAGATGAATTCGCTTAGAATTGTGAAACCACTTTTTCATTTCATGTCAATCTTTCAAACATTATTATAGATGCAAATTTGTGTTCTTGTATTTAAAAATACCTGTATAATTTTGATGTGCCAAATGTGCAAATTTCGGTATTTATTTCTCATCAGTGACTCTAAGGACCGAAAAAAATATATTAAAATATGAAAAATAATGAATCAAAAGTTCCAAAATTATTTAAATTAAAAAAATAAATCAAAAAAAAAAAAAAAAAAAAAAAAAAAAAAAAAATGGGTAAACATTTAAAATTTAATTCTACTTAAAGTTTCAAATATAGAAATGTTTAAAACGTTTGACTTGAACCTAGAAGATTCACAATTATAAGAGACAATGTCTCTGGAATAGTACTGTAAACATTTATTTTATTTCTAGATACTGCAAACAAACAAAATGTACTAAAGATACTATCAACAAAATGTTTGAGTTTTTGATAGACAACACGTTTGTTTTGTTTGGCAATATAATTTAAAAAATATATATGTACCAATGGGTACAAACTTTGCACCTTTGCTTGCTGATATGTTTCTTTATTTATGTGAATCAAATCAGAGAAAACTGTCGCTAAATTATTCAACTACACATACGCATATATAGATGACGTTATATCTCTAAATAATACCAAATTTAAAAATTATGTAAATGCCATCTATCCAAGTGAGCTTGAAATAAAAGAGATGACGTATTCTTCATGTCCTGTTTCATATTTGGACTTATACACATTAATAACACATACGAAAGGTTACATCTCAAGTTATATGACAAACGTAATTTTTCTGTGTACTTCTCGTTTCTTTGCAGTAATATCCCTGCTTCTCCTGCGTAAGATGCATATATTTCACAGTAAATACCTTATAATGGAGCTTGTTCCCATAACGAGGACATGATATGGATATATTTGAAAAACCATAGTTTCTTGTTCCTTTTATTCTCAAATTTGACTTTTGTGGGTTTAGTTGTCTAGCTAAACAGAAGAACTAACTCTTTCGGAACCCCAGGCCTCAATATCCTTGAAGGAAGTGCACGTGTGTAATTGAATTGCCAACTTACAAAGTTTTACTTTCTTTTTTTTTCGTTTTTGGTATTGTGATTTGGACGTGGACTGATATGTCGATGTCTTTGTTGTATATTTTTTTTTCAAGAAAAAAGAATTTCACTGAATATGTGCAAAATATTTACCAAATTTTAAACATAAAGGTTACAATTAACATGTTCATTTTATGGTGCGATCATAAAAATAAGAGTGTAAATTTAATTCCCATTGTAAAATATTTGAATATCAAGTACGTGTTGCTTTTAGAAATATGTTATGATATTTAATTGCAGCAGTTAAATATATTATATTATTCGCTTAACGAGCTTCCTAATGTCGGCTAGGTGCGTTTCTGAATGCTTGCTTAGTTGGTTAAGATACCTGAATGACGTAAAAAATAAAGCAGATATATTACGACATTTATACCCCCCAAAAATTATTAAAATCTTCTTTTTTCAAATAAAAAGTATACATTTAGGAGCGATATTCTTAAAGGGTACCTGTAACGATTTTCAGTTTTGACATATTTTATTCATCGTACTTAAATATAGCTGTAGCGAAAATTCCATAAAATTTCACTCCAAAATACGGTAGATATTGGTGAATTTCTAATACATCTCTAGAAATCCAATTCAAAAAGGTTAATATCGAGGCTTCCGTGATGTGACGTCATACCAGTTGTCATGTGCTGATTTCGAATGCATTATTTTAAAAGAAATTCAAAATTAGCACATGACACCACAGTAAGTTCGATAATATTCATCCGGTAGTCTATCCAGTCTGACTTGATATTTAATTTATTATAAAATGTCGACGATAAAATTAATTTTCCGTGTATTAGACAATTAAAACTAATCACGTACTTTTTGGTTATAGCTATGCAAATTATCGCAATTCTCGAGTCTGTCCAGTCCAACTTAATAATATAGTTTATTTTTTTGTTTAAAAAGTTAAAGATATAACCAATTTTCGTGTAATTGACAAGTTAACACTCGTCGCGTATTTTTCAATAGCTATGCAACCAACTGCAGTCAAAATTCTCGAATTGGTCGGGGCTCGACTCAATATGTTCATCAGATTCGGTCGTTTCTGGTTCAAATAAATAACGACTATACTCCAAATTCATCACTTATAAGATTGTCTATTGCTTCCCAAAATAATGACGAACTATTTGAGATGAATAGGTCAGAGTCGTTACTTTCTTCCACATTAGTCAATATATCATCATTGTTACTACTATCTATAATGATAGATACAATTCTGATATTGCAATGGCGTCACACATTTATAACTCAAAACGAGGTGTTTTACTTTGCGACCAAGGGAAAGTTAGAAAATGTGGATTTCAAACGGCTATAACTTGTTTATTTTGTTACCAATTTTGATGCGGTTTTCAATTTTGTGATATTTAAATAATATATAAAACAAAAATAAAAAGATAAAAAAAAAGTTTTGGTTACAGGTCCTCTTTTACCCTTCAGGATTTAAAATTAACGATCATATTTCCAAAATAAAAATCATTTTTTATAAAGACCTCTTGATACTTTATATAAAACCACTAATTTTTTAAAAGCAGAAGCAAAACACAACTTTTGTTTCCTTTTGACGTTCTTCATGCTACAATTTAAAAGTATGTTCACAGAATGGTACCTTAATTTCTTTATTTTTGAAATGGAAACATTTTTTTCTTTTCATGCATTCACACTCGTGCAACTACATTTTGTTTGTCTTCATATTTTAAACACAATCTCTAAAACGTAGATGAACCCCAAAAAATTTTACCCCTTGTTGGTCAGTTTAGCGATCTGTCATCACCAATGTTATTTTTTTATTCCTCCTAATTTCAAAAGTAAAAACGACGATTAATGTAAGAAAGCAGCAATATCTGTGAAACATGACTGTTTAAAAGTGAAATCTTGTTGCAGTAAAACAAATATTTATTTGTGTTTTGTTCGTTTTGCTATTTGTTTATAATGCTATTATATGAATCCGTGTAACTTTATTTTAATCCAAAACGAAAGCACATGAAAATGTACATTTTTAATAATTTATATTAAAGAAAATTTAAAAAAAAACAAGGAACACTATCTGATTCACAGTACTTAATCAAAACTAAAAATTCTAAAAACTAATCCACATTATTTCGTTGTGAAGAGTAGAATTCCATGCTTTTTTTAATTATTACAAATGAACATTAAACTATAATTTCTTGACTTATTTTCTTTGCATGACATTTTTGTCACTTTAAAAAACCGAGTAAAGCTTAATAAGCCTAAATTGCTTGTATATATTTACTACAATGTACTAATAAGACAACTCTTGTTTTTAAATTTTTAACAATTGGCATTTTGATGATTCCTTTTCAGATACAAAAAAATTGAATTTGGAAATCGTTTCTGTGTAAAAAAAAAGAGAGTAAAATACTATATAGCCATAACCAAGCATTAAAACTAAATCTCTTTGGCACATCAAACTTTAACAGGGTTTGTGCTATTTATAAGCACCGTCGTTTTTTTTCCAATAACATGTCTAATTTATGTATTTCCTGCTTAAAGACAATAATAGTTTTGGCATTTAAAAAAAAAAAAAAAAAAAAAAAAAAAAAAAAAAAAAAATCATTTTTTATTTTCTTATCTGTGTACATCATTATAAAATAAACTCTTCACTGCCAGAATTTTTTTTAAGACAATGGCCTTTATGAATATAAGCATTTATAAGTCTTAATAAAAACCTTTTTTAGTCAAACTTTTAACAAGATATATTCTTAAGTCGTAAATTTTCGAAAATTAACGAAATGTTATCTTTATTTAACTTTTTAGGGTTATTTTTGTTGTGAATATTTTATGACCGCTAGATTAAAAAGAAAATTATATTATAAGATATTTATTCCGGAACTAGCAAACTATATCAAATTTTATCCAACTATGAAAAATCATCTTTTTCAGGAATACATTGAAGATAAAAAAATCTTTGTTTGGTGACATCTAAGGGATTAACAAAGCACAAGCAAAATAGTAAATTTAATATTTTAAATAACATAAAGTTTTGGATGTTATTTTCACGAATAAACAGCTAGAAGCTAGGTTAGTTACACAATTAGGATTTTTGACATTTTCAAAACAAATAAAACTTTTTGAGCATTGCTTACCGTTCTCTTCAGTCCATGTCTGGAACATTGGCATTTTAAGAGTGCTGTCACAAAGTCATGGAATCCTCGATGCATGCAGCAGTATAATATTGGATTTTGGGCACAGTTTGAATGCCCTAATAACAGGGCAAATGGATATAAAGATAACATGGTGGCCTTTGTTTGTGGTTCTAATCTAAAGTTCAAACTAGTTGTTATTATAAAATAAGGCATCCAGCATACTGCAAACAAGATTGATATTATGACCATCATCCGGGCAAGTTTTCTTCTACTTGCCATTACCCGAACCTCATTACTTATACAAGAACTAGCTCTTTGAAGGTAGTGATCTGGTTTACAGAGACTACAACCAATTAATGTGTAAAGCATAACTATGAAAAATCCCGGTATGATGTACACAGCTATGACAAGAAACATGTCGTATGCCATTCTGTGATTACTGGATGGCCAAAATTCACTACAAAATGATATTGTTAGACCACCGATGTCAATTGTATCCAATTTTATAAATATTATAAGTGGGCACATAGATATAATTGCTAAAATCCATGTTAGGACAATAACTTGTTTGATACGTTTTTCACTGCAAATCCGTCGCATTTTCATTGGATGACGTATAGCCAAATACCTTTCTGCACTCATACAGACCATTGTTAGAACGCTTCCCTCCACGTAAATACCTAAAATTCAAACAATGGCATATTTGTTTAACTAACTAATAAAAATTTAAACAAAGAAACACCCTAATGTTTTTAAAATAGATGAAGTGCGATAATTTTATTTTAATTTTCACGTTTTCAAAACGTATAGTGTGATGCTGGTTTACATTTTTAGATATATAATATTCATCTCATACGGAACTCATTTGTTTGTAGGCGTATATCAGAATTAAGTTGGATTAATTGATTAAAATAATAGAGTTTCACGTCCCAGTCAGGAATTATTTACTTATATCTAGACAAGACTAGCTTCAGGTGAAGTGCAAAAATTTAGACTTTGTATTGCGATGTCCACTAACGGTTCTTTAGCGTGTTACTCCTGTCGTGACAGGGGGCATCGGTTTTTAAGGTCTCCTCCGAAGGACCCCCTGACTTTTATTTTTCAAGAACAGTCACTGCCAATTGTTAAGTCTTGGTCAGACCCGCTCGTGTTGGAATCCCAACTTACCGCATTAAAAGCGAGAACCAATTGAGCTATCGTAGTGTTATAATTAAGTTGAATACCATTATTTAACCATATGATTAATATACAAAATCGAGTACGATAAAATATAGGTCTTGCAAAGCAATGTGTTTATTATGAGAAGGCCATTCTTTTCGATACAACAAGATTTACCTTGTCTTCATTCAAAATAGTGCGATGAGGCGGTAGTTTTATTATTTAGGAAAAAGTTAATAAAATACAGTGTATTTACGTTTGCATCGGGTTTATTCAATTTTACATTATTTCATCTTGTCAAAAATACTTTTATACAATTACTGCAAAAATAACACAACTAAGTAAGAAAGGAGAAAAATTTTTGTTACAATTATTGAGTTAAATGCATGTTTGACTTGTGAAGAAAGTAGAATAGAATATAATATACAACGTTTAATTTCCTGTAGCATAATTAACATGTCATTCACTTCCTAAATCACACATACGATGACCAGATGTATTTCAATGTTTTATGTTATAATGTTTTTATCAAGGATATATTCACAAAGAATGAAATCAAGATCGGTCCAATGAAACTTCCAGATTTGCTTAATATCAAAATATCTAATTTTTAATCGGTGAAATTTTAATGTCGTCATTGCGATTGTTAAGAAAAGTGTGGTTTAAACAAAGGAGTTTTGTGGTATGTGGTCAGAATATGTGAGACTTATTTCTTGACTTTTCTTGCTTTGCTGTTTATGTCACTTCAAATGCTTGTTTTGCACAGTGTAAGTTGATATGATTATAACAAAATACACGTTTTTTCAGATACATTTTAATTTTAAAATATCCCGGTTTAGTTACAATGTTGAATACTAAATTCAGTTTATTGGTGACTTATATGACATCAAATACTTACCTTGCATAAATTCTATTGTTCGACACAAAAATTCTCCATACACCCATAACGTATATACATGCTTTGCTACTGTAAACGGGATGCAGACTAGCGCCACTGTAAATAATGAATAGAAAGAATCATCATCATCATCATCAAAAATTAAAACGAATAATATTTTTAATTGAACGGGGTTGTTATTTACCGATTAAACAAAAATTTACGAACTTATCTGGAAGCAAGTTCTTATTATGTAATCAAAAGGCTTTTACCTGCAGTATCATAGAATTGGAGATGTTTATTTTGTCGTGTTATTGTAAACTTAATCAAAGTAAGAATTATTAAGAATAATGATCAGCACCATTACCTGTTTTAATGGGCAATTAGAGTAACACAAAAATGAATTGGTTGTAATGGACTTAGCACTGCTATCAAAACGACACCATACTGTTATAAGAAGTTTTTCAGATGTTCCTGTAGATATGTACTTAATATTTCTGCAGCAGCTCTGAACCCAAAAAATAAACGTAATTTGAACGTTATCGATAAACCTTATATCTGTATACATTTCTTGGTTAGATTTAAACATGAAAAAAGTTTTAAATCAGTGGTCTCAAAATGCATTGATCTTCACCTGTTTCGTTATTTGTTTGTTATGTTGAAGTATGTTCGTGGTTGTTTTAAGTATCGATACATGCATGTTTTATGTAAAGTTTTTTTATTTTGTTTCATACTACGATAACTGTTTGAAGCAACTTTTAAATGATTTATTTACAGTTATAAGATACTTCTTCGATGAGTACTCAAGCATAAATTTATACGAATTTGGCTTTGATATAGAATCATGTTGACTGTATGTTTATACAGGTTTGTATATGTGTTTTATCTGTCATTCCAATGCACATTCAATGTTTATTGTAAACTTTAACATGATCTTGAAAGTTAATGACTGTTTTGAAAACTGCCAATTTATTTAAAAAAGGAAAGTCCTTGACATATTTAGTATTACATAAAGGAACTTGTTTTTTATCGGTTCCTAACAAAAACAAAAACGAGATGTTTAAAGCTAAAATAATAATAATAATAATTTAAATTATGAAAATAAATAAAATAAATGAATAAATAAATAAAAGTAATGACAACCAACAGCTATTACAACAAATTAAAAACATTTGTTAAATAAAAAAAACCAAAGGCCCTTCCTTTAAAAGACAATGAGCATATCATACTGAATCGTTTTTCTATAAATTTCTTCATACTGTAACAATTTGTTCACCATTAACAACTAGCAGTTATACATTTTTGTCATTTCAATTAGCATTCAATGTTTATCGTTATCCTTAAATTGATTTTGGACCCTAATCTATATAAACAGTTCATATTAACATATTTTTATATCTTTTTATGAACAGTTTAGTTGAGATTTCAATAAAATATTCTTTTGTTCTTTTTCTAAATTAAAAGTGAACTAACAACAATTGTTGCCTGAAACAAAAACGAAATGTTCACATCTACAATCATAACTACATTAATATTTTACACATACAAGAAATCACAGGTCAAATTGTATTGTTCTTGTAATGATTGCAAAAATAAATGTTTCTCTAGTGTAATTATGCACTAGTATTTTGATACGTCTTTTGTTCCAGGCAATAAACAAGACCGTTTATTTTGCTGATTAAATGAACCTTACATCTTATTGATTTTGTAATTTATCTCGATCGAACGTATATTGACGTTCAGTGGTTAATTACAAGTATATGATCATGTCGACAGAACTTCGAATATATCACAAAAGAATGGATCCATTAAGCAAGGGAAAGGTCCGATAAAAATATAATAAAAACATTATTAGAAATTTCTGAATGAACTCATGACTTTAAAATGAATGAATGAGTTTATTTACAAATGATATTGGATTAGTAATAGAAACCAAATTTGTAATAGAAACCAAATTTGCATTCCCTATTCCCGAAAACTAACAATTTATGTGCATGATCTTATCTAAACGATTTGTTTATTTTACCCATAGAATCAAAAGGTCATCTGGCTTATAGATAGTTTGTACAGATAAGCCAAGACTTGATCATAGACAACAACTGCACAACCACACATACGTTTTAAAGTAAGCAACCAAACTTCCACAAACACATATTTTATTATATAGTGTGTGTCATTTCACACATGTGTTTTACCTGCAGGTCTAATGCTATTAAAAGCATATGGTTGTATTTAAAAAAACCAAAGCGATTTTTATCAAACGGAGGATCTTTAGCCTTTTAAGTTATCATTAGTTAATTTACTTTTGTGTAGCCAAAATCATTTTTTCGTTCGTAGATATCAATTCATATAAGCTTACAAAAATCTTTGTTACATAAAGTTCTAATATGTTTTGATTATTATGGAAGAATGATTAATCAAAGTAATCTATTTTGAATAACATATTAAATATCAGTCAAATGAACTACGTTTAGGATACAAGAAAAGCTTCTTAAGGTATTACTTATATTAAATACGACTTTCCCCATAGATTTAATTCAAATCATGTCTGGTATAATAATTACCACTAAACAACTGTTAAGAGACTGTCGTAAACCATCATTCCAGTATTAATAATTAAAATGGACAGTTTTCAAAAAAGATCATGCAATCTATGTTTATATTTGTGTGTGTGTATGACATTCAGATAATAAACAGTTAAAATAAATATGACTATTTTGCACTTAGAAAAAAAGCAGAGCAAACAATATTTTAAAAAGTAAAGTCCTTAACAGGAGAAGTTAGGGGTGGACAATAAACACATTTTCAGATATCATATAATAATTCCTTGTTCAATTGAATATTTCAAAGTAAACAATTTTATTCATATTTTCAATAAAAATATGATTTGTAAGCTATAAGGTTTACTTATTAGCTTTGCTTCATATTAAATTATGAAAGCTGCATTCAGTTTTCCTAGGAAAAAAATTAAAACGTTGCTGATCTAACGAATGATGTTCCTAATGATCAATGTAACATGTGGTTCAACGATAACTTCAAGCTCGAATAAATACAGAAATATCAATAATTTCCCAGCGAGATGTAGCCTGTGGGATCTAATTTTAGAACATGTTTACGTCATAAAAACCCGGGTCATTTAAACACAACTTACAAAACGGTGAAACACGATAAATTAAACACAGAATTTCATTAAATTTGTCATTTGTGACTTTGTATGGGACACGTAACACCACTGCGAATAAATTTGGATATAAATGACGGACAATTGAAATTATTTGTAAGGTTTCACCTTTGATTCATTGGAATTCCAGTACATTCGTGCGCATGCTTTATGCATATAATACTTAGTTAGACATTGACCAACCCGTTATAAGATTCCGTTTATTTACAGCTAATAGGAATGAAATTTTCGAAAATAAATCATACGGATCGTGGTTAGAATTTATCTATTTTAATATATATATATATATATATATATATATATATATATATATATATATATATATATATATTAAGAAAATCAAATAATAATAATAATAATTATAATAATAATTAAATAGATAAAAAAAATAAAAATTAAAAAGAATCCAGAAATCATTTATATTTGTCATTGATTGTTTAACAAAAATAAAACGTTTAAACAATTACAAAACATATTTTCTATCATAGCCACATTGTACATTACTTTTATTGACAAGTTTTGATTACTAAATCGGTCCTTTTAGAATTTTACAGTGTAAAAATACCTTCTAATTGTGGCATAGATCAATGTTTTTTTTAGTATTTGTTTAAACTTCACTCACGTTTACTTTTTTTGATTTAAACATATTTTCTTTTGTATGTATATATATAATACAAATACCAGTTAAATTTTGATGTGCCAGATGTGCACATTTCGGAAATTAATTCCATATCAGTGACACTAAGACCGAAAACTTTGATACATAAAAAATTTATAAGCCAAACATTTGAAAATAATGAATCTAAAGTTCTAAAATTATATAAATCCAAATCCAGCTAAGGAATGCTTTGCATGAGGGAACAAACCTTAGTTTTAAATAAATTTTAAATTTTAGACGACTAAAATTTTGCTAAATGGTACATTTTCTGACAGTACAAAGTACTGCCTACTGAGTTATGGATACCCTCGGGGAGTTTTACTCCACCAGCAGCGGTACCCGCTCAGGGGTAGTAAATATATAATACAAATACCAGTTAAATTTTGATGTGCCAGATGTGCACATTTCGGAAATTAATTCCTCATCAGTGACACTAAGACCGAAAAGTTTGATACATAAAAAATTTATAAGCCAAACAGTTGAAAATAATGAATCTAAAGTTTTAAAATTATATAAATCCAAATCCAGCTAAGGAATGCTGTGCATGAGGGAACAAACCTTAGTTTGTATGTATGCATTATAATGACAACAGTCCTTTCTATAGAATAATCTTTATACACTTCACCTTTCTTACAGGAATAAATTGATTACGATTTATTAATAGATTCTATATAGAGTTAAGTCCGGTTAAGTTACACATTATGTTTTACTCACAAAAAGTGAACCGTACTAAATTAAAGTTCTTTTTTTAATTTACATTACACCTTAGATCGTCTAAAATAGGAATATTGGGTCCATTTTTTGCATACCTTATGTTTGTAAAATCTCTCTCTCTCTCTCTCTCTCTCTCTCTTGCAATGTTTTTGTTGTAAGATATCATTATGTTGCAGTTTAACTGTAGTTGGATCTATGTAAGTTGAAAAAGGTGACAAAACTATAAAACATTATAAAAGCTAACAATAAATCGTTAAAAATTATTACAACACTGAATCATTGCTTATTTAGATTTTTTAATACGATGTCACCTATTTGCAAGGGTTGGTACTATAATAAAACCATGTCAATTGCATTTTAATTCGCTGTAATCATGGACATTGTCGTTTTCCTTAAAACACGCAGTTAAAAGATGCATGTGGCTTTAGTCTGATTAGGTTTTTTTTTCAATTTTTCCCCGAAGCGTTGTAAACAAACTAAAAATAAATAATAAATAAATAAATAAATAAAGAAGAATGAATTTATAGAAGAAAACTATTAATTTTTTTTTAAAAAAATGAAAAAGAACATCATACATTTTTATTTTATTAATTACTTTGACCAAAAAAATGTTAGACATTTATAGGAAAAAGATGACATCAGGATTGAAACAAAGTACAACAATAAAATAAAGCAAGCTGGTAAGATTCATAATATTGATCTTATTATATCTTCATTTAAGATAAAATGTAACAAAACAGCAGTTTTACTATTTTTTAATATTTTTAGAAAATTTCAAATATTCTTTTCTTAATACTAGATAATATGGATCGTTGCTTATGTAAATTATTATCTAAAAGGTTGCATTGACTTTAACAAATAGATAAACAAATATGAATAAAAATAAAAAAAGATTACTTGCCATTAAAAATCATCTAGCATCATTTAAAATAAGTATTATTTATTACATTTCCTTACCTGTGACATTTAGGAAAAATCAAAGCAAAAAAGGAATATTGAAAAAGCCAAGGAGCAAAAAAGGCAATTTTGTAAATAAACCCAAATTAAAGCCAATAATGACTGTAATACATAAGCGATATTGCTGCTATCGAACACAAAAAAGCCTAATTAAGCATATAAAAATCTGTTGGAAGAAATTCGGTGATTTGAAATGAAATTAACCTCAAAAATGGCTTAAGGGATTAAAATTGTTCGTTGATACTGAATAAAGTGGTTTTTACTTTCCCGCGAAAAAAACCAATGCCTCACAAATATTTGTGACTTAAAGTATAAAAAACAGATTGCGCAGCTAATTATTATACAGTCAACGCAACTTTGCCTCAGGTTAACTTTTATTATCTACTTATAATCGCTGATTAGAGGAACGTTATATCTAAATGTTTCTTATAACGGAGTTTTAACTAACTGTTATATAAGAATTTTATCAGTGTTCAATAACTAATAACAAGTTAAATATGTTTTTTTCTCGTCTTAAAATCTATCACAAAAGAATGGGCCCATTAACCAACAGAAAGGTTGATGTAAATTACACCAGAATGTCATTCAGGAAAACATTCACTTGAAACTAACTAAAAAAATATAATAATTAAAAAAAAATAAAATAAATAAATAAAGAAAGAAAAAAGAAAGAAAGAAAGAAAGAATAAATATAACTAGTATTGAAAAAATGTGATGGTGGATAATGCGTTTGTACCAATAAATCTCCACTTAGTAAACGTTTTCTTTAGCCATCAGTCTCAAAAATCCTATTGTGAATTGTTAGTAGTGTCGAAAAAGTTCCGTCCCCGTAGTTACTAAATTGGTAATAAAAGCATCTGGCATGTTCCCGAATCCAATGTAAGAGTTATATATGTTTATGTATTAATCTGTAATTATATATTTATGAATTAAATATTGTTTAAACTACTATATTGTTCTAGAAATACAACTTCTTTGTCTTCTAATTTCTCTTTTCGATGATGCTGTTGTCTACCTTGTTGTCTTTGTATTTAATTTTCCCCGGAAAGTGCAATTATTTGTTGATTATATCATATCTAAAAACGGTGATAATAAAACACAAACATACCAGTCTTTGTCCAAGTCACAATCCCCAATACAAAGTAAAAACTTTGAAAGCTGGTAAATTTAGTAATACACTTGAACTTTTATCAAGCAAGTAAGGCCGGGTTCTCCGGAAGGGTAAGCACCTCCTGTCTAGCTAGCTACACCCGTCACGTGCAGGTCAACATTGAGAATTAAGGAACAAGGAACTATGGTAAGTCAAATATAAGTTTGGATACAATGACTACACACTTATCAGCAATATTGTGATGACGGCCATAAAACTTTTTAAGGGCCTTGATTAGCCTAGGCTTGCAATGATCTTGCGTCAACAATTTAACTGCAAGCAGTTTCAATAATGTCTTTATTTGCATATTTTCTTTATTTATTTTAAGAGCCAGTGCAAGTAAGAGCAAGTACTGCATCTGTTGTCATTATGGTTGCTAATTTCGGAAACCTCTTTGTCAAATAATCCGGCTTTTGTTAACATTTTCTACAAGTTTAGTATTGTTGTCTACTCCTGGTTATTTTTAAAAAAAAAAAAAAAAACCAAAAATGAAAAAAAGAAAACCCAGTTATCGACCTCCCTTTAAACATTAAATGTGGTAAGTTAGATTTGAAATATGTCCATTTAATAAGGGTTGAGAGTACTGACGATAATATTTGAATTGGTTTTTTTTTTTTTTTTATGAGCGTAACTTGTGGTTGATGTTAATGTCAAATCCCGATTTCACCAAACAACTTAAAATAATTTGATTATAATATTCTTTTCAGTCGGAGATCTTTTTCAGTATGATCGTCTACATTGAAAAATTGTGCATGTCATACAGTATAAAATAATATTTTTTTCTAAGACAGGTGGCAAGAGTGAAAGCTCAAGTAGTGGGATGCCGATTCTTAGTAGAGAAATTCGTTATCATTACACTTTGATCGTCTAGTCACAGGGATATCTTAAGACGGCTTTTAGGTTCTACATGGATCATCGTACACTTAAGTACTGGATAATGATTATTCAATATTACTTGAAATTATTTTAAGAAAATAATTGTTATAAATTTAGAGTTATCATCCACATATCTAATTTTCTGTTTTCTCTATTTTTAAGAAAATTGTTGTCTAAAAATTAAAGTTTCTATGATGTATTTCTCGTAATAAACCAAAATTTGTTTCCAAATAAATTGAAAATGTCTTTCAATTAGCACATATATATAGATGTAGTCGTGCTTTCAATATTTTTTATTATTTACCACATGAATAATGACCGCTTTCATTTGTTCAAATAAGATATTCAAGATTGAGTTGTGAAAATTTTGTTCGTATCTTGCTTTAATTTTGTCTTTTAAATTATCCTAACACAAAATCTGCTTTGTATGCTTTTTGAGTTTAGAGACTTCTGTATTAGTGCTTGTCCAAATAACATATTCAATTTGTTTGGTAAAGAGTAAAGTAATAAAAAGTAAAATACATATATCAGAACTTGTATTTCTGTGTTATATGTTTAGTTTAAGCTATTGGAGTTTTTTATTAATTGCCACAGAAAAATTGATAGAAATGATGTAGCCAATATTGTCTTACCGCATAAATATACTCAATACTAGTATCACTATACGTATATTGAAAGCAATATATATTACAATAAACAAGATCACCTAGTTAGTTTTTTTTATTTACGCTTCTCTCTATAGATTACAATAATACTATATGTGTTCAAAGAAACAATCATCAATGAATATCAGCAAAGGCTCTACTATAGACCTTCATCATACAAAAACCTCAATGAATCTTTGTGTGATCAACATAAGTGCTTTATATATAGTTTTGTCATTTGTTTGATTTATATGTTATCAACAATCAACAATTTTACCCATAACGTTTTAATTGGATTGATCACAGTGCATGAATTAGATTCCATTTTGAGGTTAGGTCTCGGTCATCTATACATCGTTTGTTTTTCATGTAACATGAACTTTTCTGAACAGTCTATAGCTTTAAAGTCAAACAAAGAAAGGCAAGCAAGTTATATTGGCTGCCTAATCTCATCTCACAAAAAATATTGTTTCTAACATTCTAAATATTACATACAATTGCATTACATGAAAAGTATTACCAAATTTGTTGATAGGAAACTAGTTTTTTCTCTTGTGATTAAACTTACAATACACCTTATTCTAGTTTATTATTCATAATTTTACTATTCGTCTTGATGATGGAAATCATGATTGAAATAATGATTGGCAAAATAGTTTGTTTGCATAGCATAAGAAGTAAATTTTTTAATTTTTTTTAAATAAATTAGTTAATGAAACAAACATTTTAAAATGGTTATTGAAAGTAAAATTTGCTATTCATATGATCATCTTTCTGTTATATTAAAATATTTCAGATTTTGAGATAAATATATTCTAAGTGATATTATCGTGTATATATTCTGTTGTTTTTCCTTTCTTTTTTTTTAATTAATTTTTTTAGGAAAATAATACTACAATTTTCCAAAAGTGTACAAGAATTTGTGTAAACATTAATTTACGTTATTTGTTTTTATATTACAATATTAGTTTGATCATCGCTTGTCGTTGTTAAGTAACAAAGGCACTTTTAGTATATTTCGGATAAAATTGATAAATGAACTTGAAAGTCGTTCCTAATATTTAAATGAAGATTTTGTAATTAGATTTTAAAAGTACCGACAAAGCGGCCACAAACTAATACTCACAGTTCAAAAACAGTCTTTACTTTTTTGTCCATCAATATTATTTTAAATTACGCTTTCATGATGTGCAGTTAACTTGGACTAATATTTCGTTCCTCGTGTACTTATAGTAATTTGTAACAACGCATTGGATAACGTATGTGTATTTCAGAATAGAAGAAATAAATTTCTTTAAAACATGTACTCAGCAACAGACAATCAGACAACATAAAAGCACATTAAAAAACAAACAACAACAAAAATTGCAAAATAATAATAATAATAATGAGAGAGGACGCATTTAACATTTACATTGTAATGGTTGTCTTTGAACAACCTAGGTTTTTTTATTTTAAAGTTGGTAGTTTAAAAACGCACGTAATTGTATATGAAAGATGGCCTAGTATACATTGGCCGAACAACCGTCCTACCTTCAGAAGGATATATGTTTAAAACAGTTCTATTAAATAACAACATTAATTCTATAAAAACATTTTATAAAAACTGAAAGATACAGATATTTTTTTCTTAAAAATATAATTTTCCACATTTAAATATACATTTTTAAGTTTGAATTTGAACGTTGTGTGTAGGTAGCTAAACAGGAGTTACGTGCCCTTCTTTCTTCTCTTCCATCGTAGATGTTCATGTGTTTAACTGAATTAGCCTGTTATGACTTTGCTTTTGGAGTTGTATTTTGGACATAGGGTCTAATGTTTATGTTTGAATTAAATCATTGAGGTCATTCACATAGTGAATGTAACATGATAAAAAGGTAGGAAGGCAAGTTTTTTCAATAAAACGTACATTACTGACTGCTTTTGGCGTAAACTCATAATTTATTTTAATGCAAAATGGTCATAAAACACCCGGAAACCATATCTAATCGCAAAATAATTCAGTATAATAAAAACAATGTCACATAAAATGGTTGTTTTGATATATCATAAAAATTCTTAAAACATCTAGCTGATTTTGTAGAAAAAGACGAAGGTAATTTACCTGTCAAAATTATTAGGTAACACATAAGTATCCATCATATTCTTTAAATAAACAACTCTTCATTGTAGTACTTCGACAGGTTATTTATCACAACCTTGTCGTGTTAAAGACCACGCTTAATCTATTTTCTTGGGTTATTTAAATGATCTTGGATATTAACATCTGTCTTAATAAAGAGAACGATGCTTTTACTGAAAACAAGAATACAAGAGCACATAACAAGACAATACATTCTGATAATATGATTACAAGAACATATTTACTACATTACCATAAACGTAAGTGAATTTATAGACAGACTGGAAAAATGACGGTAACACGATTTTGTATTTTAGTCGTAAATTGACAATTAGGAATGCCGATTTCTTTGTAATTTTACAATCAATGATGGCCTTTGTTAAAAATTAATTTGTCCAAAAGGGAATAATGTTGTAGCCAAGAGAGAGTACTATGTGTATTGAAGGCTTTGGGATCAATATAAAACAGAGCACACGAAAGAGATAGTAATGTACGGAAAATATTTTTCCTCTCTCTCTCTCTCTCTCTCTCTCTCTCTCTCTCTCTCTCTCTCTCGCTCTCTCTCTCATCAAATAAAGCCTAAATATTGAAAAAATAAATATGTTTAATGGAACAAAAGTACATTGTCGTAATTTTCACCATATTAAAATCAGTTATGTTTATCCTGTCGGTTACTATGACATCTTAAATCTTGTTAATTTCATAGTAACTATATGTTCCTAGGTCTAGAGTAAGCATAATTTACACAGCACTTAAATCAGGATTCTTTATAACGACTCGGATTATATAAGAAAATGAATTATTGATTTGCACAAGTCTAATTTAAAATCTGCAAAATATTTGTAATTTTTCCGACGAAGGGTAAATTAAAAAGTTCTGAAAAATACTTTGATTTTGCTGATGTAGAATAGAAATAGTAGATAATACACAATATCATAGTTTAATTACAGGTTGTTACTCTTGGAAAATTGTTTACATAAAGTTATTTTGATTTAATTTTTTCCCTAACCGAAAAATCTTACCTCTGCCTGTCTCTAATTGTTAACATTTTTATTAAATTCAGAAGATAACGTTTTAAGTGGAATGTAGACCTGATGTGTTTAATCAACCAAACCCATATTGTAAACACATATCTGTGAATTTATTTTATTGTTTATATTCTATTTTTTGAATGCATAATTTTACACAGGTAGGAATCTTCTTATGAAAATAATTATCAAGCCCTTCGATTCATTCTTGTTAATTAGCCAAGGCACCTTACTAATCTAAAGTATTATGATCTATGTCCGTAAAAGTTTTCTTCAAATATTTTTAATAATTCATAATTTATATTTTAATCTATGAATTTGCCCATGCTGGAAACCCTGATAGTAATATAAGTTTATGGTTAATTCTTATCGTGTGAATTGGATATTTTAAGAATTTTACCCATTAAAGAATTATCACTGCTGTGAAATGTAGTTATATTAGTGCAACTGATCATCATATAATGTTGAAAGAGTTTTTCTGCTAATTTTGTTATTCTGACCGTTCTTAACTGAAAACTTATTTGAACATTACAAACAAATTTATGAAGCAATACAAAAGTAAGAGATTTAAAAACATTAAAATATTTCAGACTCTCTTTTTATCTTTCTTAAAAAATTTAATCCTATGCAAATAGTTACTTCAAAACACGATTATTTCTTACAAAAAATGAGGAATTTATTATTGTTATTATTATTATTATTATTATTATTATTATTATTATTATTATTATTATTATTATTATTTAATATAATAAAGTCATTTAATTAATTTTTAAAAATGACAATTCTGATAACACTTGTTATTGTTGGAAACAGATTTTAATGACAAAACATTTAAAGTTAAAAGCTATTTAATATAGTATGATAATCGCATTTACGATCCCCTAATTAATAAAAATCTTTCATAAAAACGCAATATTTACAATTCTTTAGTACAAATAGTATTTTAAAATGCAGGTAATAGTAATAAAAAGTCGTATTTTTTAACTGTTGAACATATAGGACACTATATCGAATCCGCGCTCGTCTCAGTTCAAATCTATATTTATATATAAGTTATATTTGTTTACTTAACACCTGTAAGAAGATGAGTTTTGTAGCAAAAAATAATAATAATACTTATAATTGAAATACTGACAGTAGTAACGTATGTAAACAAAGTAACAAAGTATTTGTTTTTCTGTATTAAATTATCACTTGATGAGATTTTCAGAACAAAATGTCTGTCTGCCGAATGTAAATCACTCGGTATTAGCATTTGCTGACTTTTTAAAGTTTCTTTTCAATAGTAAATAAAAAAGCGTCCCCTGTAAATTGTGTACTTTTAACAAATTCTTTAAGATTTGTTAAGATTATAAGGGCAAAAAATAAGTTCAAAAACAATATAAGTATCAACTAAGAAGTGCATATTGTAAGTAGTGTATGTGGAAATACAGAAAAAAAGTTCCAAGTTATTTGTATATAATATCCAAACTCTCTGATAAAAATGCTTTGTGCCAATCTAATGTCGAAAGAATGACACAGTTTGACCCGGCAAGTTACGAGTAATTAAAAGCTTCAATCTTGAATTCCAACAATAGCAAAATTAAAAAAATTCAAAATTAACAATTCTATGAATTCACGATACGAACTAACTGTCGACTGCAAAAATCCTAGATATTTCATTAAAATGAATTTGTTTGGGGTCTTTGCAATATTAAATTTAATTTTCATTAAAAGGATACACAACGCATACATGAACTGTGTTTGGTTATTTAACACTTTATCAAAAGTATTGTCAACCCACTAAGATCAAATTTCCGTTTTATTTGGTATGTTATCTCCATGCAATATGTAATTAAAACAGTTCATGTTAAATCTCATACAATCACGTTAACATGAAGGATCATAGGATGTAAGCATGTCATTATACAGACGAATACCTCTCTCTCTCTCTCTCTCTCTCTCTCTCTCTCTCTCTCTCTCTCTCTCTCTCTCAGTGATTTTTATCAATGCATCTTTTAAAACTATAGTTACGATGCGATTAACTCAGTTCTGTTTATTAATATCAACATTAAAAAAAGATTTCTAAACATTAACTAAACTGTTAAACATCTTGATGTTTTCCTGTGTAAAACCTTTACCTGTCCTTTTCAAGTTTTTGTTAATTTCTTTTTTTCAAATTCAAACAACTTTATTGCTGCATGCTTCTAACTTCAAATGACCTTCACTTATTAGACAGATTCTTAAGATACCTAATTCATCCTCGACAAAACACTTAAATCGATTCTAATCTTTTCTTAAAATGTGATTTGTACTGTACTGCATGACGTCATTTCTAAATTATCCAATAATGATGCCATTAAAAACTCATAAATGTTCTTCAAACTGCGCCTAAATAGACATTATCCTAGTTAATAACCTGAATCAATTTGTTCAGAGGTACAAACAGTCATTATCCTGATAAGACGCATCAACCTGCTAATCAGCAAATTAGTGGTTCTTTACTGCTTGTTAAAGATCCGATATTTATTACATATTGACAATACTTTTATTGTTCTTATTTATTGTTTCGATAATCTTCCATTTTGTCAATGCGTTTTCTTTTTTATTATAATAAGACAATATGCATTTTTAATGTTGAAGTGTAGTGAATTGACACGTGACCGACATTATGTTAATCAGGAGAAAGACACGTAGCAAGTTAAGATAGTAAACTTGATTACAACAAACAAACAAACAAAAAAATAATTTAAAAAAAATAAACATAATAGTGAAGGATAAAATCGGTCAAATGATACCAAGATAGACAAAAAATAATAAATAAATAAATAAAAAAAAGGACTTTCAAAGCTCATATCGAGAATGTGTCAAGACACCACCTTATTTAAAACGTTGTATAAATAAGGATGACCGATACTTTTATGAAACTGTGATGTAATGTGTGTAAGTCTCACGTTGTCAAGTTTAAAAAGGGAAAAATAAAATTCTGTATTGAGTAGCAGACATGCATAACAAGCTTTCTACTTTCAATAGCCACTGAGCACTATTGGCACCGTCTCTCTCTCTCTCTCTCTCTCTCTCTCTCTCTCTCTCTCTCTCTCTCTGATATGGCGTGTTTACCCTCGACCATCTGGCACTACGTTACATTTAAGCCGAAATGAAACTCACTTATTACTACTCTTCGTGAGAAAATTTTTATGTAATATAAAAATCATAGTTCTATAAATAGTTTTTATAATTAAGAAACTAATTAACTTTTAAAATAAATTCAATTACAAAACAACGAGATTTTAGGTAAAGGATCAGTTCGACAGGATGGTATATAGGCCACTTTATCCAACTGATATCCATCACGAAATGGTAATTCATAATCATGACGTATATTTTCGTATTGCTGTTCAATAAATATGCTTATTATGATTGGGCAGAGAACACTATATTTGCTAATGCACCTAAGCTGGCTTCATTTATATAAAAAGAAAATGTTAATAAATAACAAAATGTAAGTTATCACACTGGTAAACATCAGACATGCATTACTTGCTACATGCTGTCACGGGCAAAATCCGTATATTCCTTGTTGTAAAGTAGGTTAAAATTAATTAACCTCTTGATATCTATTAAACTGAAAAGAGAAAAATTATTCATGTAATTATTGCTGTTACGGAGATCCTGCTGTTAGTATTGCGAACGTTAACGGAAACATAAATTCGCTGTTCTATCCACTGCGTCCCTATTAAAACAAGTACATTGTTGTCAAAGTTACCTGCGTTTTGTTGAAAACTATCTATCTGAAACATAATGTTTCATACAGCATCAATTGACAAATCAAGCAACTATAAAATTGAATTTGAATCCATTTGGCAGTTTAAATGTAGGTTGGAAATGCCACCCCCTTCCAAAACACAAACGACTTTTTTCTTTCTATTTTGTAATTTTTACCTTGTAAGAAAAATATCGATAAGAAGTTTAATACTGTCAAATTGATGAACTATGTTATAGTACAACGCATTCTGAGAGATCAACCAAAGGGATTTCTCTTATCTAGAATCCTTCTTAGATAGCCCACACCATACCGGCATCACTAATAATAATCTTCATGGAAAAAGAGCATAATGCCATGCAACATTAAATGGCGCCACTTTAGTTTTTTGCATATTTGCTCATACATATTCTATATTCTGAGTGTTAATAGCCAATCTTCTTGACACATCTATGTCATAAATTTATCTGTTTATCAACTTTACACCAGCTGAGGCGAGTAAAACAAAATTCAGTGTAATAAAATAAGAAAAACAAAAAAATACCAATTTGGTGTGTTTTTAGGACATATAAAGGTCTAGTATTTCCCTGATTAATTTTAAGAGAGTAATTGAGAGAGATAAGAATGCAATTTGCAGTGGACAGAAAAAACAATTCTGTTTGGATGTAAATCATCGATTTAATTACGTTTGTTTCTACATTGCATTTACCAGTAAGTAACGATCTCGATTTTCGGATTAACTTTTCAATACCACAGTGACGATGTAAGCCATATACTGATTGAAAGTTTATTCCTTTATTTCTACTCAATTAACTTATCAATGAAAAAGTGATATTTGTTTTTAACGATTTTTTTTTGTTTTAAGCGCGGCCATTTTCAATACAAACAAGACATTTGAACATTTGTGAGTATACTATATTTATAATTAACAATAAGTTATGTCTTTTCACAAAAGGAAAGAAGTAAATTGTTGTAAGAGCAGGTGGGTTGAAGATTAATACAAAACATCGGAAGAAATAAATTCTTAAATAACGAGAACATCTAAGGTCGCGCAATGACAAGAAACAATACATAAAATAAACTGATATTTGGACATTTCGTCGAGCGGTCACCAGGCACAATGCGAGAGAGAGAGAGAGAGAGAGAGAGAGAGAGAGAGAGAGAGAGAGAGAGAGAGAGAGAGAGAGGTCCTCGTTCAGCGCTAAAATAATACTTATTTCCTCCTTGTTGTATTTCTAACAAGTATTGTATATAAGCCAGTCTTGCTTTAAGTTTTACAAAATATTACATCTTTATGCTACATACAGTACATAGTATAGAGTGCCTAAAGAAAAGAAACAAAGCTAAAATATTAACGTTATCGACCTAGGTTAGTGAAAACAAAATACGGATCACAGTGACTTACACTGAATTCAACTGAAGTTTCTTAAATAGATGTTTAAAAAAGCTTTATGACTGAAACATTTCTTTTGAAATTTTAAAAATTATTTTACCTTAGTCAACGAAGCATGAAATTTGTGTCTTAGAGACATATATATTTAAATCAATTGAATTGAGCGTTTACCGATGCATGTTTAAATGAACTATTGTGGCTCTTGAATGTAAAGTGCCAGAAAAACAACTTGGATATATTTAGAAAACAAAAACGGTGTTTAAAAAGCTTCTAGGACGAGAGTTTGTAGAAATTATAGAATATTGCATGAAAATCGTTGTAAATCTAATAGATGCATTTTAAAATCATACTGATATTAATATATGTAACAGGCAACCAAACAGCAAATTGATATTGTCTTCTTTACGCATTCGTAATTCTTTCGAATAGGTTTTTACTCTTACCATATATATATATATATATATATATATATATATATATATATATATATATATATATATATATATACATATGGAGAAAAATTCCTGGAAGTAAGTTTTTTATATAAATGCCATAGGGGGCCTTCGCAATTACATTTTTTTTAATTCGTATTAAATTTTTTATTTTTTACTAACCCACGTAAATAGCGAAATTTTATTTCCCATGAATATTTGTGATTTTACATTTTTATCCAAAAAATATTATATATAACAACTTCAACAAGCCAACAAGCTATAAAAATGCTGTATAGTTTAGAATTTCATGTTTGTTTAATAATAAAATAGTGTAGTGTTTATAACTTTAGGAGAAATCATGTGTATAAAACAAGTAAAGATTAAATTGAAGTTATCTTTATTATTTTTCTGTTGGTAGAATTTCAAAACACCACTTAATGATGAAAACTGCTAACTTACATAAATCATGATTTAAAAGCCATTTTGTGATACTTATATTTATGTAAACAGTGGTATCAAACAAATACGATCAAAAGATAGCAAAATTAGTTTTCTTTAGCAACCATTAGATTTTCTATAGATGTTAACTTGATGGTATTTTCATCTGTTGCATTAAACAAAATAATTTATAGTAATTACAAAGTTGCAGCTAACCATCAAATGATTTTATATATTGCATTTACACATATCACTTTCAATGTTTTCTTGCTTATTTTGATGTTTATTGCGTCATTAATTGTGATTTATAGAAATATAATTGATCGCATTTGTATGATTTATTAGAATTCTATGTTATACCTGCTAATTTAATCATGCAAAATACTGACAAACCCTGCAGGAAGTTTATGGAGTAGCTAGAACGTTCGTAAATATTGCATTTTTGCCACGTAATTTTCTGAAAGGTTACGTAAAAATGTCAAATGAAGACAAATAATAGGCTTTAATGATAAACAATTTGTTCAGTGTTGTAAAAATGCAAATTTTGACAATTATTGTAGAACAAGTTACTTTTAAATTTTTTTTGTGTATCGGTCGATGACATTTTATACTTTAAAGTGGGTCTCACTGATCTATGTGAGGTTTGAAATCAGAAAGCACTGTAGTCATACTTATTTAGTATAATATAAGGGTAGATAACAAAAGGTATTTAGGTTTGTTGTTTGGTTGTAATGCTGTTTTACGTCACATTAGCAATTTTTATCTTTACGAAAAAAAGCTGTTTGAATATCAAAGAATAATCTTTAAATTTAAGATGAAGATCGTTATGCGTGAGATGTTTGTTATATTCTGTCTAGTACTAGCGCGCAATCAAGATTGCGTTTTGTACAGGTGCTAGCTCACCCAGTAACTATGCCACAGACAAGCATATCACTCTTCATGCATTGATATCTCAGGTTCAGTTGATACATTGACGCTTAATACAAGCGCCAGGCGAAAAAGCATTATCTTAAAGTATGGTTTCAAATTAAGAAAATAAGAAACACTTCCAGTGTGCCTAAACCTAAATCAATATCTGATCAACCAACCAACTCTAACATTTTGAGACCTTATTCCACGCCTTGTCACATGCTTCAATTTTTATTCTTTTACAGTTTGACTTAATATCATAAGTATGTTATCTCAGGTATATATAACTTCATAGGAAAGTTTTTTTTAGAAATATTTGTCAAAAACTTTTTTTAAAAAATATTTTTGATAGTAATACTATTTAAAAATATTACTAGACACACTTACACATACATAACTAAACATATCACAATGTTAGCTCTGATGTCTGTTCAATTTACCACCCGTTATTAATGGTTCGTGAAACGTGAATCCGATACTTCATCATTCGAGGTTGTTCTATTTATTTATTTATTTATTTATTTATTTATTTTTTATTTTTTTTTTTTTGCATTAAGATGAATCTTGCAAATGCAAAAATTTGTTGAATTTTCCCTGCTCTTAAATAAGATGTTTATTCACGATCATGAAATACAAAGAGCCTTGATTATACCGAAAGAAAAACCTTCAGATGTTAAAATGCATTTTACGGCAGATGTCAGCTAAAGCGGAGAGTAATTTGTAAAAAGCAGGCATAAAAATCCGCTATACCTGTTTGATATCAACGAAGAAACTTTATCATTATCCAAAATCGTTTTACGTAATTACAAGTTTAAGCTAACCGTCAAATGTTTTCATAGGATTTCATTTAAAGATATCACATTTAATGTTCTCTGTTATACTTGATGTTTATTGCATCATTAACTTAACTCGTAGAAGTAAAATATTGATCATATTGAAACGATTTATCATAACTCTACGTTATACCTGAAAATTAAATCAAAACGGATGCCAACAACCCACAGCGTTATTTTTATGGTTTTGCTATAGCGTATCATAAACATACTATATGCTTCATAAATTTCAGAAAATGTTACCAAAAAAAAAAAAAATATGCAGAAAGAGGAAAACAAACACATTGTCGCCTAAGACTATCTGCAATATAGATGTGAAAATAAAATTTATTTAATTTATATTTTGACATTTATTGCCTTTGAGACCCTGTCGAAACCAATTTTTTTCCTTTTTTTTTTATTCTTTTCGACTGAGAATTATGAAAAATTAAATATTTACTAGGTTTGTTCACCATACACACAAAAAAGAGAAGACACTATATGATTCACAAAGATAGACAATGACTAAAGTTTTCAGTACTATTTTCCGTAATGCACGTGTATAAGGTGATAGCACATACACTTATTAATTCAAATATGTTTGGCTTGGGCTGTTTGTCATCAAAGGATGTCCGAAGTTTAATAGTGTAGAAGTTTAGAGGTATTGTCATGTGCTACTTTTGAATTTTTATGAAATAATACATTCAAAAGTAGCACATGACAATATTATGAAAGTATGGTACATGTAATAAAATGACTAATATCACAATATAGGTAATAAGTGACAATAATAAACTAATGTATATGATACTAATACACGGACCCATCAAAACTACTACTGGAGTCAACGTGTTTCTGCATGAAAGATCTAAAAAAGATAATCTTTGATCACTTACTTTAGCTTTTTTAAAACAGAGCTTGTGTTTACCGCAGAATTTCTCTGTACAGTATGAAAAATTGCCGCTTTTCGAATCAACATATCAGTAAGTGGCACATCCTGTAACGCATGCAGTGTATGCTTCACCAATGCTATCACTTTTATTGTAGATATTGATATTTTTTATCATGTTATATCCCCAATGTAAGATTTTCATTTTTTCAACAACAACAACAACAACAAATGTATACACTAGCATGTCAGAAAAAATGGCCAGGTAATTCAATATGAGGGGTCAGTGTTGGAGTAGTTCGTTAAATACTTAAACGCCTATTTCTGAAATGACAAAGGACATATAACCTCCTAAGAAAAATCTCTGACTTTCTTCAAGCTGATGAACTTTCTCTCCAATAGATTTACCCAGTTAAATTAGAACAGAGACGACGGTGAGTCAGGGAGACGTTGGGATCGTACGCCAAAGCTTAAATGATCACTCGTTTACTGGTCCTTCGGGATCAAGCATGCAGTTCTTATTTTAAAAAATGACTAAACATCATCATTACTTTTATTTGATCGTACACGTACACGATGTTTGTATCAGGAAGTAGAACAGTATTAGAACTTGTTGTTTAAGATGTGTTTTCATCGGCATCGCAGGAATTTTACACTCGGTTGTCACAAATTGTTTAATTAGTTTTTTAATATACTGTAAAAGTGAAAATTTTCGCAACATCGGATACTTGACATTTCGCGTGGGGTATTGTTCGCGATCTTGCTGGTTCTAATCTTGTGTGGCCGCTATATGGATAACATGGTAGTTTTGTTGAAATTTTCACGAGGGTGTAATTTTCGCGATTTTTTTCAATTCGCGAAAAAAGTGAGAATTTTCACCTCCACCTACAGTATTTTTGCATAAAATGGAAATAATATATATAAGTGTCTGTATGAACAACAACTTGCTTAAGAGTATATACTAGTACTTGAACCTTATCCCTGGAAATTTACTACAGTGCCCGTTTAAATTCAGAAACTTTATAATCAAAGGTTTCCAACATGTCTTTGCCTTTTCTTGTGTCTTTATTTGGGTATTTCTATTTTTCCCTCTGTATTACGCAATGTTTTGTCCGCTTTGTCGGTTGACGAAATTGTTATAGTTACAAATTCCATGCTTTTGTACAAAGCAGTATTGATTAATCGGTTGGTTAAATATTGTTGTACGTAGTACCAGCAATTTTTCAACGCCACGTTAAAAATATTTTTTCAGATTTATTTCAAGTATTATTTCTAAATTGCAAGTTCGTGTAGTACGTTTCCACATTAGATAAGATAAAATAAACAAATGACTGCTGTTAAAAAAATAACAAACATAATTTTGCAGTTTGTGTGATAAAAGGCACACCGGAGACAGATTTTAAAGAGATGGATGACATTTAAAAATCAATTAGTATCTTCTTTCAAGACTCAACTTTCATAAATTATATCTTCTAGAATCTTTTGTTTTCAATTAATCACCGTCTTTCTGGTATGCTATTAAGCCTTAAATGACAAGACAGGGAAATAATGAAAATATATAGCTTGTAACCTTCTAAAGTCCTTTTGATTAGATGAGAAAATTAGTTTAATAAGGAGAAAACAAACTGCGTCACCGTAACAGCCTGACATATGAGTAATAGATTGTTTAAGGTAATAAATAAAAAAAAGAAAAATAAATGAGTAAAAAAAATTTTAAAAAAATTATCACAGTATATTGGCACAAATTTGCAACACAGTTTTAAGTTTGTAAAGAAAACTAATAAAATGATTCAAAATTTTACAGAAGAACAATCTAAGCAACCGCTATAAGTCGCAGCTAAACGACCCATAGTAAAGGGGTTTCCCAGTTCTAGCGTGATAAACCAGGGAAATTAAAAGCCTGGAATAGGGTTTAAGTTACAACCCATCGTCTTTA
This sequence comes from Tegillarca granosa, assembly GCA_029721355.1. Lineage (NCBI taxonomy): Eukaryota > Metazoa > Mollusca > Bivalvia > Arcoida > Arcidae > Tegillarca > Tegillarca granosa. The sequence goes on along the minus strand of CM056598.1, from coordinate 38,830,894 downwards.
CCCTGAAAGCAATTATTTTATGATCTAGTTAAGAAGAGAACGCTTATGTTAATGTATGACTTATATGCTTTTTTAGTTCAATATAATTATAGGAAGATAAGTCGTGTTATGTTTACATAATGATATACAAAGATTGGATACTTGGATAAAACATCAAAAATAAATTAAAGTCATCTTTGTTGCATTTTGTATAATAATAGTACAGTGGGTGGCAAATATTTGCAATGTCGTAGTATGTAAAAGCTATCACCTGCTATCTTTAATATTCCAGAGTTATCATGAACATGTAACTTGCACAGCTGACGTATGTCTGTTTTATATTCTTTGCTCAATCTGTATTAATCAGTATCAGCGTTAATTATTCTCTTCACAAATGCAGGCTTATCGCACTGCAACTTAATTTTTTTATATTATATAATTTTAAGTTCAAAACACTCAGACTTTTAATCTAATTTATTAGCCCCATTAGTGTCTTTAGAAATTTATTCGGCATCTCACTTGCATGTATTAATCGCGCATGCGCACTGAGTCTTAGTAAGGGTTTCCGCCTTGAATGCAGATGCTATTATGGACGGTAGTGTTAAAACATTTAAAAAATTTAACTTTTTATTGTTCTTTTTCTTTTTTATTGTTCTTTAAACTATAAAATACGGCTTGTCACTAGTGACGGAGAATACCTAAACTTCATCATGACCGATAAAATATTTATAGCGACGGAGGTGATAAAGGTTTCACTGATAGTTTTGCATAATATTCTAAAACAGAACCGAAAGCGAAAGATTTGTTTTTCGTTTTCCGCACTTATTTATACAGTTTTTTTTTCAAACATACTACATTTTTTCAGAGTTATATTCATCGCATACTTATAAAAATGATGATGATGATGATGATGATGATGACATTATATGTTTAGTTTTTTGGATTTTTTCCGATAATATTTCAGGATCAATGAGAAAATAAACTGGACTTTTTCGGGTTTCAAATAACTTCAAATGATCCTTGAAAGGGATAAAATTTTATCAATGAGTAAATCAAATAAATAACGATGTAATCCTTAAAAAGATAGCTTATAACAATTGAGTTATCGTCAAAGTACTTTATATGTATTTCATTTGAATGATTTCTTTCAGTATATAATCAAGAATGGGTTAAAGGAATAAAATGACACGTTCCTTTCAAATAATTAAAAAAAAACCTTAAGTACTTTTAAAATAGGTCTTTTTAGACAAACAATTTACAACCTAATAATAACCAATTAGACGACGTCAACTCGCAGAATTTTTTTGTGAATTTGATTGATTTTTTTCAACTTTGTTCGTAAACGCTATATAGCTTTCTGAAACTTCACTTGAAAAATACAATTGTAAAGGATATTCAACGGAAAGAGTAAAGGCAAAAATACTATGGGTTTTATCCATTATTCGCCTATGCGTTAATGCTACATAAAGTTACCTTACAAAGACGTTTAATGGCTCTCTAGACGGTTATTTAAGATGAATCGTTTACTCATACGTCAAGAAATTGTTGTAAATTTTGGTTTAACAGGATATACAATGAGACACAGAACATAAAAAGAGTTAAATCTGTAACATATATAAATTGTAAATAAACGGTCCAAAATAAAGTTGCTAATTAAAAAGAACCACACACACACACAGGCATAAAAATGGATCTTATGCCGTAGCGATGAATAATTATACATTTTATATGTTTTAAATGTAACTTATTCTATGCCAGGCTAGCTGGCAACCGTAAACTTGTTTTAATTTTTTTCCTCGCTTTCAGCATGTGCGCCCAATTGGATAAAAATAGTTTATTATTTAACTTTTAAAATTATTTTACCCATATCACATTGTGTTTTTAATTATTTTCTTATAGTGTAAGTTATGTAAAGTATTTAACATCACTGGGTAATATCTTGTAAGTATAACAGTTGACGATATTTATATGTACATTGTAATCCGTAAGGACTAAGGAATAGCATATACATACCAAGTTTTCGTTTTCTTGTTTGGTTACAAAAGACTTGCTGTGAAAAATTTCCATGGGTTTGAATCCCTTTTAACTAACCAACATCTTGTAATCCAATCAGATGTTCGTCAAAAGTCTTGAGTTTTATAATCAGTAATTTTTACATTTTTTTATTTATATATAATTTTCTTTTTTTTATGTTTACTTTATTGTTTGTTTCTGTCGTGTTGCTTTTATAAAGTACATGATCGTTTTCTCGCTTTTTTATGTAGACAACTGAATCAAATAGCGGAAGGGATTTGGGTAACCCGATAAATGCAATAATTGCACAAATACATATTATCCGTAGCATTGATAAATGCAATGATACATTTCAATCTCTTTATAGACAGCAGACATCCATAAAGTGTGTATTATGTAACCATTTTACGTTATATTACTTTTCCGCTTAAAAAGTTGTTTACATCCCAAATATATATTATAGTTTTCCGACAGAATTATGTTCTTTTATTATTGTATGCGTGGTAATACGAGGTCAGTATGCTGGTTACCTATCTCAAGTGTAAGTTAGGTAAATTATTTCTTTATTTTTCATCGAAGCGAAACAAAACATTAAGGCAGTTAAAGTTTATCACTTGTGGTAAAGGTCATTTATGCAACACATATATTTAAAATTCATTTACAAACCAGAAATTATATTTTTTACTTTTATTTTTTTAAAATTTAGTTTCAAAATACTTTCAAGAGTGCATATCCATCAGTGACATAAATTCTTGATTCAGAAAGTTAAGACGACTCATCAAATTACATAAATCAAAAGCAAATATAAATTAGGTTTTTCAAATATTTATGGCTAGAAAACGGCGCCATTGTAAACTGTGGTTGACCTTTATTGATACATTTATGAAAAGCAAAGTGTTGTCTAGAATTTAAGACTCAGACCAGGGGATGACTAGAATAAGTTAATATTTTATGTCTGAAAATTGTTCACTTTATAGGAACCTTACACTATAAGCCTGCAATTTAATTTACATTTATTTAACCTGATCATTGACTTCTAAATTAGCTTTTTTCTTGATTTCCAAAAGATCAATATGCCTAGACGAAACAACAAAATAACGAAATCTACTTGAACTAGCAGAAAGATACATTTATCTTGGTGAAGCAACGCGTATCTCAATTTGTTTATTGGCATTCCCTTTTTAATTACAAAGGTCGTGTAAAGGATAAATTATCAAGAGTTCTGCTGATACGTTCATCCATATGTATACTAAAAGTAATTAACCTGCTTTTTTATTTTATTTTTTTTTACTATTTTTTTTATAAATTCCTTAAACAGCATGTTTAAAATCTACAGATGATTTTATATTTAACTTTGATTAAGCATTTTGAAAAATTTGTATAGTTAAATATTGAATTTGAAGTTTTGTTTTTATTTACATTAGTTGAATTAAGAGAATTTGTATTTTGACCATTCGTTCGTCTGTAAAAGCATCGAACTTCTTCGAAATTTTGACCTATAAGCATGAAAACTTTGGAAAATAATACTTGGATTTGTAAGGTTTATGTGAATTTTCAAAAACGTGTAAATGTTCCAGTGCGTACTCCAAAAACACAGGAGACTTTGAACTTTTCGTCAGACACTAGTAATCTTGAATTTGAATTAGTGGTTGTGTTGCTTATTTTGATACCCCCAAAAATCCCATGCTTTATGGAAATATATACGCAGTATATGATATTTATATAATATTTATATTCATTTAAAAGTGACTTCCCTGACCCTGAAATTTACTCAAGAGTAATAAACATAAGACGGGGATAGTTTTTACATATACGATATTTTGTGACCTCATGACAAATTACGTAAAAAATACATGTTTGTAGCTCAAGAGAGTTAATAGTATTGAAATGTATAACATAAAACGTACGTGAATAAAAAATTGTGTAAGTATTGATGTATTGAGCAAGATATTATTTTATAGAGATTTATGAGCTCGCGTATACGCAATGTCTTGTAATCAGCTACTCCTACTGAGCGAATTTGTTTTATGATCATTTAATGAAGAACAAAGATCCGTGTTCTATGTTATTCTCAAGATTGGTCAATAGTACTATCACTAATTATATCACTGTTTGTATAGTTTTGATCATAGATATTTCTTATTTATATATGCCTTAATTAAATCTCTATAACAAGAATTCAGTAGTAAAGACCTTTGACCTTATACAAATGACTGATCAGTTCTGACCATTAAAAGTTCAGCGTGTTATTTCAAATCTGATCATGATTAAGGCGAAGTAAAATAAAGGTCTCTAAGACTTGGTAAGCATGATTAAATACAATTCTGACATTCATTATACTCCTCTTGGCTTTAAGTAATTGAAAGACGAGAAAATAAACAACATTAAAAACTTTTATATATTTATGAACGTAACTGGGTTTTGGTTGTCGGGAGCTTATTAATTGATATTTATTGATTAAATCAAGTGAAACAACATGGTGTGAAAAAATTCATTTATAACTAGTAGGATACACGACCACTTTATTTAAGGAGGAACAGGAGTAAGTAGAATAATGTTTAATGTTACAATCAGTATTATTTCAATTATATTTAGACTTTACCAGCTATGATTGCATTTTAAAAACCCTCTTACTCAATCTCTAAAAGAAAGAAGACTGGTTGCTTGTTATCGTACCGTAATTCAGATAAAAGATTAATGATCTTTTCTAAAAGTTGAACTTGAGACCAATGCATTTCGAAAATGTTTGCAATTGCTGCACTGCTTGTGATATCTGTCAGAATAATATGTAGTCATTATATATAGTTTATTTTTTATTTAAAAAACAGCAAAGTGTTTGTAGAGAATTAATTGGTATGAATCAAGATAATTTTAACTTCTAAATAAATAAATAAATAAAACTAAATATATGTATTAATAAAGTAACAATGAGCGAATTTGGCTCTTTTGAGTTGCCATACTGATGGTGTTGTGCAAGTATTGTCACGCCACTGGGCATGTTATTTTATAATTAGAACACTGGTCAAGCAAGTATGAATTATGAGGTAGATGTGGTCATGCACTGGTTTTTTGAATGCGAATACGTTTATTAAAATCATTAATTCTTAACAATACGGTTGAAGTTTTAAGTAAAATTCGATTTGTTTAAGGTTTACAATTTATGTGCAATTTATTTGTTTTATTGTAGGTTATAGTGGACGTGGTGTATAACTGACCTTTTTTCATAAGAAGAGAATAAATATTTACTGTTTAAGAAATGACATTAAATTTTTGATTTGTAGAGGCGCTTTTCAAATGAATATTTGTTGTTTAGTTTGTACAGTTTTATGTTCGTTTGAGGTATCGAATTAGAACACAATGCTGCTTAAAGTCCCTAGAACCATAATGCTTCGGACAAAAAGACGAAATATTTAAATACAGGGCATTTGATAAGGTCCGTGCTTAAAGTCCCTAGAACCATAATGCTTCGGACAAAAAGACGCAAATATTTAAATACAGGGCATTTGATAAGGTCCGTGCTTAAAGTCCCTAGAACCATAATGCTTCGGACAAAAAGACGCAAATATTTAAATACAGGGCATTTGATAAGGTTCGTGCTTTTTTAGAACCTTATTGTTCTCTCATTTGTAGGATAAGTCACAAATTCTTTTATATTTCTAATATGACGTTCGGCTTCAAACAACAGCATTTATGTGATTTCCTTCTTGAAGTTCTTATTTTTATTTGTCCTCGGAAAACTAACAAAAAGAAATATTACATTGTTGAAGATATTGAATTCCAGCAAATTGCCAGTCAGATTTAGAACATATTAAATCCTTTCCTTTTTACTTTTGTAAACCCACAAATTATAATCAATACAAGGTAAAACTTGATGTTTTATCAACACATCTTCGATACACATATATGAAACAAGTAAAAGGACAACTTGTCCCAATACGCAATAAAATGAATATGACAAGAACATGTGGATAATATTTCTATTGTCATGAACGCGGTTAGTTTACAACAAAAGAGAGAGTCTGTTTGAATTTCATACCCAGTTCATTTAACATTTTAGACATGCTAATCATACAAGGTTTGATTCCTTGGAGAATGAAATGTCATACATATCTGTGATTTACTATTGGAATATATAATCATTTGTTAATTGATAGATCTCATTTTCGTCACGATGTCTTAAGGGGGAAACGTAATTGGCAGATTAAATTGTATTTACACTTCAAACCAACTACAGTTCAAGTAAACGCGTACAGTTGTTCTAACATATCGTATATAACAATGAAATACAGAAAACATCTGAAATAATGAGATGTCTAATATATTTATTATATCCAATAAGTTTTGCATCTATTTACAAGGCCGTGTCTGTGCATTACCTGAAGAACATTGTTATCAAACCAAATGAAAACATCTACATCAAAGCTTTATAGATTATTTTAAGCCATTTGATTGATTTTAGATTTGTTGACTCAATTTCAAACTTACAAAAAATCGGTTTATTATTTGTTTGTATAAATATCAAATCTTTATAGGAATGTTTAATACATCCTTAATGCAAGCTTTTTCAAATTAAGAAAATGAAATAAAAAGAAAACCTTTGAACCATAAGCAAAACATGTCACAAAAATAAAAATCAAAACCTTTGAAACATAAGCAAAACATGTCACAAAAATAAAAATCAAAACTTTTACCATCCAATTGGAGACGTTTATTTCGCTGGTTTTGATAAATTGACAAAATAGTACTAAGTGCCTTCCAACAAAAGGGTCAATATATAGACACCTTTTTTCAATGCAGTTTAGTAGGTATTTGGTTTTTCAAAAAAGGATAAAAAATAATTTTGTCAATTTTAAATGTTTCTTTTTTCTGAACACAGGCTGCAATTGAAATGTAAATAAGGCGTCGGATAAATTAAGAATCAATTTAAGAGGAAAATAAAGAGTTACATTGGTTTAGCCTGATTATTCGGGAAAAAAAATCTGTCGACATTGATAATAACAAGCTATGCTATTTTTTTTTTTTTAATAATCCTATTCTTTTTTATCTTCTTATTCCCAATTATTACTTGATATTTTTCAAAAGTAACCCAAACCAACAGAAAGAAAAACAACAAGTAAACAAAAACATGCATAGTTGAACATTCCAAAGTGATTCTATCTTGGATCTGTACGATCTGACCTTTTTTAGACTCGTATTATTATTACTTTTTTAATTTTTCAGAAAAAACTATTTCAGTTGGCTTCATATCGTTGTTCGTCATTAATGTCTGATTTTTACACTCACGGACGATTAAATCCAATTAAATCAATCACACGGCTTTGACGTAATAAATTGGTGCATTACACAACAAAAGTGGAAATTATACATATTTTTGATTTTTTATCTAAATCTGTTATCACTTTTAATTAATGTTAAAATGATTTTTTACTTTGAAATTAAGAAAAAACTAAAATAAATAGCGTTGGAGTTATTTCAGTTTCTTCTCAATAAATAGTGTATTTAAAATGTAAAATTCTAAAGATAATAAGATGAGTAATATAAAACCACACAGCTGGAAAAAATCGACAAAGAACCCATCAAAACTCATCAGTAACTAAGGCGTATATATGTCAAAATATTACTTAAAAGACGTTCATTGGCAACTTAAACACATCCAAAAATACTCAATACAAAGTTAATAATAATAATAATAATAATAATAATAATAATAATAATGCACCCAATAAAGCAAACCAACCAAAACATTTTTGCGGAAACTGGCTGTAATATGTATTTAATGAGAAAAGTTATTTTAAGTATTTAAGTATTATAATAAAGCTATAAATCTCGATTGATTTACAACCAATGGGCAATTAAAAATTACAACAAGCATTTTCTACCTTCGAGTCACCTTAACAATTTGTTTCATGGTAACGATTACAGGAAGAAATGGCATTTTAAATAATAATCATCAAACTCTAGTGCTTTAGACAAACACGCATTACAATTCTGACAATGTCAATCTTCATGTTGCTATCTGCGATACGAAATTTTGATCGTAGAAATTGTTGCTGTCTTTGGACATAAAATGCATTTTTAAAGAGGTTTTTACATCGGAAATGATCAGTTGTCTTATGTTGTAACTAAGTTGTAAAACATTTAAAAACTCATGAGGTGCAACAATGCGTTATTGACAGAAAACACGAGCTCATGCATTTATACATCACTCGTAGAAAAAAAGTGATGTTTTTGTACCTAAGAGTGATAATGATGATTGAGATGAATTCTGACGTTTTCTGACAATGGAACATATTCTTTGTTGTTAACTTGTTTGATAAATGGATAAGAGTCCAATTGTATCTGTATCATTGAGGTAACAGATGTGTTCTCCTCCTGGTGATAAATAACAAACTACAACACATAACAGCTTTGTTACACGATGCAGTTAGCTTTATGGCAATTTTGGCATACAAAATTCAGATGAATTTGATTTGTGTAATGTTTAGTGATGTAACAAGACCATTGTAGTAATTCACTGCTGACGGTTTGGCAGATTGTTGTAATAAAAGGGATACTAGATTTACTTATATATAATATATATATATATATATAATATTTATAATTTCTCCCACAAGCTGAACATCCTTAAAAATATGTCCTCTGTTTTGTCATACAATACTTCCAGGTTCTCGGTGACCGAGTGGTCTGAAGCGCGCGATTAAGGATCACAGTGCCTCTTACCACATATGTTCGAATCCCGCTCGGGCAAATCCTAGTGCGAGAAGGTTTGTAAGTTCGCTTGCCGAAGATAGGTGGTTTCAACCCGGGTACTCTGTTTTCCTTGATCATTCCAGAACTGACCACCTCACTATAAGTGAAAAAACTTGCTTTAATTAATCCATTAACTATTAATCCAGTTTTAAAATTTAAACCATACTACTGTGGCACAAAACAGTTGCAAGAGCAGTTTGATAGGTTTTTGATGTTATATACCTGCCTTAGTCTGAAACACATGTAAAAATATTTGTTTACAATAAAAGGAAGCAAGCAATGATATTTGACTTATAAACATGAAGAGGCATGGTGGCTAAGAAGTCTTTATCAAGAGCTTTCGGGTCAAAATCTCGTTTCAACCATTTTTATCATAGTGAAACCAGGTTTGATCAAGTTTGTCAGTTTGCTTATTGAAGATCAATGTGTTTCTTTGTATTCCGAATTCTGTTATATTTATAAACTTAATACTCTGACATAAGTGGAAAAAATCTTGCCTTGAGTTTTTAGCATTCATTACATCACTTTTCTTCAATTAGATCAAATCAAATTGTGTGCATATTGTTTCATACTATTTTATATTTCACTATAAGAATACTTATTACCATGACTTTATTAAGAACGTTACACACGTTTTATAGTAAATAACAGTTCAAATAAAAGCAAACATATTTTCAATTTGTATGATATCATTTTACTACCATTACGAAATTATCAAACAGACTCCAGAACATTAATATCTAGTGTCTTACCATTGTTATAAACACAATTATTTATTTGTAACTTGGGACTACTTGTTGCGAATTAAGCGGAAAGGAAAATTACCCTACAAAATTACTGAAACTTACCAACTGGACACACTTATGCCATTATGTCCGATATATACGAACATGGGATTTTAGGATCAATAGCGTGTTGTTGGTAGTCTTTACGATTGCCAAGTACACAACCTTTGTTCAACACTTCCTCAAAATATAAGCAATACTTTCAAACAGGTCTAATAACTAAGTATCCATGAAGTATGTGATTTGAACCACAAAAGTGATAGCCGCATGCACACATGAAGTGACAACTGGTTCACACACACACACACACACACACACACACACACACACACACACGACGTATATATATATATATATATATATATATATATATATATATATATATATATATATATATATAATTTTATATATCACTTTTGCATTTATATCCAGCGTTCAGGAAAAGTTCCTGGCTCCAGTTTCACAACCATTGAGTGTACACTCAACTCAAATTACGGAATATTTCAATGTCAATGTTTCAGATATTACACAGTTAAAACTGAATATCTGATGTGATATTTAACTTGTTTAGTGTAGGTTTGTTTGACAAACAAAATATTGTCTCATTAAACTTGAAATTTTGAAAAATTTTATGAGAAAAATTGGAATATTTGAGTTGAGTGTGCACTCAATTGAATGAACGATTGTGAAACTGGGGCCTTGTCTCCAGTTTTGTTTTGCGATTTTGTTTGTATTTCCTATTTTTATTTTTGTATTGGTTTTTTACAATTGTTAAATCAGTAACACTGATAACAATTTTAGACGTCTATTAAAAAAGCTCGTGTCAATAAACAACCTTATACAGTAAGTACCATATATAATTACTGTAATAGCAGGCTAAGTAGTTAGATTACGGTAATTAAGTTACTTGAGAAGTGTGATTTATGATTTTATGTCGAAGAGAGTGATACATGTAGCATGTGTACATTCAATGAACACTTGTATACGTTGTAAAATAGCTTAAATGGGAAAGTCCTACAAAAGCATTTGAACCAGAATGCCATTTAACCACCAGACCGAGTGTCTTTATGATCCTTTAAATTGTGCTTTAGTATACGTTTGACATGTTGCATCCTGTTATTAGGCCTGGCTATTTAAAAGTAACATAACAAAACTATTTAACACTTCCAAAAGGCTAACAGCAATCACATAAATGGGACAATAGGAAAATAGCGACAATGAAAATTATACCAGGATTATGTTATTTTACTAATAATGACGAATAAATTTCCGAAACATGTACACATGACACAACAAATTAAACACATATTTTTGTTAAATATTTTTCTTGTTACCTAAACAGCTATTCTTGTATGCCTAAGTGTCAACTGTCAAAGGCAGAGGCATCATATCACAGGACAAACACAAATTAAACACATATTTTTGTTAAATATTTTTCTTGTTACCTAAACAGCTATTCTTGTATGCCTAAGTGTCAACTGTCAAAGTCAGAGGCATCATATCACAGGACAAACATTAATTAAACACATATTTTTGTTTAATATTTTTCTTGTTACCTAAACAGCTATTCTTGTATGCCTAAGTGTCAACTGTCAAATTCAGAGGCATCATATCACAGGCAAACACAAATTAAACACATATTTTTGTTTAATATTTTTCTTGTTACCTAAACAGCTATTCTTGTATGTCTAAGTGTCAACTGTCAAAGTCAGAGGCATCATATCACAGGACAAACACAAATTAAACACATATTTTTGTTTAATATTTTTCTTGTAACCTAAACAGCTATTCTTGTATGCCTAAGTGTCAACTGTCAAAGTCAGAGGCATCATATCACAGGACAAACACAAATTAAACACATATTTTTGTTTAATATTTTTCTTGTTACCTTAACAGCTATTCTTGTATGCCTAAGTGTCAACTGTCAAATTCAGAGGCATCATATCACAGGCAAACACAAATTAAACACATATTTTTGTTTAATATTTTTCTTGTTACCTAAACAGCTATTCTTCTATGCCTAAGTGTCAACTGTCAAAGTCAGAGGCATCATATCACAGGCAATCACAAATTCAACACATATTTTTGTCTAATATTTTTCTTGTTACCTAAACAGCTATTCTTCTATGCCTAAGTGTCAACTGTCAAATTCAGAGGCATCATATCACAGGCAAACACAAATTAAACACATATTTTTGTTTAATATTTTTCTTGAACCTAAACAGCTATTCTTCTATGCCTAAGTGTCAACTTTCAAAGTCAGAGGCATCATATCACAGGACAAAGACATAAACTTCTAGACTTTTTTCTGTAATCAAACATTAACCTTCCATATGCAGACTAAACAGTCAACTGCCAACTAAACGTTGCTTAAATTATCTTTGTGCCACTTGATTTAACATTAATTATTTAGATTCGTCTGCGGAGTTCTTAAATCAAAATAACTTGTCCCTCTATAAGGGGCAGGAGTAAGGAATCCAGTTAAAATGATACTAAAGCCAGTTAAAGTCGTTATTTGCTAATAATCGTTTTAACGACATAATCGTTTCTTATTTATAACAGGATTGTTTAGTCAGATGTGATTGCAAATCCAAACCTTTCTTTAGCAAAGAGAACATGTGATGAAGTTTTTAAAATCAAGCGCTAATTGCCAAGTTCATGATTTAAGATAAGATTTTTAAAAATATTTTATAAAAAGTCATTAAACTTATGCGGACTTACATATGACCAGTGTTTATTTCCTAATTGTCATCTTTTACAATGGATTTCTTCACGGTGTTATGTTCCAGAAGTTAATAAAAGTAAATATCTTTACCATAAATCAAACAGAATTATTAAGTATCTATCATTTAATCCGACAAGTAGGTCTCAGCAAATACGACAAAATAAAAAATTGTAAACGAACAAAGAATTGATTTGAAGATCAATAACAGCTGTTTTGCAATCTTTTTATGAATTAACAAAAGAAAAGGAATCTCTTGACAAAATTTTAATCAATTCTTCCCATAGTTTTTCTCTTTCCAATAAATCAAAATTTAAGACTACGGGATTTTTAAAATATATAATGCGGGTAAAAAGATCAATCTGTGCCTGTCAAATAAATATTTGGATGTTCATTTGGTAATGGCAAAGTGGTATATGAACCATGAAGTCACACGATAAACAAATGTTTGCAACATTGGTTATATGAACGAAAGTAATATATTGCTTTATGGTTCATGGTATATAAACAATATCCATTCCACTTAGAAATAACTGAAAATATGACAGGGATATGTGAGTAATGAAACCAGTAAAAATGTTGATGGTTGTTCTTTTAAAATCCGGTCTATACAGAAAAAAGTTTTAGTAAGATTTGCATTAATAAATTGTCTAATTGTCTAAGTGATCAGGAACCATGAAAGGGCTTTATTTTATATATATAATATATATATATATATATATATATATATATATATATATATATATATATATATATATAGTGTGTGTGTGTGTGTGTGTGTGTGTGTGTGTGTGTGTGTGTAATGCAGTACCTAGTCTTCAGTTTTTTTTTATAACAAGTAAATATTAGTAAACATATCAGACGTTTAAACAAACCATGTCTGAAAAGCAAATTATTTTAAATTAAAGAGAATTTACTAAAAATTTAAATTCCGCTTCTAGATCTACTAGTTTTAGTATGCTATATGTCGTATAATAAATACATCTTAAAACAGCACCAAAACAGTTCCAATAGATGTAATCTTTATAGTTCAACAAGACACATACCTCTAGTATCCATTTATATTATACATGTATTTGAATTATATTAAAACAAGAGTTAGAAGGATCTCATTTACACATATTGATTATTAATTAAATTTCCACTTTTATAAAATTTGAAATTTTATACATCTTTACTATTAGCTGGAAAGTATTAATTGTGTTTGTTTATGTCACTCTTAATCAAACATATGTAGCGTTATAGTTAAGATTTTGACCACATCTTACATAAAAATCGGGGTATTATCAGCGTTTATTTTCAATTCATGATATGTCAACAAAGATTACGTTCGATTTTAGTGATGTGTTTTGTGAAATATCATACACCGTGACTAAATATATTCATCCGCCAAAAATACAAAATAAAATATCTCATTTAATAGGAAATGCAAGACATAAATATCTTATAAAACCTTTCTCTTAACAGTTCTGATTAAATTGCATAATTTTTGTTTTCAGCTTATATTATATTTTTAGTTATTTGCTTTCGCAAGACACAAATAATTATATAAAATAATATACACAAAATAATATATATATATAATATAATTATTATATTTAAAGAAAACAAGTGAGAGATATTCCATATATCTTAAAACATTAATACCAAAATATGTGATGAAATTTGTATTTGTTTTATGATGTGTTATAAATATTTTTGCATCAATTTTACACATTACCACATGTCTATTCATTAAAAACATATGTTTATCTCTAATACCACAACTAGAATTACAAATTAAGCATACTGGAGGGAACAGATATGCTTCAAAATTTTTTACCATGTCTAGTCTCAAATTTGTGATTTTTTACAGTTTGTTTCCTTACATTTTCCTGGGTGCGTTATATACATTATATATTTGCGTTAGGGACAATCACGGTAATCTTTTTACAAATACATTTTTAGAAGATCGTTTTTAACACAATTCAATCTTACGCTGGTGCATGCTATCGTACGCCTGTACTTCGTGAACAAACTAAATTAAACGATAAACGTGATGACTTCAATTTTATTATAGTCAACATTCCGTTTCTTTGCAGTAAGATTCCCTGCTTTTCCTGCGTATGGTGTATGTGTTTCACAGTTAATACGGTATGGTAGAGTTTGTTCCTATTATGGGGATTTTCTACTCTATAACGAAGCAAACTGCTGACAATTAAATTTGTGACGCAAGAATATTGCAAGCCCTAGGCTAATAAAGGCTCTTGAAAAGATTTACGGCCGTCATCACAATATTGTTGATAAGTATGTAGTCACTGTATCCAAACCTATACTGGGTATCTTTGACTCACCATAGTTCTTTGTTCCTTTTATTCTCAAAATTGACTTGCACGAGACGGGGTAGCTGGCTAGACACGAGTGCTTACCCTTCCAGAGCACCCGGCCTCACTTCCTTGATGGAAGTTCGCAAGTATAACCAAATTTGCCAGCTTTCAAAGTTTTTACTTTGTTTTTCGGATTGTGATTTGGACACGGACGTAATATAAAAATACAAGAGAAAAGGAAATACAAGTAAAAATTTGTTATATACAGTGTAAGTTATTGCCGATGTTCGTTTCCGACAACAGCGATAAAAACAGACAAGGATAGACCATTTAATGTTTTAGATATATATGAAATAGATATCTAGTTTAAAAAACCAGCGTTTACCGACAAAAATGAAACTATAGTATAACATGTTGTACGTTCAAATATCAATGAAACTGTTTTAACAAAGTTTGCTGCTTTTTTTATGAAAGAAATAGATGTCACCTCTTTTGGACAATACTTCTATGAATCATGAACATTGAGTTCGTCATAGTTAATATAATAAAAAAGAAACTAACAGGTCATTTCAGATCATGTTTAGGCTTAAAACGTTACATAATTACACACGAGCAACACAATTGCAATAATAGTTAATTAGAGTGCAAGTAAATTACAACATAGAGAGATGTCGATATACTAGTAAGACAGTTTTTTAGAACGCTTTACCATAATAAGATTAGGACGTGGCAGGAACAACATATGACAAAATGTATTCTTTTAATTTATAAACTCCGCACACCACTTTTTCATGATTTCGTTTCCTCAAATTTGGAAAAGCCTGGCTTTATAATTATATCGTGTCAGCGTTATACATTGTAAATATTGGTTGAAAATATCATTAATAATAACAACATTCTGTGTACTTAAAGAAACTCTCGCTATAATTTTCTTTCTGAATTTAACTTTTAACAATATTAATATTAATATTATTAATACAATATTAATAGGAATTTTCTAATAACATTATGATTTACCATGATTTGTTTAAATAAATTTACTTTTTCTATTATACCTATAGAATTTTTCAATATTACATAATATTTGTATTTTTTAGAGGTTTTTCTACGAAACGTCCGATTTACCATTATTTCTCTCGAATAGTTTTACCTTTCTTGTTAAATATTGAATTTTTTAATATAACGTAATATTTGTAGATTTTAAAAGGGTTGCACTATTAACGGAATTGTCATGATTTTCTCAAAAAAATTATTTTTCCCATTATTTTTATTGAATTATTAAATATAACTTAAAATTTGTAGGTTTGAAAGGAGTGGGAAAGTTCTACTTACTAACTGCCTTACCTTAATTTTTACTCAGACAACTTGCATTTTTCATGATATCGTTTTGATAATTCAATACACGTATTACATAATATAACAGTAATGTGTTTATATGTTTAGTATATGATCTTTATTAAACTCTTAATTGACATCTAGAAATCTCTTTGCCTTGCAATGTTTTCCATAATTAGAGTTGAAAAGACTAGGCATTTTACCTTAATCGCCATCTAGACAGATTTGTTATCATCATTTAACGCCTTATTACCTCGATGTTTATTTTATCTCCTCTATTATAACAGAGGCCGATTAACTTACAACAATCAAAAATGTATTCAATCAAATATCAAATGACCTAGATTAAAATATTTGCAATCTGATTACTGCAAAATAACTAACATATAAGATAAAGTTAACAAATTACCTAGATAAATCTCAATTATATGCGTAAAGAGCCAAAATACAATTTATATTTACATAAATATACATAAGTATTTACATTCTTATCACAGAATGGCTTGCATACAAATTACAGTCAATTTTCATTGAAAGTGCATTAGTCTCTGATTCTGTTGTCGACAATTTTTTCGTGGAACTAGTATTCAGGAAAACAATAGATGATTTTTGTAAATACATTTACACGTGTATAATCATTACGTAACGTCAATACATAAAATGCAAAATATTTTCTTTTTGATACTTTCAAATTACTTAGATATTGATATGCGAATCGCATGATAAGGTCCTATAAGCAATATATTTTTGTGTTTGTTTTTCTTGCTTGACATAAATGTGACTTATATACAAGGTAGATTGCTCCAATTCAAAAGTTTTATTGTTAATTATTTATTTATATAAATATCTACCTGTAGCGTTATTAAAGGGAATGTTTAAAATTGAAAAATTCAACAGTTATCATAGTTTTCTGTGTTATTACGGAAAATGATTATTTTACAAAGTAGATTTTAACATTTTTTTTCTATGTTCTTAAATGCTATATTTAGTAAAAGCTAATAGTTCTATAACAGTAACATTTATTAACATAAACATCAATTACAATAGACAAAGGAAAATGAGATAAGGGTTTATTTCCTTCGGTGCGATATTATTGTATACTCAGCATCAAATTGATATCTTTATTTAAAATCAGAAACCGTTGTTCATACAAAAGGGACACAAGGTGATAAATACTTTCTTTAATTTGTTTTTACTAGAACACTGGTCCGATAAAAATATTTTTTAATTTCAGCACAATATGTGTCAAACTACCTCTTTTATTCTAAATATTGTAAACTAACCGTTAACTTTTTTAATTGATATTTTGATAATATAAATCAAATATATACCTAGCGAGCTGGAGGAGTAGAGGGGGGGGGTAAGGAAAAAATCAACAGAAATAAAACTATTTTGCTGTTTTTATAAAATCCTTAATTTTGTTATTTAAGTAACACTTGATTTGTAACTTCATGATAGAAAACATAACTTTCGTTTATAAACAAAGATTGAAATTTCAAATTTATGTTTACTGTGTGAAAAAATTTTCAACTAAAGGTTTAACAAAGGTTACAATTAAGTGGTCAGTAAATAAAGAGATTAGGCTTTATGTTTAGGATTTTACAAATGTTATTTCAATTCCTTCGAAGATTTTTTGCCTGTAAAATTAGCTGACAATGCAAGGTACTTCTAATTTGAAAGCCATATATGAATTATATTATTTGTAGGACTTCGATTAAAACAATTTATTAATAATTTCTATTACAGCAATTGTTACTTATTTATTACAAATACCAGTAAAATTTTGATGTGCCAGATGTGCACATTTCGGAAATTCATTCCTCATCAGTGACACTAAGACCGAAAAGTTTGATACATGAAAAATATAAGCCAAACCGTTGGAAATAATGAATCTAAAGTTCCAAAATTATATAAATCCAAATCCAGCTAAGGAATGCTGTGCATGAGGGAACAAACCTTAGTTTTAAACTAATTTCAAATTTTAGACGACTGAAAATTTTGCTAAATGGTACATTTTCTGACAGCACAAAGTACTGCCTACTGAGTTATGGATACCCTCGGGGAGTTTTACTCCACCAGCAGCGGTACCCGCTCAAGGGTAGTAAATATTTAATACAAATACCAGTAAAATTTTGATGTGCCAGATGTGCACATTTCGGAAATAATTAGTTATACTCGTATAAGTACTTGTATCATTTGTCAATTTACGTATCTTTATATAAATCACAGTTCAGTCAGCGGCCAGTATACGTTTTGATCTAATGTTAAACTATTGTAGGAACCTTTGTAAGAAAAGAAAGGTAAAAATCACATCAAAGAACGACCAATAACTGATTTTCAGAAGTTTATGATACTTCAGTCTTCAGATTTTTTAGAACTTCAATATTTCTTTTATTTATTTTATACAATATTGTTTCAACAAAAAGAAAGCGCATAAATTCTTATAGTTATTGAAGACTATCATGATTAACAAAGAAAACATCCTATCGAAACCTTGGATTATTGAGGTTTCAATTTGATGTATTTGTTATATGCTTTGAAAGATTCATTTTGTTAAAATATTTTTTTATTCTCTTTCATATTGAAAATTCCGTGTCAGCACATAAGTTTCTCTAGAATTGTCTCTGTCGTGCCTACATTTTAATAAACTGTTGAACTAGGATAACCGACTCCATTATCAATTCACACAAAAGAATGGACTTGCATAATTTCATTACTAAAATGCAATTTACTTGGACTTCAGACGTCGTTATTCATTTTTAAACAATACAATACAGTGTACAATTGCATGAACCTATATTACATTACTAAATTTTGATGACTATCGGGACAATTGTCGGTTGCCGAGCTTTGGATGTCAATCTTGAAAGTCGAATATAAGTACATATTAATGAAGTAGACGCTTTGAGTCTGACAAGTAAATCGGCATATCAAGCGAAAAGATAAAAATAATTGCACATGTTTTGAAGTTTTCTGATCACCTTAAGTACCACAGCTTAGCAATGATTTTGATATGTAACAACACAATAACTGTAAAACTTGCTAATTACAACACCAAAATTTTATGAGCTTTATATTATTTGTCAGAAAAATAAACTCGGACAAAACTTCATAGCAAAATATAAAATGTCACAATTTTGTCTACTTTACATGCCTGCCTGGTGTATGCTACTTTAAAAATAGATAGTTAAAATAAAAACTAACGACAGCATGGTTTTTCATATTGCAATATATTTCGAATACTCAGTATTCCTTATCAAGCTTACATTTTAACTAACTGATAAACTACATGACAAGATATATATAAACATTCGTTTGTTAAACAGATCTTACAATATAATAACATAGTACAATTATAGGTAGATAACAATTATATATTTAAAAAAAAACCAATTAAGTTTATAGCCTAATGGTTATTGGAACACATTCAGTAAGAAAGTTGTACCATCTCCTGCTAATTGTTTGTTTAAAGTTGGCTTTTCAAGTTTAATTTGCAAAGCCTCCAGGATCACCAAATCAAAGTCTGTGTTACCTTTATTAAGGGTTTTGAATGAATTGGTAATACTGGATTCTTTACATGTCTTACAAGTTTCAGTATGATTAAATATGGCACTTCCTGTTTTTATTTTAATACTATCTATAAAAGCCTCTACAATACCAAGATATTTTAAATCTATTCAAAGATGGTATGGCATCGTTTTTCAAAGATTTATGCAAAACTACTACATTGTATGCCTGATGACATTTGTACGGTTCGATAATACTTTTGCTTTATTTCATTCAAGAAACCCGCCAAAAAAATATCTACATTCAAGTCCCACATCCCATAGTTTACAGAAATGTCCATTTTTCGACAAAGATCAATTCTAATGCAAATATTTTGTAAACAGAATTTTGATTGGACCTCGACCACAGTAAAATCTCTGTTTTACTGTCGGAGTTAAGATGTCGCGTGCTATCTAGGTAACGATTACGTAATGTATTCCTACTCGCCGGTACACGTGCTTTTGTTAACAAAACAAAAATGACAGGACTCCGATGATTTCGACGATTTCGTACTGCCAAATTTTGTCATAGAAACAGATATTGGATCGATAAAAATCTGTTATTTTTTCAAACAATAGAATTTATCAGATCAATTGAATCAAGTGTTTCTTGATAGAACTATATTTTGGCGTAACGACACCGGTTTCCATTAATGATTTAGTGATGCGTCTGTAAACTAAAATTAACTATGATCGAAGTAGTGGGGATTTCCATCAATTAAACTGATCTTATAGTATATTTTATTTATTTTGCATTAGAATGCAAGCGTCGCAAGGTAGACCTTAATTTGCGACAGTAAAATCCACGTTTTACGACCGGAACTCTTCAAATGCAAAGCAGTTATCTCCTAATTAACAATTGTTAATTAACTTTTCACGTTTATTATTTTAAATCTATTTGAAACATAATCGATTAATGCCTTATTGTATTACATATAATATGCCTCGATGAAATAGAATTACATATGACATAAAATTATACAAAACCTTAGAAGACCAAAAAAATTACAGAGTAGGTTAAAAAGTTAACAATACTTGTAACATACACACACATTATTCAGTCTATTTAATGCTAATATACTCCAAAGTATTTTTTCTTTAAATAGGGACTTTATTTATTTAAATTTTGTGTACTTTAAAGATAAGTTCATATAACGCAAAAACTCAGAACTGCAGAATATGTCAAATTCACAGAAAAAAGCTTAAATATAATTCATAAATTAAAACTGCTTTATACGGAAATAAGTTTATTGAATATTGAAACAAGCTTTTTTCTAAAAAAAAAAATAGATACAGTTTGAGTTATTGTACTTTTAAGGACAAGTACATCAGCAAAACGCTAATGCAAAACCTCAGAACTTGGGAAAAATGTCAATTTCCCAGCAATAGAAGTAAGATATAGTTCATGAAACTTCTATCATATATTCTATCATATACACACAGAATTAAGTTTATCAAATATGGATATTCGCTAAAGCATTTTACTCCAAATATAAAACCTGACTGTTGAATTTATTGTACTTTAAAATATAAGTACATTAGACACAAAGCTGATCCAAAACCTGAGAACCTGAGAAAAACGTCAATTTTACAGCCAAATAGGTTAAATATGGTTCACGACACTTCTAACATACACACATAGAATTTAATCTGTCTAATAAGGATACTATATGTTTTATCAATGAAGAGACTAATTTCGGCTTAATTGAATGTACTTGAAGGGATCATTTATTTAAAACTTAATCAAAGTGTTTATTTTTAAAAATCCACAATAACTCCTTTTTTATTTTAGGATTGAAATTTATAGGAAAATAAATTATTATTATTATTATTAATAATTATTAATTCTAAAAAGGCTTGTATCACTATATATTATCATTTGTCAGTATTCAGTACTTTGTGCTGACAGAAAAAGTATCATCTAGCAAAGTGTTCATCCGTCGTAATTTTTGAAAAATGTTTGAAACTAACGTTTGTTCTCTCATGCAAAGCATTCCTTAGCTGAATTTGGATTCATATATAATTTTAGAACTTTAGATTCATTGATTTTCAACTGTTGGGCTTATGTTTTTGTATCTTCAACTTTTTCGGCCCCTGGTGTCACTGAGGAGTAACGACTTTCCGAAATGTGCACATATCGCACATCAAAATTAAACAGTTAGATATTTAGAACATTTAGCGAATAAATATTACTAAAACCTATCATTTAAAACATTTGTCAAAAAATTATAACTAACATTTGTTTCCTTCAAAAAAGCCAAAGTTCCTTACGTGTAAACTCTTAACCTGTACATTTTTTCACTTCACTTATACAATTTAAAAAATGCTTTGTGCCAGGGAAATTAACTTTATTCTATAGCAAAAGAAACTTCTACCTTTGTTACATGATATCATGTTCATAATAAAACATTGTCTCAATCAATACAACTGAAAACATTGTTTTTTATGTTTAAGCATAGAACGTTTTATATGTTAATAGTACTTTTGCAAATCACAATGCTCCGGTTTTTTAAAAAACGTGTATGAGATTCCAGAATATTGTATTTATTTGAATAATTAAAGCTTGCGGTCATTTAAGTTATATTTTTCTATACTTTTTTCTTGCCGTTTTTCTCTCTGATTTAAGAACGTTTCGTGTATACTGAGCAGCGTTTTTTTTTAAAATTACTTGTAATTAGACATATAAAATAATATAATGCGACAGTAGCAATTAGTGGAACTGTATAAATATTTGATAACAGTGTGTTCAAATGTAGTAAAACTTTACATAGAATATATACATGTGAAAAATAACAATAAAAATATCAAAGAAATATATTAACACTATGTTTTGCTCTTGGGTGCAATTTGGACTTGGGATGTGGTCTATTATGCTAAAAACTTCAAACGTCCATCTGCTTTTTATTACCAGTCCTAGAGTGTTGAGTTATTACGTAGGTTATATATTTTTATAGAGCATTCAATTTGTACATATATCAGAGAACAAAAAAGGGAGATCTGGTTAATTCAAAAATACAATTTACATGCGAATCTCGTAAACGTTACCGCAAAATGTTGACAATTTGCTAATACTAATAGTTATTGTTTTCAATGTTGTTGTTGTAATGTTGTTTAAAGTCGCATCAGCAGCTATTTGCAACGAGAGTAAGGTAATTAATCTCTATGGATTAATCTAATAAGAATGAATTTAGTATGAGATGTGTAATTATGTATTTTAGTCGACTCTGTACTTTCGCGCACTCAGATAAAGTGCTGGTTTACTGAGTATGCTGCAGACAAGCACACTACCGTCAGCCAATGACCCTGGTAACGGATAAACCAGTTAATACTAATTCCTTATAATGCCGAAGCATTATCTCAAATTTTAAAGTCTTATTTATGACCTGACCGGGTTTTGATTTGCAACCGCCCGCTCTCCCGCTCTCAAAGCAAACGTTTAACATGACTATTATTATAGTTTAAAAACAATTACACTATCTCTGTATTTTATTTCAAAATATAGGAAAAAATGAATTCTTTTTAAAGCGTCACACTAGATTGTTTTTAAAATGATGGAGAAATCCTTAACACTAATGATTTCTAATTTAACGTGTATCCTAAAATAGACTAAAAGGAGCCCACCCTATTGTAAAATTGGATAGATTTGTCTGAACCTTAGGTTGGATATCATGTCTCATCGTAACTCATAAATTAACTTGTTAAGTCCATGTACGCACATCAAAAAATATTATCGAGTTTTGGATACATATATATTTCTCATGAAATTTTCATCCGCAAAAAACACTAATTATATCATAATCGATAATACTCTTTTGATTAAAAAATAATAAATAAATAAATAAATAAATAAATAAATAAATAAATAAATAAATAAATAAATAAATAAATAAATAAAACACATTACCATCTAGTGAGCATCAAGCTTGACAAAAGTTATTAAGGGTCACAATTTTAATTTTATTATAAACTTTAGGGTTTCCTTCCCTGAAAAAAGTGGCACCGAACCTAGATGACATATTAATACATCCATCCCCCTCTAGAAGTCAATTGTGTTTTGTTTTATCAATGAATGATTCTACTCAGTTGAAACCTTTAAAAACTACGTGCGATTTTATGGCTTTACATTTCATACACCGAATGTTGGTATCGTTAGTACAATAAGACCAGGCGCCTGTGAAGAAAATAAATATTTTTGGTGATAGTACAAATTCTGGGAACTTGTACATGTAATAAGACTAGGGTAAGGCAAGAAAATCTCGGAAAAAGACCATGCCGAAAATCTCTGTCTGAGAGTTGAGAGATACTAATTCTGATCAGTTTTCTTTAGACGGCTCTCGTTATGATTTTACTTGATTTTAGTTTCACAAAATGTGCCATTAATTCTTTATATATTATGTATAAACATGCATCAAGCCTTCCATTGCGTTTACATAAAGCATGCGGGTTTTCAGTGAATCTCGAATAACAACAATGACATTATATTTAAAAATATAACTAATTTACGATCTAGCATTTTTGCGCAATAATTACATTTTGGCAAATAGTATTGCAAAATTATCAGACACTGATATTACAACAACATTTTAGAACGTCACTTAGGCTCAACATCATAGATAAAATATTTCCTGAAGTGAAGTATAATGGTTAAAAAGAATGTATAATACTAACAATCAAGAACAGGAAAAACACTCGTGCATATGATTGATGGGATTTCCATGGCTAAAAATTAAGTAACTGTGTACTAGATCAATAGAAATAGTGAAGTGTCTCTCCTTTACACGTGTAAAATAACATGATAAGTACGTGTCTAAAGGAGACATCGGGAACACAAAAGTAAGTTCGTTCACAATTATTGCATAACCATATTTTAGCAAACCATATAATGCATTTTTACCATCATACTTTTTATATGTAACACATGGTATAATTGCCTTACATGTCATACATGTTAAAACAAAAACTATCTTACTTACAAGAATATCACTGTGAAAACGTTTTCCAAATAATCTGTTTAATTAGAATACACAACAGTATATATCTATGTTTATTGATCATCTACAATGGTTCATTATTAAATGAAATTCGTTATAAAAACCGATAAAATTCTATGACGTCATAATTCTGAATGATTGAAACGACATTTTTAAGTGCAGTAGAATATGGCCGGTGTGTCAGTGTGTGTACATTAAAATGAAAATTACTATGTCATTTAACATTTAAATCAATTTTTTAAACACCCAAACAAAACTTTGCAAACCTTTTTCATCATGCAAACCAAGGAACATTAAATCCGCTGTATGTGTCGTCCAAATAATGCAAATCACATAACTTGTTTGGAAACAAGTGCCGTAAAAGACAAAACTTGATTTTCATAGGCCGAGTCATGTGATCAATAATGCTTTATGGTAGATTATTGTTTAATGCCATTCCTCTCCAAACTACGGAAATACGAAACATAAAGAGCAAAAGAAAACATTTCGCTTTTATAGACATTCATTTTTATCCTGTAGGAAATGTTTTGGAAAAGTTAAATGTTAAATTCAAATGTTTTTAAAAAGTTAAATGTTAAATTCGTCATGTAATTTCACTTGTTTCTCGAATCTAAAATTGAGATTTTGTAGGTTCGAAGATCCGGATGTTTAAAGTATTTTACATGATGATAAACATAGTTGAAAGTACAGTAAGGGTTTTTTATCTACCAGATTCAGTAAATGTAAAATATCAGAATTGACTTCATAAACACGGATATGAACATGTTTTTCTATTTCTAAAATCGATTTTTTTAAAAATTGAAAACCCCAAATTATTCTCGAGGTTTTCTCTTGACTTTCTTCTACACAAATCCCAAAACGTTTAATGAGTTAGTGATCATAACCATCACCATTTACATATTATTTATATATGTTTTTGCGTTTTTAATTTTTTCTATTTTGCAAACACCGCTTACAATAAAAACTATATACCCCATACCTAATAAAATTTACTGTTAAAATTGTCCAAAATTCTTGAATAAATTCTTATTTATGACTAAAACTCTTAAAGATGACAAATCGCATTTTTAAAGCCCTTAAATCAACCTAAGTTTGAATTATTGGATAATTTTAGAAAACCATAATAAAAGTACATTTGAATGTAATAATCAAACTGTTAATGACATTTAAAATGAACGGCTCAAAAGGATTTTTTTCTCCTGACAAATGCTTTCTCTTCGGAGAGACTTTCTATAGCAAACAAGCTTGCATCAAACACCAATATATGTAATGTTATTGGAAAAACGTTTTATACTCTTCATACCGTAATATGACTGATATCTGGTTTAATAATTAAAGTAATTTTGCTAAAACCTATCAAAGCATAAGACACAGGACCTCATTAACGTTTAAGATTATTGTCGTGATCGTCATGGACATATTTGATTAACCATTTTATACTTATAATCTACCAATATAAATGACTTCCGTTAAAATTCGAATTAAGAACAGATATCAGAAGTCTTTTCTTCCGTAGTTTAAATCGATAGCACAACAAAGCACGTGTTTCACTTAATTGAGAAAATAATGAATATTTACCAGAATGTAGTGTACTAATGTATTCTGTATCGTTACAGAATGAATTTTAACACATTTAACAAATATTCTTATTATGTAATATAAATAGGTAAATTTTGCAATAGAATTATACTGTTACAATCAATCAACAAATTGGACATAAACTTTATATTGAAATTAATCAGGATAATATAGTGAAATATGTAGAATGCCTAGACAGACTAATTAAAATTGTAACGATCTAGTTGCAGAGAATTGATTATATGTGAAAAAAAGAGAAGAATTTGCAACTGAAAAACATGCATTTGTAAACAGCCACGTGATCAAGAACATAAAACAAATTGTTGAAAGAAACAACCGAAATCAAAACAAGAAAAGACAACTAAATATTGGGACCACTGGTTATAAAAGTGACCGACACTTGAGTTATTGTCAAGAGAAGCGGAATTAGTACTATCAACAGGATCCTAAACACCCCAGGCATTTGGTACACAGTGGTTAATACATATACATATATTTAGACAAACAATGAACCGACAACTCTTGCAACAAAATATATAACCATATATAGTGAAACGATCGATTGTCAATTTGTATTGTATATGTAAATAAAATGAATATTAGGCTTGATGAAGAAAGACACGTTTGTATGCTTGATATCTTAAGTTTAAGTATTAAATAACAAAAATACCACAAAACCGCTGTAAATCAGGCAAATTTGTAAAATCATAAAATGGCATTACAATAAAACACATTTTTATTATACCGAAAATCTTAAACCTATCGTCTCAAATTAATTAACATTACACTTAACATATTTATATTAAACATTTGTTTAATTAGGATATTTGTAAAGATAAATACGCAAAACCACACACATGAGGTTTTCTGACGCAACTGATCGCATGAGTTTATTGTGTGGACGGTTACGTACCCTACCAAACTGTATTCAAAGATTTCTTTCTAACTTAATTTGCCAATAAATTCACAATCAGCTTTTTATTTTGATTTTTAATCTGATATCTGACTGGAAAAACGTAAAAAAAATGGTTAAAAGTAATTAAAACAACAGATAATTGTTCGTTTAAGCGTCATTAATTCTACTATCGTAAACATATGTTAAAACTTTTAAAAACAAACATTGATTTATCAAACTTTGTGAACATCGTCCCGGGGATTCTCTCACTTGACAAAATTCTCCCAAGTGAATGATGACGTCACATAGGAAACGTTCTTACCTATTTATGACGTAGTGTTATTGTTGTCGGAAAAGGGAATTCCCTTAAAAGTAGTTACCGGCTACTATGTTGTATCGCTCATGTGCGCTACGCACTATTGTATATGATAGCCAGAAAATGTAATATATCGCTATAGTAAGATTCAATAGGTATGTGATAAAATATTGGTATTTTAGTTGTGTGCATGTATATGATACGATAAAATAATCATTGCAAGAATAAAAAATAAAATCGTTCTTGGTACTTTTTTTATTACAAAGCTATCTATCTACTGTTACAATAATTGGTGTGTTATTTTGCCCATATCGCTTTATATTTTTTTCTATTCTTCATTTATTGTTCATAAATTAAGTACGAAGAATATGCAGATGTTTTATTCTTAAAACTTTAAAAAAAACTGTGCTATTATAAAATTGCTATGTGAACTAGGTGTCAAACAAAAAGAGGTTGAAAATCATAAATAATTATTATTGCAAACGTTAAAACACAATTTCCCTTTGTTTATTTTGAAATCATGGAAGTAAGGAATGTTTCTATTTTCACTATTCCATTTTTTAAAAATAATTTGTTGTCATATTCACTAAAGCATAACACTTTTTAATTTAAGTCAATACCAGCTTATAACGTTTACTCGCACTCATTTTCCTTTCAATAAGTTTTACATGCAACATAAATACTTTTTTTTCATTTTTTAATAATTTGTTATGTATATATTTACGTTATATTGGCACATGTTTCACTCCAAAAAAACTGAATGGAGAACTATAATTGAATTTTACACACTTTTTCCACCAACATTATCGCCCTTAATGATTAAAAAAAGGATAATCAAATAGGTTTACCGACTTAATTAAAAGTGAACACTTTACATCATACAAGTGCTTTTGCTTGTTTAATTCATTGCTAAACAGTTATAAATAAACTTGTTATAACTTGCAATTAAGACATTCAATTAGGTTATGTTATTTGAAAATTTCACATACTCAATAGTATCTTTTTAAATAAGAGCCGCCATATCGTCTCTGCCACTTTCATGTTGCTCGTGGTTTTGAGGTAAAAGATAAGCAAATTTAATTAAAACAGAACAGATATGACCTTCATCGCTTATAGAAAAACATCAATGGATATATATTGGCTTTGTCAGAATTGATACTAAAGTACAACTTTTATTAACATAACTATCATATTAAGCAAGATAAAATTATTAATTTAATAACTTGTTCGTGTTTCTGTTATTAATATTGTCTATAAACAATTATTTCTAACACAATATAAGATACGTTTACTGCAGTATTTAATACCAGAGGTGGCTCTAGTTCAAATATTGCAATGGTTTAAAACCTGTTGTGCGTCGTCAGTCGTGTGTAAACGTTGTACATTATAATGTTTTCCTACCGTATTTGATTTTAAGCATCATTTATGCATAGGTAAATGGTTTTTAAATTAAAAAATAACGGGATTTTTTTACCTCAGAGAAGCCATAAAATTGAGTTAAAGTAGAAATTTGCAATATTGTTCATTTTGAAAAGTGTAAAAGGAGACATAAATTTGTAAAGAAAAAGTTGAGACAACAGCCATGGCATGTAAGAACTTGGCGCAACCTTATCTGATATGGACTACAAAAATTATTATAGATTTCCCGGCTTTGGAAAAGTACTGAAGTTTATGTCCAGTGGTGGGACTTTAGTACTTTAAGACGGTTCTTGACAATTCAACCCATTTCACAAAAGTGGTCAATACATATGCAATTACTACAACTAATACGGAGGACTGTGAATGCTTTGTAAATGTGATACATTCTACTTACAATTTACCAAGTTGCGTACTAATTGCAGCATACACTTTGAAACTTTTTTAATCGCCAATTCTTGTTTTAGAATATACTGTACAATTATAAAGCTATTTGTGACATTCTGTATATTTATAAATAGGATTTTGTGATTCTTATACAAGCGAAACAATTACATCTTTATATAACAGAAGGTCAACAAAAAATCCTAAACACTGGCATAACATGTAGTCCAAATATTTTGCATTTAGGAATAATCGAAGTTTGTGAAAGTTAAGTAGCAAATAAATTACTTTGACATTGCCAAATATAAGCGACTAAAAAATTGAATTAAAAATTGTGAAAAACCTGTGAAAACAGTGACAGAAAACATTAAAATAAACAAATAAATAAATAAATAATAAAATGAGGCGAATAAACATGAACAATCGATAATGCAAAACTGTTCCAATCTCAACAAGGCAAAAACTCCAAAACAAAATATGTTATGAAAGCAACAGTAAACGACTTTCATTTTGTGTTGCCAAGATAAACGGAATATGTTAAATATTTTTAAAGTCTGATACCATACAATTTCTAAGGTAAAAAAAACCGACTCCTACATTATTGAAAGAATTATCAGTATAGTATTTATGTTGAAAATTCTATCAGCTTAAAACTATACACTGGAGGCTAAAAAGGTACATAGAGTCTATAACTTCTGTCTTCTTTTTCTTAGACAAAAGAGGTTCAGAAAATGATACACCATAAATGAAACTGGCCTAACTTCCTTATTTACCAATACTTGAGTTATCAACGTTTGTTTTTGTCCTTGTTTCATATCTTAATAACAATTGTGGTACATACCGATAACATTTAAATTTATCATTCTATTTTCATGCTTTGATGGCTAAAGTTACCTCTAAAAAATGATTACAGTTTTTTTTACTTGAAAATGGTAATTTAGACTTAAGATAATTATTTTAATGGATTTAAGAGAAGTTTTTTTGATAAACCTATTATACAGTACTGTTTTTGCTACTTCTCTGACAAACTGTTGAGTTGCTTAAGTATATATATATATATATATATATATATATATATATATATATATATATATATATATATATATATATATATATTATAATATGCATAAATGGTTACCAATGCATAAACATTATAGAAGCTTTTGTTTATTAATATTTGAAAATGGAGTAGAGTACGCAATGGTGTTATACGCGATTCTCAAAATACCCCCACCTA
This sequence comes from Tegillarca granosa, assembly GCA_029721355.1. NCBI lineage: Eukaryota > Metazoa > Mollusca > Bivalvia > Arcoida > Arcidae > Tegillarca > Tegillarca granosa. The sequence goes on along the minus strand of CM056598.1, from coordinate 38,800,642 downwards.
TCAAGGCTGTCAGTTCTGGGATGGTAAAGCAAACGGGAAATTTCCGGAGAAGTCACTGACCATCGGAAAACAATTTTTTAAAAATTCTTTCGAACCCAGGCAATGAGAGATGATACTGTGATCCGTAAGCACGCTTAAGATCACTCGGCCATCGAGGCTCGAAATAGTGAAAGTGATATTTGGCATGTTATCTTAAGGGCTATGAGGTCCCTTGGATTCTTGTGATACAATAGAAATCAGTGGTCCAAGAAAAGTTTCAAGTCGACTCACCTTATTGGTCTAAAGAATGCGCTAATGTTAAGTTAATATATTCATTTAAATACTATGATAGTGACAAATCAAAAGGAACTGTTACATTTCATTTTTAATTTTTTATGAATAATACATTCACAGTGCTGTATGACACAGACATTGTAGTTTTTGATGTAATAATTATAATGATTCAAAAAAAGTGATATATGACAGATCTAGAACTAACATTTAAATAACTAAATGTTTCGGCAAAGCGTAATTCAAATCTTAATCTTAAAATTATCGGTTTAATTCAAGATTTGTATCAAAAAATTATTTAAGTCCTAAAATAAACAATTATTTTTATTTTTTTATTTTATCAATATTACTACAATAAAGATTGTAATCTGAGAGAAAATTCTAGAAAAAAGTTAAATTGTTATTTTGTTTAGGGTTTTCGCAATCAAACTCATTTTTACATTCAGTGTTCCCTACACACGCAGATTTCAAATAAAACTACAATCTTATTTTACCAGACAGACAATAAACTAACGTTCTGACATGTACATGTGTATGTTATTTATAGTTCGTAAAATAAATAGGTTTCAATTTAGTCTAATGGATTACCTCTGCTGTTTCATAATTATCCTACAACAAAATGGATAACACCACCGATAAATAGAAAACAAAACGTTTAAAAGACCATGCGGCATATCTCTATGGCAATAAATTCAGGTTTGAAAAACGTTTTACTCAATGATTGACTTTAATTCTGGATAACCAATAGTCTAGAATCTCATCAAGCGTTTTATCAACACAACCTTGATGGAAATTTGATATGCCAATTTCTTTATTCATATGAATCACGGTACATTAGTAAAAAACTAATAACTACTTACTGGTTGTCATTGAGAGCATCAAACGATCAAACCGTTTCCGACTGCATGCGATAATTGTTTCTATTTATTACATAACAAGCAAATATTTTGTCGAAGTTATTGACAGTTTTATCATAGATGTATCCGGCTTTCTTTTTAAAGGTTTTATAAATAGCTTTTAAAATTGTCCTATCATTTCCATCACATAAAGAGTTGGATACAGTTTAACACCCACGTCAAGATTATCAACTTACATCAGAGCGGTTAGGTTTGGTATGACGGGAAAAAAAAAAACTAGAAAAATGAGAGAAAACCACTTACCTTAGGCAAGTAAACGGACAAACTTTCTCTCATTATGGTTTACCCAAGTTGGATTCGAAACTAGGTGATGGAAGGCACTATGCTCCGTAAGCACGTTTTAAATCACTTGTCAACCAAGCCTCATACCATAACAAGTTTGTTTTTTGAAAAAAATATTTTGAGTCTAAATCATTTCTGCAGAACATTTGAAAAACTTATTAATTATTAATAAAAATTGTTTTATCTTCATTAATTACTATTATCTTGACCAGAATAAACATTTTCGGTTGTTAAACAGTTAAAACAAAAGTTATTTTTACTTTTTAAAGACCCGTTTCCGGAAAAGCGGAGTAATTCCCGAAAAAGGCACATTGAGAATTTAACTGTAATTTGACTGATGCGTTTTAGATCTTGTTTTTATAATATCATGTTATTTAACTTTGCCAGTATTTAGATTTGTTTCTTGTGTCATATACTTTTTCAAAATTGAAAACAATCTATAAATGACTTGTTAGTATTTTACCAAAACTCGATCTTCACTAAATATGACAATTAAACAATTTTACGTAGGCTGTAAGCCGCTACTTAACAATCACTTGACTTCTGATGCTGATTTCATCAAGTCTCCTTCTTCTATACTTATTTATAGTAAGCATATAGGTTATATTCTCTCCTCTTGTTAATTGCTTAAAGTACAACAAGCTATGGACTGTAGCGTCGGGCCTAAAACTTCAAATGTACAAATACTTTTAAAGGATAATATTTCTACCTTGTTTGGAATCAATATTTCTTTTATGTTTTATAAACAATAAGATAATTATCAGATGGTTTACGGCTTTTAAAATTACAAACATATTGGCGTGTATCTTTTCTCAACAGTTATTATACACTGATATGACACGTGACATTGATTCATTGAATGAAAAAATGGACAGTTTAAAAAGACGGTATCAGATAAGACGTCAAAATCTGCAAGGTCTGAGAAAGAAAAAAATATTGTAATCAGAAACGTTCCAGAAAGACATGGCGAGAATTTAGTTTTAAAGGTTAATGGGATAGTTAGAGACGGACTAAAGGTCGCCGATGTTAAAATCGTTTCCGCAGAGCGTAAATCTAGTAAGAAGGGCCAAAATAGGTAAAAAACCAGGAGTTATTGTGGCTTCGTTTCAAAGTGTTGAAGACAAAATGAAAATCATGAATAAGAAAAAGTTTTTAAAAGACTCTAGAAATTTTAAAAAGATGATGTTCCCACCTTTCAACGTATTTTAAATGATAATATTAAAACAATAGTGAAAACGCTTGGTAGTGAAAAATTGCGAATTAGAGGCAATCGTATCGAACAGGTACGTGCTACTCATCACCAAACCAGTCACATGACAGGCAGGTAGAGGGAAGGATAGGCGACATCGATCGATATAAGTCAGGTGACAGATTAGGTAGGAATGTAAATAGAGACAAGTTAGTCCGTGACAGAAATAGGTCAGATGACCGCTAAAACTCGGAGCGTCAAAACAGAACACATTAGTGTAAATGCGGATTTTGGGATGTCCGGGGCTTTAATCCAGATAAATCATAAGATAATTATTTGTTACGTATTAAAAGTATTGAACATTGTAACTTTGACATTGTAGGAATAGCAGAGAGTCATTTATCAAATGGTCAGATTTTAAAGTTTGACAATTATGAATGGTTCGGGCATAATCGTGAAAATTTACATAAAAAAGCCAGAATAGGGTCAGGCGGTGTGGGATTTTTAGTTCGTAAATCTGTTATGGAATATTTTATAGTTGATATATCAGATACTTCACAGGAGGGAATTTTATGGTTGAAATTTCAACATAGATTTTCGAATTGGTGTTTTCACTCCTGCGTGTTTTTTACCACCTGAAAATTCGACAAGAAATGTAGATGTGGAGGAATTTTTCATTTCCCTGACAATTCAGATTTTTAACTTCTAAAATGAATGAGACTTTTTTATATGTGGTGATTTTAATGCTAGAACATCAGATATTGAGGATTATATGCCAGGAGTGGATAATATACCGGATCGCGATGTGGTCGATCATAAATTTAATAAATATGGTGAATTATTTGCGCAACTTTTTAACCTCGGTAAACTGTTGTATATAAATGGTAGGAATCATTTGAATAACGATTGTACATTTGTTTCTGTAAATGGTTTATCGGTGGTGGATTATTGTGTAATACCCTATGAAAACTTAAATAAATATTCAGAGTTTGAAGTTACAAAAGCCAGTGATGTGAATTGATAAAGCAAACTGTAAATCTCTAATTACTATGGGAACAAAAATTCCAGGACCATTTAATTTATCGTGGAATCAGTCTTTGGAAGTTACATTACATAACAAGGAAGATTCAGACGCGTGCATTATTGAAAATCAGTGTAAGAAATATAAGCTGGATACATTGAATTCTAATTTCATGGAGGATAATGTGGATATTACTGATTTATGTGAAAACATTAAGGAAATTCAATTAACAGAGATGTCGCAAAAAGCAGTGGATTCGATATTCACGGATTTTATTGAAATTGTAGAAACGGAGATGAATAGAAAACTGGAACTAAGAATATTTGAAACTGGTTTTAGCAACAAGAAACGACGCATTAGGAAGCAATGGTGGAATGATAATTTGACTAAACTATGGAATAAGATGTGCAAAGCAGAAAGGAAATGGATCAAAGCTAGTGATCAACTGAAACGGAATCTCCAGAGTAATTTTATAACTGCAAGAAAGGAATTTGATCGAAATGTTCAAAAAGCAAAGCGTGCATATTGGTTTAAACAACAACAGTGCTTTCGAAAATATGGAGTCGGGGGATCAGAAGGTTATTCCTGGAGGGAAATAGGAAAAATTGGTGTTGGAAAGGAGAGAAAGAAATTAATTCCAATGGAAATATTATGCGATGATGGTTCTGTTAGTCACAATATTAGTGATATCTTAAGTAAATGGAAAAGTGAATTTAGTGCCTTATATAATTCTGTTTACGAAATAAATCTAAATACAGTGCCATTTTCAGAAGATTCAGTATTGGATTTTAATAATAGTGAATTATATAATGCTGTAATTTCAGTTGAAGGGGTTATTTATGTGTTAAAAATAGCAAAGTGTGGTAAATAAAACAAACATATCAGTCCTTGTCCATATCACAATCCCAAAAACAAAGTAAAAACTTTGCAAACTGGCAAAATATGTGATACACGTGAACTTCCATCAAGGAAGTAAGGCCGGGTGCTCCGGAAGGGTAAGCACCTCCTGTTTGGCTAGCTACACCCGTCACGTGCAAGTCAGTTTTGAGAATGAAAGGAACAAAGAACTATGGTAAGTCAAATATATCCAGTATAAGTTGGGATACAGTGACTACATACTTATCAACAATATTGTGACGACGGCCATAAAACTTTTTAAGGGCCCTGATTAATACTAAGGATATTATACCTGACATATGGAAGAAAGGTATCATTAATCCAATATCTAAGTCCTCAACCAAGGATCCTCGAGATCCGTCTTGTTATAGGGAAATTACTCTGGCACCCTCTACATACAAATTATATTGTAATATTTCAAATAATAGGTTAGTAAAGTGGGAAGTTGAAAAAGGTATAATTTGTGATAATCAGAATGGTTTTAGAAAAGGGAGAAGCACAGTGGACCACTTAAGTACATTGACTTCTATAATAGAAAATAGGAAATTATATAAACTTTCAACATTTGTCGCTTTCATTGACTTTTAAAAAGGCTTATGACACTTTTGATAGAGCATTACTATTTAAAAAAGTTAAATGATATAGGTATAAAAGGTAACGTGTATAATGCGTTGGTCTCAATATATTCAAGTGTGCAATGCTGTGTACGAGTAAATGGTATGATATCAGAATGGTTTAATGTAAATTGTGGGTTGAAGCAAGGTTGCATTTTGTCACCTTTATGGTTTAACTTCTATATTAATGATCTTATTTCAGATTTACAAACTTTATCTACAGGTGTCCAAGTGGGCACAGACATTATTAATTGTTTACTTTACGCAGATGATTTGGTATTGTTAGCAGAAACTCCTTCGGATTTACAGATTCTGTTGGATAAACTGAACTCATGGTCAGTATGTAATAAAATGACAATGAATTATGAAAAGTCGAATGTTATGCATTTCCGCTGTTCATCTTTGAATAGAACTATTGCTAAATTTCACTTTAGTGGTAATAGGATATCTGTATGTGACAAATTTGTTTATCTTGGTCTTTTACTTGATGAATTTTTGGACTATTTAGTCACAGCAAGGCATGTAGCAGGTGCAGCTAATCGCGCGCTAGGACTTTAAATCGCCAAAGCTAAATCTGTTGGCGGATTACCGTATAATACGTTTATTACATTATATCAAAATACTGTGATAACTTATGGAGCTGCGGTATGGGGTGAGAAACAGTATGCATGTATAGACGCAGTACAAAATAGAGCAGGTAGATCATTTTTAGGCCTCGACAGGAATGCACCTATTGCAGCCATTAATGGTGATATGGGATGGACTCCCCTACATATTAAGACATGGGATTCTGTAATAAGACATTACTGTCGTTTTGCCCACATGGACAATAACAGACTTAATAAATGTGTATTTGTATGGTCTGATATTTTTAAACATTCTATAAGAAACTGGAATAAGCTTCTTTATGATAGATTAGTATCTCTTGGATTGCATGATTACTGTGATATCTCAGTTCAGATGGATAATAAAGTATTGATTCCTCTGGTTTCAACTGAAAATATGGATAAATATATATCTTACTGGTACTGTGATCTGAATCGTGATAAAGCTGTTAGGGGTTCTGGTGGAAATAATTTAAGGACATATAACACATATAAACTTTGTTACGATACCGAACATTATGTTAAAACATTATTAACGCGTACACAGCGGAGTGCCCTGGCCAAATTTAGATGTGGCACAGCACCAATCAGGATCGAAACAGGAAGGTTCGAAGGACTAGCATTGGAAAACCGAACATGCATCCACTGTGTGGATTGTATTGAATCAGAATCACATGTGATATTATACTGTGGATTATATGATGACTTAAGGTCTCAATTATTTGAGGGTGCCAGGAATATTTGTTTTAATTACGGTTTTAATTTTGATTTTTTTAGATGATTCGACTAAATTATCTGTGATTCTAGCCCACAAAGACATGGTTAAAAATAGTGCCAAATTCTGCAGTAATGTTTTAATGAGACGTAGAAGTTTTTTATATAAATGATTTTATATGGGTTACATCTATGTTTTATATTCAATGTCATTTTATGTGTTTATGTATATTTTATAGTCTCTTATAACTCTTTTAAGAGTGGCATGTGTACATTTTTTAGATAATATGTATGTATTTTACTTGTATGTATATATGATGAGACTTTAATAAACTATATTGTATTGTATTGTATATAAGTGATCAAATGAAATGCTAACTTGAAACATTTTTTTTCATTTCAAAGAGTCCAATATTTTGTTTATGCTTGGTCAAGATCAGTTCAAGCATATCGAGACATAAAGTTGTGGAAATGCGCAAAACAACAGATAACACCCCCCAAAAAAGGCAAGAGAACTAGAATCGATTCGAATAGATTTAAAACCTAGGCATCGAAATGCACTGTCCGAAAGTCTGCGCTTTAAGAAGACGACGAACGTATTGAGACAAGCGCTATTTATATCAAGGCAAAAAATATGAACTAACAAAAAATGCTAACTACATAACAATAGAAGTAAATGCAATTAATAAACGAGAACTCTTATTTTGACAACTGAACCACAGATTAATTCAAGCAAAATATGATTACATCTCCCCCCCCCCACACACACACACACAAAAATAATAATAATAAAAAAAATATATATAAAAAAAACCACGCATCTCTGGTATCTATAGTCTATAGTTTACAATATATTTTGACGTAACAATTTCGTTACTTTTGCGATTAGTTAATGCCCACGTTTTACAACATTGCTTTCTAATTTGTTTCGTTATTCAGATGGGGCAAAATTTATTCCTAATATTTTTAAATCTAGAGAAAGAACCGCCGTCAATCCCTTCAACTCCACACCTAGATATATAGATGACGTTCAATCTCTTAATAACTCCTAATTTTGGAGAATACGTGAATGTCATTGCAAGTTTAAGCTTATCAAGACCCTCAAAAAGTTTTATGGTCACAATATTGTTGATAGGTATGCAATTCGTTGTATCCTAAATTATCCTATATATATTTGACGTCGCGTATTTCCATGTTCATTTAAATCATTTAGTTCGCAATTGACGCTGGGCTAGGCTAAAAAGAAAACGCTTAGCCTTCTGGAGCTCCCGGCTTTACATTCCCTCCTGAAAGATCAAGTGTTTAACGGAATTTGCAGATTTTTAAAGTGTTTATTTTGTATAGGTTGTTACATTGACCAGTGTTGATATAAGTACAAATGGGGTTGAAGGTTAAATTTATTTACAGATATCGTATTTTATGGATATATATATTATTTATTATATATATATAAAGGTCTTCAATTCTACTTTCGGGTTCATAACTGCAATATATCATTTAAAAAAAGGCTGAAAACTGTCTACTCTCTTTGAAACTTTGATAGTTGATTTACGATAATCTAGTCTTCAAATTGTACATGGTTTAAAGTTTGTTTATAAACCAGGGCAAATTGGACACAAACATCTCAAAGAATTTACCGCACCGTAAAGTTTTGCTATATAAATAAATTTTCCTATTAAAATATTTTGTAATGAACAATTTATTCTCAAAAATATATTAAAATGTTAGTTCAAAGGACATATATTTATTGCATAACGACTGCAGGATCATTTGAGAGCAAAATGAGCAAAATGCTTTCTCTAATTCCACTCCCACCTTTGAAATTTCATTTCTAAACTACAGAAAGCGAATTTTATATCTCCCTCTAAATAAATTTCATGCCGTTTTAACAATTTTGCAGAAAAATACACGTTTTTCAGTGGCTGAGTGATGTCATATGATATATACATAGGTTATAAAAATGTGTTTTCTCGAAACTTTAACAATTAGATATTGTTAGATTATTAAATAAGTTGTACTCTGATAACAAATTGATTGATGACGAGATTTGGTTGTTTCAAAAAGCAGCATACAACTATTGTTTTCATGTTAAGAGAATAAAGTTTTTTCCTCCTTTAGGACGACTTACATTTATTGATTTTGTTATCAATACTCAGCACATTTTCTCCTGAATTAGGTTAATGTTTATCTTCTGGTCAAATAAGATAAATTTCTTTGTAACACATGGTTTTTTATTTTCCCTCCGAGAGCGTTAAATTGTTTGGACAAGCTCCATTTGAACATGTCAAACGTATGACAATAAAAGTTATCGTAAACCAACCAAAGGTGTTTCTCATATATTGAATTAATACCAACACATCCGATTGGACTAAAACAAGGAGACCGTAAGAATTCACTTAGCAACTTTTTCTCAGACATGTCAAAACCTTAATCTAGCCTGAATGGATACGTTTCTAAAATTTCTAATAAAATTTTGTAATTCAAAACACCGACAACACAAACAAATGCTTTTAACGCCTAAAGTTATTATCTCCCCTAAATTAATTCTACGCCCGTTCACTTTTTTGTCTAAAAACGTCAAAATTAGTTGTTGTTTTTTTTGTCACCCCCCACCAAAAAAAAAAGTTTATAAAATTGAAAAATATATGAGTAGAAAATATTAACAAAAACAACAACGACACATTGATTGACACCACTGTAATGTCGATAATTATGATAAGATGTTAAATTTAAGGACAAATCAATAGTTTATGTCTTTGGTCAGGGGAGTTGAAAAACATCTGATTAGCACATTCAGATTTACAAAGATCAAAACAACATAATTTTGCTTTTTTTTTAAAGATGAAATTAGTATGTTCCATGCTTTGGGTAATTTCATAACAGTAATGCATTATCATCATCGTAGTGTTATGTATATATGATATATAGCAGAGCTTGTAGTAAATTTTGTTTGGTATTTTTTAAAATACTAGTATAAGATATAAAGTAAAATATAAAAAAAAAGAAAAGAGCTTAGCAGAGTTTGCTGAAGTATCAATCAAAATCATTATAAATTCCACTTTCATTCCAGATGTTATTATACCTAGCCAAAGTGTATACTTCATCATGGTGCTCTTTAATTTACTAGAAATAATTCGACGCCCCCATCACTACAGTAAAGCAAAGGATGTATAAAATTTTCAAACTCACTTATAATAAAGAAACTGAATAACGAAATCTATATTTATGGTACAACCACAACTGTTTTACTTGTATATAATATTATGTTTGTAAATATTCAGTAAACTCTTGCGTATTATTCAAACTGAATAGACCTTAAACCAAAAGAGCCCAGTATGTGGTTTGAAAAGCGATGGATCAATTCAGTCACATGTGCTTAGCAATAAAAAAGCAGATTGTTCTCTTAAAAAGAATGCCGTTATTGCCAATGAACAACATTTTCGTGGCGATGGTAGGCAGCAGCTCATATAAAATGCTACAACAAAAAGTGTGAATTGAGGCATTTTAACATACTGATAACACAAATTGACACCACTGATTTCAAAACCGGATTTTGAATAGGATTTTGAATGGGTGAGTTGACTCTAAGGGCGATAAATAAAAATTGAAACATAAGAAACAAAATAGCACTACATCCCAGCTGGGGATATTTATCAATTCACAAGTACTTCTTCTGATGCATCATAAGTTCGTATAGGTTCAGACACCCTTGGTGCTCATATATTTATTATATCATTATTTTAAATCTGAACGGATAATTCTCTCCGAGATTATTTTTTCCCTGTGACGTCAAAAATTATCTGCATCAAACAATTTTCGAATTAAAATTGCCTAATTTTCTTGTGCATACAAACAATATAAATCAATAGAGTTATAAGTCCCTGTATCAATTACATTTCCCAGAAACAGTCAAAAAACCTATCATAGACAAATGATAACATATAGTGGAATGTGTTTTTTATTTAGAACTAATCTAACTGGACAAATCAGTAAAAATGAAATAGAAAAACGTGCAAATAAATACATTGTAAACTCAAAGCCTGTCAATTAAATGATAAATGATCAATTAATCACTGGTTATCACCGAGTAAGTTGCTTTATTTTTGTGCTAACAAATAATACAGATGTATTTCATACTGTTTTCGTTGCATGAACTGATATCAAAGTGCGTGTACCCATGTTACCTTTTCCCGTTAATTAAGAACATGCACATATAACATTTTATCTCTGATAAATGAATTATGAATTTTCTTATCTTTATAAGAATGTTCATGGTTTTTTATTTTACATTTTACATTCTGTTGAATGTTATATGTTATACCATTTATTAAATAAAGTTTTGTGTAATCGTTCTTTGAAGATGATTTTTATTGTGTGACCTGGAGTGATTTTTTTTTTTTTTTTTTTTGTTAAATATGTGAATTAAATAATTAATGCATTGTCATGTTCCACTTTTAAATTGCATTTTTATATTATTTTAAAAGTAATATATAACATATATAAAATGCCGTTTGAACTAAAACTTTTATCGTCGTATGCATTTTGATTTGAAGTATAAGTAACACAAGACAGATATACCACGCCGTTTGATTTTTAAACTGCATGTGCCGTATGTGCTACTTTTAAGTTGCTTTTTCATATTAAAGTTAAAAATAGCACACTACATATATACAAGTTAGCTTGATTCTTATATATCTTCACTGTGACAGGAACTCCATACAGAAATTAACAGATTATTAATGTCTCATTAGTCAAAATTAGTCAAGGACACGCCAGATTTGAACGAAAGAAGCACATCTTGATACGACAGATTATTGGACGTACTCTTATTATTTCAAGCTTAGGTAACATGTCAGCTTTAGCATGAAGCCGTTTTGCAGATTTTTTTGTTTAGCAAAAGCTTTTTGTATGCACGTAAGCAGTTATTTGACCTATGATTATTATGATTATGATTCCATGGATAAATACGACAAACTACGCATATTAAACTAATAAACATGCACCTACGCAAATATTAAATTACCTTAACATAGTGTAATACTTAGAAATGGTAATCCCACAATATAATTACTAGTTATAAAAAAATTGCTGGAAACAATAATTAATATAATGGTTAGATTGCTGATAGTGAAAAACTTAGCCAAAGGCTTTACTTACAGCAATCATATTTTTTTTGATAACATTCATCTAATACCGTTAAAAGTATAACTGTCAACTGTCATATTGCTACGGATATAAATGATACGACTCCTACACAGGAAAAGTAATTCTATTTTTACTGATATAGTTACAAAATACGCACTAATACAGAATACATGTACGATTTAAAACAAATACCTATTTAGCATGTATAGGAATGGTACAGATATAGCAAATTAGTTAATTATATATGGCATGGTTGAAAAACTTGATGAACCTAACCATATTTATTCATCTAATCTCATGTTCTCACTGTGTCACAATGACTAATGAACAGTAAACCGCTTTCATTCGAGAAATGGATTGTATTTTTATTAGTTTAAGTTGACGATTAAGAAACAGTTGAAAATTTAAAAAATCTAATTAATAAACGAATGTTTATAAAAAAAGTTAAAAGGCTTCGGCAATACTTTATTCTCTTAATGACAAGCGCCATGCAAGGAAGCAGTATCGTAGTTTGTCATGGCTTATGTACCCGACCAAGGTGCTAATTCGTGACCTCCAGCTCTCGTGGCGGGCGTTCTATCGCTGTGTCGTCGTTGGGGTTTGAAAGAGCAATGCAAGCTATTTTTTGATTAGCTAAAAGTGACAAGATCAACACTAGAATGTCCCGGCAAATGAAAAAAGAGAAGATAAAAACGGTCTCACGAGAATTTTTTGAAGAACGAAAAGAGTTCAAAAGTAAATTCTTTTAAATAGCGTAAAGTAAAATTAAATTTTCTTGACAGTTTAAAAATCTAATCCCTGTGATTTAATCGATAACAGTTGTGTTTGGGCTTATATTCTTCTGACTGTGATTGATTATAATTGAACTCTGCTTGAAGGATTCTGTAAACGAAAACGTCATGGTGACGGTTGAATGAATACTAATATTGTAACATCAATTTAGATTTTAAACAATTGCAGGTTATCTAACTATCAAAATGTTGTCTAAGATTTACCTTGTAAACATTATGTCTACAAAAATAGTGTAATACTGCGTGGGCTTTTGTTCAGATCTCAATTTGTAAATCAACTTATTCATTGTATGTATCTTTTCTGTCAGTCTGCTAGTCGTATTCTAATTTTTATTTTGGCAAATAAATGAAATCCCCTGGTAGTGAATAAGCAGAATCAAGTCATTTTCGAATCATATCTGAAATTGGTCAATATTTGTGTTCAGTCGATGATATAAAATGATGCCCAGTTGGTTGTATAAATCTCGAAGATTGTTTTCTCAGTATCTGTCAAGACATTTGATGAATTGTGTCTGATTTACAGCATCTGATATACAAGATTTCTATGATGAAATGTCAAAAAGCGACTAGACCCTGCAAAACATAGTAGACCTAAAGAATTACTTTGATAACAAGTGTGCGAGCGAATCTAATATATATGTTATAATCATGTATTGAAAAGTACAGTAACCTTTTAACTTATATATTGCACAAAAAGAATATATATATATATATATATATATATATATATATATATATATATATATATATATATATATATATAGTGTTTATAAGTCATGTGTAAAACCACATGTGATTGCCTAAACGTTTTATGTTTTATGTTCAAGAAATCCTTTGTTGTATGGGACTTATTTTAATTTACAACACTAAATTCTTATATGTTGTACCAAAAATCTATCGATTTTACTAGTAGTTGATCTGCAATCAAATTTTGTTTGCTTTAATTTATACCGGATACAATTTTCATTTGTACAGGAATAATTCTAAGCTAAACGTATTTGGGTAATACACTAGATATGCAGGCTAGTTTTTAGTAATTTATTTTGTTAACTTATCTCAGTGGCTGAATGGTTTAAAGCTACCATTTAAGTATTACATGTCATATTACATCTAAGTATAAAATTCAAATTGGACAAATTTTAGTGATAAAAAGCTTGTCAGTTCTCTAACTTAAGGTAATAATGGGTTTCTTCTTCTGTTCCAGTTTTCTCCACCGTTTCTTTTCAGATCGCCTCTGTATTAGTAAAATTATCTTGACAAGATTATTTTGATAAACAATGTTACTCTTCTTCACTCACTTTGTTAACGTTGACTAATGCTTAACTTATATATGCAATTCAAAATCTACAAATCTCACCGTTAATGACCAAAATGCTTAAAAAAACAATTAACGTTTTTATTTTTTGGCCGCAAGTAACTGGACTATTGCTGATGTGGCTCTTCACAAAAAACTCACTAACTCTTCAATTAACGTTTTTTGTAACATTAAAAAAATCATCAGAATAAAAATATTATAAGAGAAAATAAGATTAATTAAAATCGCTGATCGAAATTGCATAAAAGCGGAAGTTTTAAAAAAATTGTCAAACGAAAAATACTATTTTTTTCACTAATTTTCCGTTCTGAAGAAATGTACACAAGTAAACAATAAAAAATAAATACATTAAATTTTTGATATACGTGGAGCATTTTAAGAGTAAACAAAATAATCACATTCCGATACCTATCTCATATTGATTGAATTTTTTTTTAAATATTTTAATTTTTTTATTTTAACGACATTATCTATATAGTACGTTATCCAGAAACCGCATTAAATGTGAATTCCTGTATCAGTTGTTTTGTATACACAGCTGTAGCAAACTTGAATCGTTTGATGAATAGTGTTGCAACAAAAATAATTATTTACATTATGCTTCATATAATCTCCTATAGAAAACTGGAAAATTTAATAAGTGTTGTTATCTATTATCATTGATTGACAGTAAGCATGAATACCGCCAACTGCATACGCGAACAAGTATTCACTATTACATTTTTTAACTTGTAAAAGCCATCATGGATGTAAATTGGTTATATAAAATAATTAGACGTCTCGTTGCTGTTATGTTTATTTACGTTATCCAAAGTCAATATCGTACTGTCTGTCATAGGATTTATGTAACTGATAATTACATAACAATAATGGCAATTGTAAAGGACAACGCAAAAAGCACATTTCTATCACTATGAGATATGGATAAATGTTTAAGAATATTTGTTGGTAGAATAAGTAGATAGTATAATCTAGTCAGTAGCCTTAAATAAATTCAGTGCCCGTACAAAGTCGTGGGTTACGTTATTAGTAGGGTAACCATACCAATGGACATTATATCCAATCAGTTCAATGCTCATTTAAACTTTTGAAAGCACTCCAATATAATTATAAACACATCATTACACTCTTGTTGGTCCAATTATTGGTTAAAGTTAGATAATTACAAAAAATGACATTGTTTCCAGTCAGTCTAATGTTTGTTCATAGTCATGGTGGCCCTTCTTTATTAATATAATCACATCAATAAACATTTACGCCAATCAAGTCCATGTTCGTCCATAGTCACAGAGGTCCTTTTTTATTAGAATAATAACATCGATGAACGTTAACTTCAGACAAGCCAATGTTCGTTTTAAATCAAGGGGTCACACTAGTAAAGGTAAAGTCATATAGATAATCAATGACTTCAGTCAGTCAAATGCTCTTTACAAGATATTGTTCTTAATAATAGAAGTTATAACACATCAATGGGCATTTACTTCAGCCAGTTCAACCTTTCCGCAATGTCTCGATTCCCTTATAGAGGAAAATCACATCAATGGACAATAACTCAAGACAGTAAATTCTTTATAGTCACATCAATGGTTATTTATTCGATAAAGTTAAACGTGCGTTCCAAGTCAAAGGTCACACCATAAGCAGTATAATCACATCAGTGAACATCAACTTCATTCAGCCAAATCTCGTTTAAAGTCACGGGACCTCTTCAATAGCAGTATATCAACATCTGTTTATGAAACGGGATTTCACACTCTGGATTTAAAAACTTCGTACAATTGCAAAAAAAAGTATCATGTTTATAATACCTTCTAACGAAAGTATAATAAAATGTTAAAAAGGAGAAAATTTGCAACTAAATGTTAGAAACACGAGAAAGAAAAGAAAAACAAATACATATCAGGACCGCTTTTTATAGCACTTCCTTCTTTAGACAGATAACATTGCTATTAAACAGCTTCAAACTAACCTATGTATTTTAAATGTCGTGATTTTCAAATACGTCCGATACTACAGATGGTTGAATTCAAGTTCGTTACATTTTTCTTGCGTAATTATTATGACATTGGGAGAGAACCATTGACGATACAAACCAAAAGCCCTATTATGGGTGGCGTTTAACAATTACTGGGGGAGTACCTTCTATTTTCTAATGTCGTTCTTGTCTAAAACTTTCTTTATTGTGTCCTCGAACCTATGTATGTTATGAGCAAACATATTTTGAAATATTCTTAAAAACGTTGTTTATCGTTTACTGATATGTAAAGTGTTTTATGTGTCTAATAAGGTGCCACTACCTTAGATAACAAAGACAGATAAAGCTTAAGAAAGATTTTTTTTTAACTTTTTTCGAATACTAAGCAAAGAGGAAAACAGAAACGTTAGATTACGTAGTGTTGCATTACATTAGTGCGTAGAACAAAATAATGCAATACTTTATAATTTTAAGCAAAAATAGAAAAAAAATCTATCCAATAAAAGTGATGATAAACTAAACAAATGTCAGAAAATTAAATAAAAACCTTTAAAATTAATTTAACATAATGTATACAACATGTGAAATTTCTAATCTTTAAAAAATATTTAAAGTATTTCTATTCGTATAAAACGTTCATTTATTCTTCACTGTTAAAGTAATCGTACTGAACAAGCAATCATTGTTGCATTATGTAACATGTTAAATACATCATGGAAGTAAATTGTTTATAAATAAGATTATAAAACAGTTTTTTGTCTCATTGCTCATGTATTTATTTAATTTATGTTTTTGTAAGTTGATATCCTTGTGTCAATTATTTCTTATTTGACTATTTTATTACGTTATCCAAGCAGGAATTGTTAAATGCAACTCATTAGTTCACACCAATCCAATTATTAAGAAACGAACAAAATAAATATCGCATGTACGTCGCGTAAGCTATGGCAACCAACTAAAAGAATACTCGAAATAAAACAGAAAACCATATATATATATATATATATATATATATATATATATATATATATATATATATATATATATATATATAAAAGAATCTTAGTTTATAGTTAAAGATTAATACAGAGATGATGACCGTAAAATACTTAAACTTTCGACAAATCAACCGATAAAAAGTAATTTGTGCGGTGATATTGACAATTTATCCTTGCAAAAAAGAAAGAGGCCTCGTGAATGAGTCGTTTAAAGCGTGTTCTTGCAGATCCAAGTGTGAGAAAGTTTGTCGATTCGTATTTCGGTCCATGTTTTCTGTACGTTAAATGTTACCCATCCTTAAACTGACCGCGTCGATGTAAGTGAAAAAATCAATGGGACGCTATAACAGCATTAATCTGACTTAATAGGAACAGGCGTTTCTCACCAATAACAGCTGACAAAATCCTATGTGATAACGAATATTGTTGGGGATATAAACATTGAATTCTTGCACAGTCACATAGGCGGTAATAAAACAAATGACTAAAAATTCACATATTTCCACTGAACCAGTCTGTGCCAGTCAGTAATCTTGACTTTTATAATCAGTGGTCAAATTATGTTTTTGTTGTCCTGTTTTATCCGTTTCTGTCATTTGTTCATATTGTGTTGCCTTGCGTTTTGTTCCTGAATGATTGCTTTTTGAACCTGATATCTTAGCTAGCAAGGGAAAAATGGCCATCATGTCATAAATGCAAACAAGTTCGAACGACGGAAGTTTAACAATAGTCATTTTATATAAAAACCGTATGGTAGGAAAAAATTTCAATTTTGGGAAATCCTGTTACTTAAATAATAGATATCGAACAACAACAACGCTTATTTAGTTAGACAGACAATAGAAATTAAATTACCTGAATCTGCGTGACATTACAAGTCAATTCTAACCGTTCTTCAAATTAATATGCAAGGCAGTGTTACGTCACTTATAGATGCAAAAAATGGTTATTTTACAATCATATGACGATGCACAAACTTCCCATGAGATATGTAGCCGGTAAAAATATTAAAGAAAGAATTGTTAAGTCATATTATGTCTTATAACATTATAGAGATGATTGACTTTTGATCATTCATGACAATTCATTTCAGAATTGTTATGCAATACCATAAATGTGAGCTATAAAGAAAATGAGACGTATTTTTGGAATATCAATATCTATAACCAATAAAATGAAACGCAAATTGTAAATTAAGCTTAAAAACCCCTATCCGTGTGACTTATCTTTGCATATACAAGAAATAGTTGTTTGGAAAAGCAATCATAAACCAATATTCTACTAACACCTGTCTTGTACTGATTGCGGCTGTCAGTAATTTTGTTTGATTATTTTTCAAAGTAGTACTGACAAAACAAAAAAGTGCAATTCCGATCCGGTTCGTCATGCATATTTACGAAATATTAAAAATACCACATAGCTTTCTGTTAGAGAATAGTCATTTTTAAGATTATGTATTGCAAAGATGCTTTTGCAAAATTATGTCAGAATTTGTCTCCGTTATATTTTTGTTTCAATAGTTACACGGTTTTGTTTTTTAAATTAACAAGATAGAGATAAGATACACAGCTGTGTTTAATTACCAACACCGATCATTTAACAACTGTGTAAACTTTATTGGTATTCACGTCATCGTCTGGCTGATGATTGTGCAACTAGCAAATGGATAACGATCAAAGTTATCAGACTTAAAAATTGATTAGGCACGTTAAATGATGAAAAACTGTTTAACAAAAATATGAATTTTTATATATTCTAAGGAAAATAAGAAATTAATGGATTTGGAATATAACTATTTGCGTAATTTATATGTAACTTGTATAAATATCTTTATTAAAGTTTTGTCACAGTATTTATTAAGATCGAAACATAAAAGTACTATATTGTGTTAAAATTTAATAAGTGAACTACAAATACTTGCATGCATTCTTCTTAAAAATACAAACACATACGTTTATAGAATGTATAATAAATAGAAAGTCAATGAAAAATTTTCAGTGAAAAAAATTACAATTTATTCTATCGTATATATACAGACTGTTAATCAAAGATAATGAAGGGCCAATACAATTCTGTTCATCTTGATTTTTTATTGTTTCTTCGCAAAACTATATTTTCCAAAAAATTTGCATTGTATCAACACTAATACGCATGTGAAATTAACAAAACATAACGACCTTTATTCTTATCATAATCCTAAAAGCTAAGTAAAAATTTGAAAAATCGGGAATTAAGTTTAACATGTAAACCTCCATCACGGAATTGTTTTCGGGTGTTTCGGAAGAGAAGAAAGAATAAGATACGTTTTATGGCTAGCTACATCCGCCAATTTCACAATGCATCTTAAACCCTTTTTTAAAGATTATATATATATATATATATATTTGTTTGTTACCAAGTTACTTTTGTATTAAGCTTAGCACGACATCTTCATGTTTGGTTCATTAGTCAGGTTAAAGTAGCTTACATCAACAAATTACTTTTTCTATTATCATAACGTAGATCGGGACAATAATGTCTGGTTTTAAATTGCAAGGATCGGCTATCAGAAAACATGCTCAGAAACCATTGCAATTATTTGTCAAAAAATATTGCAATGGATGATATGGACAAAGGCACTTAATTAAACTTGTCACGGAATGTCAGGCGACTATCTATATATAATTTGATGATTAATGTCTGATATTTGTTGTGTATTTAGACATATAAAATAAGGATTTATTCATGACGAATAATTAAAAGGACAAGATCCTGTGTTTTTGTTTTATAATAGATTTGTACAGAGAAGGATAAAATAGCAAGGATTCATTTGTCGTATCTATATTCTGTACGAACTTACTTTCATATTAGCAACTTTTATATAGTTTTTTTTTTGTTTGAAACAACAGATTTGATAAGCTTAAGACAAAATTGCAAAATTAAATACATCAGTGTAGGCCGATAAGAGACAGTTCCTACAATACAACAGCAAACAATGTTCACCGTTTGAAATTTGGATTTAACTAAATGGGATTTTCATCCCAGTCAAGAATATTTCACTTTTATCAAGAAATGATTTCTTAACGTGCCACGCCTGTCGTGACACGAGGCTTGGTTTTTTAGGTCTCCTCCGACGAACCCCTGTTATTTTTATTTCTAAATGCTTTACGAAGGATCAATCAATACCAACTTTCAATCCTTGGTCAGAGCCGGCCGGGGTTCGAACCCCGACATCCCACATACGAAGCGAGCACTCCACCAACTGAGATACAGCAGTTGTGTTTAAAATTTGTAGAAGGCAAAGAGTTTTAAATGTGAGGTAACGGCTTGTTGAAGAAATAAATATTCCTGTTTTGAGTCTTTTTTTTTTTTTTTTTTTTTGTTTTAACATTTAACGGATTTAAGATACTAAATATTATAAATCATCGACACCAAAGATAGTCTACTGATGCATACTACAGCGACACAAAAACATTATGGTGTTCTTTTCACTGCAACACGCAATGATATTATACCATGAACGTCGATAGGTCAAAAGACAAATTTTCATGATGTTGCTTCTATTAAATTTCAAAAATACTTACCGTATTTAAGAGTCTTAAAACTGTTTGATAGCAATGCAAGGGTAAATGCAGATAGTGTCATATTGAAATTTGAAATTTGAAAGTAATACAGAATACATGTTTCTGTAACATATTGCATTCTTAGTCATACGGTTCAGATTTAAATCCGATATTATAGAATATAAATAAGAAATAATAATAATTAATATATATATATATATATATCATTAAAATAGTTTTATGCCATGTAAATAGTAAAAAACGAGCATTTATTTAAGGATATTGATGTTAAACTTCAGACTTTAACTGCACTATATATATACCGACTTAACATCGGATAATAATCCACTTTTTCACATGTTGCAAAAACAAATTATTGAAGACATTTTTTTATCGGTAACGACACTTTTTATAAATGCCACACTTTTATCATCGAGTAACACTGTTATTTCATTAAGAATTTTTTTTTAAAAAAATGGATCATATTACCTTTTAAAACTTTATTGCTTAGATTTATTATTTTCTCTGCGGGTGAAACATGGATTTCACAAAGAACATGCAATTAAATCTATAGATGTTGGTTAATTGAAATAAACACACCAATGCTGATCAATCAGCCTCTTGAATCATTTATGGAGAAACATGGAACTTTTTTGTTATATTTATGCAGACTTCGCTGTCTGGCTCATTACAATTCTTGCTGACTCAACGTCAATTTAAAAGCAATAATTTAGAACGCTAGACTTATTCCTAAAATTGACATATAGAACTTTGCAAATAAAAATATGTTTTTGTCAGTAGTCAAAGCGTTGAACAACGCGCCATGACAAACTAAAACACTGAGATAATATACTTTGACTTGAAACATGGGTCCATTATTTACGCCATGATGTTGAAAAAAGAAAATTGGATAGAAAGTCTGACGTCGAAGCAAATTGCAGGCCTAGCTTGTAATGGAGTTGAAACACAATTTTAGCATGAAACCAGAAACGTTCTAAAAAAATGTATAAGTATTTATTTTATCGTTTATTTATTATTTTTTTCCAGATTATATTGATAGTATAAAACAAAGAACTTACCTACATACCTGTAATTTTTACAGTCCGGATCGTACAAAAACAAAAACTAAATTTTGATATAATTTCTTGCGTTTTTAGGACCCATCTCACAAGTAACTGACACACAGTTTACAACAAGAACAACAAATTACATTTATCAAGGCACCGACAAACATTTCTAATGAAATTGGAGATGACTACCATTTATAAGAAATCAGAAGTTACGGCTCTAATCTAGTCCAAGCATTTTCGTCAGAACTTAAATCTGAAATTATTTATAACTATATATCGTTTTTATATTGAATATTGCTTACTGAAATATTTGCAAAAGGAACAGTTCTTTGGTCCATACATTACCGACAAAAACGTCACTTCCGGTGTAAAGATATTAAAAAGGAAACATCTACTTCTCTTACAATTATAAGTCCTTTGGCATGCCAAGTAATAATATTAATAAGACTCAGAATTCAATGTTTCTTTCCCTCCAAAGTAAATAGTTGCCAGCAATTTTACTATTTTGTAATTAGCCGAAATATTTACAATTAAATTGTAATTTATGACTTTAATTTACAAACGTTAGTTTTTAACATGCAAATGCGGTAGTTCCCCATAACAACTATTTTATAGGGAAATCTTTACGATTTTTTTGCTTTTGACAATTTATGTATATAGTTTCGTTAAATATACACATTATTTATTTACACCTTTGTTGTTGTTGTTGTTGTTGTTGTGTGTGTGTTAGCTCAAAATTATGATGAGATAGGGAAATCATATGTCTTCATTGTGTGTGTGTGTGTGTGTGTGTGTGGTTTATCTTATCGTATTGCGTTACATTGTATAAAGTGCTTTTTAAGATAACCTTCGTTATAAATGAGCAATGAGCATAGTTAAAGCCTATGAATTGTACTTTAACCAGACCTATTGATGTCATTTAAACTACGTTACCTTATCCAAGTATAAAGCTTTATAATAAATTATCTTAGTGCGATTCATGTTGTAAGTGCGTTCATATATTTGCTGCTCGTGCCTTGGCTACATTGTATAAAACCTTTTTAGCTTCTTATGATATACTCCATTTTAACACGGTTATATTTCATGAATGAGATGTTTTGCACATGTTTAGGATAATTGATTTTAATTAAAAACTTAAAACTCGTGTATTGATTATGTGGATGTTAATTTTTTCAATTACAGCAATTTCTATTTTCGTGCAAATTTTGTGCGTTGGCTGGCAGAAGAAATTTTTTTTTACTATGTGTTGTGTTTCATTGGAATTACGCTAGTCAAATTGAATTTAGTTTCTTGCTAACACTTTTTATATCTATTCCGTTGTATGTAAACAATATCGAAGTTAAAAAAGAATCTTCATCAAAGGTCTCAATAAACAAAACATCACACAAGTAAAAAAAAAAAAAGAACTATAAACCACATAAAAAATAGAAAAAAAAAATTGTCGTACAACTGCGATAAATGTGGTCGTGAATTATTTAAAAATACAATATAAATCTGAACAAAGATTTTGAAAAATATTTTTATACAGATATATGTTTATCATATCTTCATAAGTCAAGGTGTCATATTATAAATTTTTGAATTTTCTGAATGAAATATTCAAAAATTTATAATATGACAACTGAATGAAATATTCAAAAATTTATATGACAAAGGTCAGAATCTCTAAAGATGTAGCAAATTGAAATCCTTTCAGTGACAATACGAGTTCCATTGTTTTAGAAACCTTTATCTTTGATTTTAATTTCTGCATTTTTTGTTTGAATTATTTTAGTGACTCTAGCAATTGCAAAGTATATTTTCTTTGGATACAACATTCTATTTATTATGTGCCTTTACTGTCTGTAATTAATTATTTTAAGCATACTTGTCAAACATTTTCCCCTAAGATGAATTTCGTCTAATCTCTCTATGTAATGTACAATCCTTTCAATGTTTTGTGTCTAAAAACTTATATTAACCAATGAAGATCTACAACATGATGAATTTTGTTACCTTAAAATAATCACACCTGTATTACATTTCAGCGGACACCAATGTTTTATGTTTGTGTATATGTATGTGTTACAAAAACCCATGCCGGAAAAAAAGTTTGATCTAGATCTGAATTATATACTTTTTTCCTTTTCAGATTGATTTTCTTTCGCTGTTGTGCAAAATTATTGCTATTCAAATTGACAAGCCGATTAAAGATTTAAAAAATAAATGTTTATATATATCATATTCTGAAAAGTACTACTTTTGATAAATGATATCCCCTAAATGTTAAGAATTCTATGAAATAAATAAAAGGTAAGTCTTATGAGAAATATTCGTGTGTGTGTGTGTGTGTGTGTGTGTGTGTGTGTGTGTAAGGAACAGATTATTTTAATAACTTACCTAATAAATCTGCTATAGCCAAATTAACCAAAAAATAGTTTGCCACGTTTCTTCTTACACTCTTATTAAAGCATATCATAATCAACACCAAAGTATTTCCAAGTAATGCTAAGAAAAATACCACCACATAGATACAAATTAACACTATTTTATCAGGTGTATTGTAACTGAAAAAACTATCTTCCATTTCAAAATGTGCATAATGAGTTGTGTTTAAATAATATGATAGATTTTCATAGTTAGTTACTGACGAAAAACTCATTTTTAAGAGAAAACGTAAATTGGCGTTTCTTAGTGAAAAAATTGATTCCGTAGAAATTCTTCAACGGCAAAAGTTCAAAAGATTCCACAGGTGTTTTAAGACGTGATGATATAAAGACAATCTGACGAAATTTAATTTCGATCACAAGGTGTTATAATAGTTTTCAGCAGTAATAGGACCATATTAACAAACACAACTATCCAGCGTGCGTTATTGTTAACACAATCAAGTGGATGTTGGAATGATCGACTGATATCCTTTCTTTCACATAGAGTATATCGACCAACGCTTAAACTAAGAGTTGATATCATACAGTCCTTGTGTATAATTTTGATTACACACAGCCAAGACATGATAGGATATATTAATAAAGCTTTTCACGTGGTTTTACACTTTATGTGTAAACATATTCTATTTCATAGAATGAGCTTATTTAATTAATCCATAATTATATAGTGATAGTGATAATTGGTGTCACTGAAAATGGTATCTGCTGTTTTAAAAATATATTCATTTCAACTAAATTTTATCATGATTATTTTTATTATTATTATTTTTCCATGTGACGTTTTAATGAGGTAAGAATTCTAGCACATAATTGGCTAGGAGTGTTAAGTTCCAAACTTTATTGTCTGTTTTGTTTTACAAATTAAGTAACTTTAATTTCTAGGATTACTTTCCCTTTGTCTTGTACTTCATTTATTAGCAAAACTGATAAAGAAATGAATTTTTAAATATGATTACAGTGGTACTTTTAACAATTTTAAAAATTAACTAAAACAAACTTAGTAGAACATGTATATTGTCTGTGGTCAAGAGAAATGTTTAATCATTTTTTTCTCTAAAATTATTTCATACTTTTCTTGTGCCAACATATGAAGCCTTTAGCATGATTAGATTTATTTCGCTTTTCAAGACCCAAATACGTTCAAAAAAATGCTTTTTTATATTGTTTTGTTTAATGAGAAAACTGCTAAATTTAAAAGTGATAAATTATGCAGATTTCTCATCAAACAAAACAATATGAGCAATGTATCAATTATTTTTATTTATTTATTTTTTATTTTTTTTAAATTAATTAATTAATTATTATTTATTTATTTATTTATTTATTTATTTATTTATTTACCTTTCTTTTTTTTTCTTTTTTGATAAATAAATTATTATAGTTCCATCAAAGAATTTTGTATCAAAAGACAAGTACGGGCAACAGCTCATAAGCAGTTTTAAATTTTATGATACGTTTCTTATAATTTTTGTAGGTTTGTTATTTTACTGATTTTAATCGTGTCTCATAAGTCTCTTAAGGCTGGGTATAATTTTTAGATTCTATAATATGTTTTTTATGATGTTTGTAAATTGTTTTAAATTACATGTGGCACGAAAATAAACAATTTTACTCTATTTTTTACTACTAGTACCAGGCAACAGCCAAACATGACCCGGGGTAAACGAGAAACAACGAAGAAAGACAAAGCAAGAAAAGGCATGCACATAATTATTAAACAACTGACTGTGAAAAGGTACACGATTTATTGTCAATCGGTTTCATAATTTTATTATTGAAGGCTCAACAAACATATCTCCGTTTAACATTTAGTAAACCACTAATAAACACATTTAAAACTCATTATTTTAAGTATTCGACCACACTGATTAATAATAATAATAATAATAATAATATATAATCTACGGTAGGTTTAGTAAAACACTAACATTTGAGTCTGAATCATATATAAGCTTAGTTTTAAAACTGATATAGTATATCCATTAATAAATAAACATGATTAATTGAAACTAATTTATATGATTGTACCTTCTACATTTGTTGGAAATATACACAAAGTAGTTTTCAATACCAATATATTTAATCATTGAACCTGTCTTCTTATATGAATTGTAGGCTAAGAAAAGTAATCCAATACTCCATTTATGTGGCAGAATGCCATGTTATTATTCAATACAGTGTCAAAAATAAGAATTGAATTGACATTAATGTTTCTTACGTAACCTATGGGGCATATAGGATATTCCCAAACATCCAGGCACGTTGCTTAATCATCAAACATTTTATTGAACTAATTCAATATTTCTTATATGTTCCAAGAAAAATAATATGCTTTGTAAGCCAAGATTAAGTGATATATATATATATATAAGATTGCACTTGAAATCAAGAATATTAACGTCAGTAAATGACATGTGATTGATAGAGAATATGTTACATATATACCGACAAAGATATAACAAAACAAAATTATCTATTACAACTCATTATATATAACAAATTACGTTTTTAACAATATTAAACACATAAAATGTTACTTAGTCATGTTGTTCTGTTTGTCAAGAACTGCAGCCAAAATTTAAAAAAATTTAAAAAAATTAAAAATGTAATTGTAAGGAGACAACATAGATCAACTATCAAGGGGTTACTTTAGACTGATGGAATTTTTATAATTTTTGTTAAAAGACCTAAGACACATGTGATGTGTGCCACTGTAAAAAAGAAACATGTGAAAAATAAAGGTTTACGTCTTTATGTATATACATGTAATTAAAATCAATAAAAATATGTTTATTGCCATACAGTTAAAATCTACGAGGTTAAAGTTTTTTTCGAGTTATAAACCAAATGCATGCAAAACTTTTGCCAATACAAAATCCCAAGACACATTTTACAGAGTTGTCATCTGCTGATTTTGATTTGCTATTAAAATAATTCATTCAAAATCAGCTCATGACAGAGTTATACATTTGTAACTTTAGCAGAATGCAGATCCTGTAAGTTGATATGCAGATTAACTCTCTGATACAGCAAATACTTCTCAAGAAAGAAAAGTTTAGCTGATCCGAATATAAACTAAACATAACTTATAGGACAAGCAGAAATTAATAAAGTTTTTAAAGTTGTCATTGAAATTGAATTTTTGGGAATTTTCTGTTCGAAACATGTACAAAAAATATATATAGAAATCAGTGTTATATGACATAAACTATTAAGTGATAAAGGAACATATACAATCTTCAACCTTAATAACTTGCATGTTGGGACCCGTCTTAACCTGTACGGAAATGGACTGATCATGCTTACTATGCTCTTTGTGTACCGGGTTGTTTTATCTAAACAATGTTCTTAAACTAGTTCTTTTAAAGCAAAGTGAATATTTGCAGTAAATTATCCTCAATATAACATCATATAAATAATGACATGAAAAAGAAATATTATGATTTGTATTGTGACAAATATTAAAATTGTTATTACTGTTTGGTAAAAAGTTGTTTTTTCTAAATTGTTTTTACATTCATCGACTACAGGTGGTAGAATAAGCCACTGTACTTACAATATTAGTACACGCTCCTTTTATCCGGTCTAGTTTGATTGTTTATCTTCCTAAATTTGTAATTTAAACTTGTTCTGATTTATTTGGCTGTTGTCAAGCATAATACAAATTCCTCGTGATAATAAAATAGATACATAAGCCGTTTTGTGATAGGTTTTAAAGATTTTTACAAACAATTGAATATTTTTAAAATTTGAACCAATCTGAAACTTTGAAATTTAAACACAGCATTCTAAAGCGTTGACGTTTTGGCTATTTTTTTTCGATCGATTGTCCAAATTTATGTGTGCCTTAATCTCCTTTTGTGTTCTTTGTTATGTTGACCAAGTATTTTTGTGTGGTTTTTTTATTGCATATTAAATCAAAACGTATGATTTAGCAATGATTTAAAGTATATATATATATATATATATATATATATATATATATATATATATATATATATATGTGTATATATATATTATATTTTGGAAAAGCGCGTCAACTTGTTTCGCAATATTATCTCTTAGAAACGTAAATAGATTTATAAAAATTAGATTATTTTTAAAGAATGTAATTACGGGAAACTATATAAACAACGGTCGATAACTGAAAGTTATTATTTTTTCTGCAGGATTTTCACTTCAAGTGATCGTATTTAACGTCAGATAATTATTTGTTGTTTTTTTAACATTACGATGCTATGTATGTTTGACAGTTTTAGGGTACACCAGATGACATTGTTTAAATATTTTTAAATTTTAATCATGATTGTGAATTAATAAGACCATTCTAAGCAGCACAATATTTGAATTTGTACGAAAGGTCTATAACAGATTTAATAATTTATTTTATTTATTTATTCTATTTAAACAAACAAAAAAAGGCTTGTGTCGATAGCACAATTTGTTAGGTCGCGGAATCATTCTTATGATATGTGAGTTGGTGTTGATAGGCTTATGTTCGAGCCAAGTATTTAATACATATCCAAAGTGGTTAAATTATATGCACATGCATAGATATGTATAATATGTAGTTGATAACAACGGCGCAACATTTTTTTTTATTTTGCTAGCGCTTCCATGCCTAACACAAATCTTCAGCCAAATACATCTTGTTTGTACAATAATCATCTGCATTGTAAATTAATTTAATAGTTAGTTTCAATCAACAACAGGGGGTTTTAGATAGAGCTAATTACATGTGTATTGTAAATCATTTATTTTTGCATGTGTTCTCATAAAATGATAAACTGCATAAAGCATATGGTAAATTAAAGTATTTGCTATTAAAATCGGAGAACAAACAACTGTACTTGTGTACCTTTACAAAATTATATCTTTACAAACTCTCGTTGAAAAATTCAACTTGCCATGAATTTTTTTCATCAATGCAATTATATTTGCAGAGTGTAATGCATTAATGTTCTGACAGGAGAAAGTTCACAGTGTGCAAAAAAACCCCAAAATATGGAGTTGCTGTTCCAAGTTCAATATCCGTTGAATAACACTAAAACGGTGTAATGATTTTGATCTCACTTGTCATAGTTATACCACTCAATAGTTTCGTGGTTGACAGTCCACCTCTAAAACAGGAGGGGTCCGACCTCGGTCAGGTCACACATGAGACTTAAAAAATTAAGACAGTGCTACCTAGCATGTTCCCCGGCATAAGAAGAACAAGTATAGCAGGTTTATGTAGTGTTATGATAACGTGATATCGGAAGTGGTATCCTTTTTGGTGGTACACTGACTCAGGTAAGCTAACCCCACAACAAAATGTCGCTCCAAGTGTGCGCTGGTACACGGCAGACTATTATACACACCTACACATCACACCCATACACGAAATTGTTCTCATCCATAGGGATAAATAATCTTGATCTCGACACGAATGATTTTATATCGCTGTTGCAAAATAAACAACAACAGCAACAAATGCCATTATTGTTCAGTTTCAAAAAATGATTTGTTTCAATACGATTTGTATAAATATAACGTGTTATAAATTCTTAAACGCTTTGTTTCATCAGGAATAAATATTCTAATCTACTGAGCAAAAAAACATAGATACATAGATACATGCCTCGCTATCAACCTATTTCACATATCTGATAATAATTTGGTTCCGTTTTTCTGTTTTTGTGATAAAATGGTCAATATCATTAAAGTTTTTTATTTATCCATGCCAGGACTAAAAGGATCATAGAGGATTTTAGCATATATCCTAAGATTAAAAACGGCAAATTGCACACCAAAGCAATCTAAGATTGATAGCGTCATTCTCTAATGCCGAGTTTTTTTTTTGTACACTTTGGTATTGACCTACTGTTTTAATAAATAAAATGTCTTAACTTGATATATACGCGTAAAGTCTGATCAGGAAATCAACGCATCATCGTTTTTTGGTATTTTGGCACAGTGTAAAACAAAGTCATTGTATAAATATAGTAATGTATGTAAGACTGGATTGTAAACTAGACTATTAGGTATTTGTCGTCTAGGTTTATTTTTATACAAAATTTTCCTTAAAAGACTGTTTTGTGTTCATAAACACTCTGGGAAATAATAATACAAACGGATAATAATAAACTATTTTCTATTTAAAAGAAAGCGGTTTACTTAAGCAGTAGTAATCTTCAACGTAAGGACACCGCATTTGACAAAGTTAGATTTTATCATTAATATGAAGTAGTTGATTCTATTTTAGAACGAGTAGTTTGTGATGTTATTCTGTGACTGTATAATTAATACTTCACTTTTACCAATGAAGAAAATAGAAGAAACATGCCTTGTATGGATGTTGTAATGAAAACTTCAGTAATTTTGATAAATGTATCTTTACTAAACATAAAATTTCAAATCATCTATAATTTTTAAAATTTACTTTAGAGGTTCAATTTATTTATAGTTAATACGTATGCAAATATCCCTAGTTACCTTTTTTAAAAGAAAAAAAATAATTAAAAACAACTACTGGTTCTTATTTTTACCATAAAGGTATATAGAAAAAAATCTGGGTAAGTTTTTAGCAATCTTTCAGCCCACATCGGTATTTTCACTGTATAGTAAGTGATTGAAATTAGGCACTCGAATGATAAATGTATGTCTGCAACGAGAAACTAATCGTAATAACCATCCCTAAACCATTAACAAGTCTTCGGAATTAAGCACTCGTTAAATTAACAAACGCCTGATCACTTATTATAATAACCATCCCTAAATTATTATCAAAATCATATTTTTTTTTTTTTTTGCTGACGTAAGTAAACTTACATATAATCTTGTAACTAGTTCTTTATTCATTTGATATGTAACAACAATAAAGTGAAGTATATCAATATATATCGACATGATCTCTGTGTAAATGACGAGCGGGATATCTATTTTTCTAATTCATGAGGGTGTATAGTATTTGTATTATCAACTATTTAAATGAGTGGAACTAGAAAGAAATATTAAAGTACGAGTTTTGATTAAATTATTTCTATAATTATGAAGGAATGCATGGCAAATAAAATAAAAATGATAACTTTTTGTTGAAATCTCTAAAAATAAAAAAATCATAACAGCTCAAGAATTATAAATTATAAATGAATTTTTATGACTTAATCTCTGACATATCATGCTAAAATCTAGAAAAAAGACTATAATGTCAAATCTTTCCAGATAACAGTTGGTGGTTTAAATATTCTTTAATTGAACAAATTTGATAAGCGGGAATGAGAAATTTTAAAACATTGGAAAAGTTGAAAGACACCTATTGAGACTGGTCGCTATGAAAATATTGACAAAAATTTAAGATAATGTAAATGTTGTTCCATGAATGTTGTTAAAACAGAATATCACTTTTTATTAATATGTCCTATGTATATCAATCTAAGAAGGAAATATTTATCTACATGGTACTGTCTTTGGCCAAATATAAACAAGTTTAATTGTCTCCCGTCATCGTCATCTTCAACAAATTATTTTATATCTTTTTTATGCATTTAAACTTCGTGAAAACGTTATGAATACTCTGTAATCATTTTATAATGATGTTACTTGTATGTTTAATTAAGGCTCTATATTTCCCATCTTGGATGTATATGTGGCTATAGACTGTATAGGTTTAAAGCGAATACAGATTATTGAATTGTGAGTTATATACACTCCGTCACTAAAAGTTTGCAACTTTTGTGAACTTTTAACAAACAGGTTCAATAATTATATGAAAGCAGATCGTTCAAAAGTTGAGACTTGCTGCTCGCTCTAGTGATATGACCCGCTACGTCCTTTTTTCTAACCTATAGAATTAATTATTATTATCATGTGTTTCGTTCATTTAGGTCACAGTACCTAAGTGTAAATTAAACGATTGATAAGAAACCGATTGTTTGATATACATTGTATTGCTTTATTTCTAGTGATGTCATTTTTCTGGTCACGTTTAAATGGATTTTATTCTTAACAATTGAATATTTCTAAACACACTGTAGCAACTCAGTATTTACTAATATTAAATCTCTATCTCTCTCTCTCTCTCTCTCTCTCTCTCTCTCTCTCTCTCTCTCTCTCTCTATATATATATATATATAAGTATATATTGTATCCAAGTCAATCAGAAATAGAAAAGTTCGAGTTAAAAAGCCTTTTAATAACATTGGTATTAAGGCGAATTTCAAGTAAAAGATCAAGATACAGTTGAAATAAAATTAATAATATATACCGAACATTAAACACATAAAATGTTGCCCATAGCAATTCTGTAAACATTTCTTACGCTTATACAAAATAAAATTTATTTAGGACGATATTTTAAACTCAACATTGATGACAATCAGCTGTTTCAAACATTACTTGTCAGATAACCACTCGGTTGATTACACCTTCACGCGCTCGACGTAATTACCTTTTATGCTTTATCGCGATACTATAAGCCTACATGAATATTTAATAAAGTGTTATAAGCACACCATTTACACTATCCCTTAATTACCACATAAATCAACCACTTATATTTCACAATAGTTTACTGGGTGGTAGTATGATTTTATCTTTACATACACAAATCAAACGATGTTTAGAAATAACCAACGTGATTTATAGGCGTTGCGTTATTCTTATTACTTTTGGATTTATAGTTTTACAAATGGTTATTATTATGGCTTTACCGATAAGACAAAGATATAAAATGACGTCACATATCAAAAGTTCACACACTTTATGGATAAGGATTAGAAAATTCATTCATGATATACAATTGGAAACACGTAAGGTCAAACGTTAAGCATTACTGTGCAACTTAATGACAGTCTGGCATCATATCGGCGACGGTGCGATATTACCGCACTTAAAACGGGAAAATACCAAAAGATGATTGGTCGTTTAAGAGTTTTATTTGTTTGTCTACCAAAAAAGTACAAAAGAAAATTCGAGTTAACAATTCTATATTTCTTCTGTGAAGTTCACGTCAATATGTCTGCCATAAATTTATCCCTCTTTTCAAAACAGAAAGCAATGTAGATGCTTGAAATGAAATTTTGTTATAAAATTCATTAAGAGTTTCTCCACCTACTGAAGGTAACAAAAGTACCATAGTTTTAGTATACTTTAAGTGTCGAACAACTAAGAGATTGAGATATAAAAAAATGTTGTTTCATCGAAAAAAGTATAAATACATAAATATACAGATTATAAGGAAAGAGCAAAGAAACGTAAAATTAGAAAAAAAAATTAAATTAGACTGCATTCGAGAACATAAAATCATGACCAAAACTGAAAAATATACGTATTTTAAGATATTGAACGTTTTCTTACTTTTAGGTTTAAGTAGAAAAATACTTGCAACAAACTAGTTGTAGCTGAAAAACAAGAATTTGATCATAACAAATTCAACAAAGGCGAAAAACTTATACTATCAAAACAACAAAATAAGATAAATGAATGTATCAGTCTCCTAATTACAGACTTTTAAATAACCTTCAAAAATGGGTCAAAGTCAGAGATCAAGGTCATAACCTAGATTTTGATTTTTGGAGTTTTAGGATTTGTTCCTCAAAACTACAAAAGGATAGATAATAAAAATACATTGCAAAACTTTTGTGAATGACAAAATCTAAAAAGAAAACAATATTTTGCAAATCACCTTTTTACTAAAATTTTTGGGTACTAAGATAATAAAACTGTGTGTACGCTTAAAAGTTATAAGATTTTAAATTTTTGTTTAAACTTATATATATATATATATGATCCATTTTGATATATATTTTAAAGGTTCTAAGGTCAATGTCATAGTTGCATCAGAATATAAAAATTGTTAATTATCTAGAAAAACTTTTCTAATAGGCATGTATATATTAAAAAACAAAAATACAAATCGATGTCCAAACCACAATCACCCTCCCCAAAAAATCGATTTTGCAAAGAAAAAAAGAATGTTACACTGCCACAGTCGTGTGACAATGATTGTTATTAGTACTCTGTTTTTTAACAAATGAAAAATTTAAAATGATACTAGTATTAGTTATTAATAAATAAACACAAACATACCAGTTCATGTCCAAACCACAAACCCCTGAAACAAATTGAAATCCTTGAAAACTAGACAATTTAGTTACACTACGTGAACTTCCATCAAAGAAGTGAGACCGGGTGCTCCGGAAGGGTTAGCATCTCCTGTCTAGCTTCCCATACCCGTCACGTGCAAAGTCATTTTTGAGAATGAAAGGAACTATGGTATGTCGAATATATTCAGTATAAGTTTGAATACAGTGACTTCATACTTATCAACAGTATTGTGATGATCTTGATTAGCCTAGGATTGCAATAGCACGGCATGAAAAATTCGTCGTGTCTTTTAATATGACTGCAAATTCTTTGAGCAAACTGAATAACACGCGAAACGCGTTAAGATTGGTTACCCTTGTAAAGTGTCTGCATTTTTATTGATATTAGCATATATAATTTTAAAACGGTTATATTTTCGTTACATTATAAAAACAACTATGACTTTAAGACTCAAAAGTTACCGTTCACAACACATGCACATCAGGAGAAGGTCAGTATATATATCAGCCAGAAGAACGTGTATTTTAGACAGAGAACGTGATTTTCGACCGAGATATAGTCCACAAATAACATATGGACGTTTGGGATCTTAATTTGAGCTCTTGTTCAATCCATATTTATAGAATGTAAATCGTTTAAATATTGATTAAAATCAACTGTTACATATATTCTAATACTAGAAAAGATTAAACCTAGGTAAGACCTGCCAATCGCAGGGAAATATCTATGCAAAAAATCATTTCAATCGATAAAAACTTAAGTACGTATGTGTAAAATGATGTATTATGAAAGCTTATTATTAAATAGGTCCCCTTTACGATACTGCTACGGAAATATTGATAATTTATGGTCAAGTAATTACAGATTACCAATTGTAACTAGACGTTGGCAAAATATAGATAGGGGAAAAGACTTATTTTGGGATTTGAAATTTGAGATGAAAAGGATTATATATATTAAAATCATATAATTTAACTTATAATTGAAATATAATGATTCTTTGTTACATCCTAGAAATCTAAATATTGTGAAATGTTACTTCAAAAAGATTTCTTTTTAAACAATGTAAAGTTACTAGTTCTCTTGGTTAAATAATATGTATAACTCACGCATTCTTATATATGTTGTGTATAATATTATATGGTTATTAAACTGACATTGTGAAATAATGTCCTGAGTTGACTAAATATTTGTGCGAGCCTGAGAGGGTAATATGTCGAGTCATAGAGGGAAATATTTCACAATACCAGTCCAATGAAACTTTTACTAAATAGCAAACTATGTGCCATTTGCTTCCTATATGTAATTCATCTCATTTTGTTTCAGATTACACAAATATTGTACTACTATCAGTCCTTTAATTGTTTGTCATTTACATATTTAAAGAAAATCATTCAAAAATATCAAAAATCCGTGTAAAATTCACTGACCTTATTAAGATAATAACCGGACTTATTCAAAAGGTTTCTTTAATTCTGTATCTATAACAATTTTGTAGTGCTTTAAACACGATAACAAATTCACTATGTCCAAAATATCCCTTGTGCAGCTTCCTAGAATACCATATAAAATATGTTGTCATGATTTAAATATTCATGATGATCAATCTTGAAAAATCTGAACAATTAACATCCAATTTTAAACATATGACTCTTTCCTACAATTTGCAATTTGCTAAAGAATTTTCGGACATCGATATCTTTTTTTTTATTTTTCTTTTAAAATCAACACCATATAGTAAGGAAATGTGATATGCATATTTATTCATTTGACCTTTATTAACCTTTAAAAACTCTGTTGTAATCTTGGGTTATATGAATCATTGACGTCATTAAATTTGAGCTTTTTTTTTTTTTTTTTTTTTTTTTTTTTTTTTTTTTTTTTTTTTTTTTTTTTTTTTTTTTTTTTTTTTTTTTTGACAAAATCTGCTTTATGTACAGAAGAATTCGGAGAAGATTTTTTTCATTTTTAAAAAGAATTTGTTATGGCAATGTTTTTTAATTTAATCTTAGTGTTATTTTTATGAGAAAAGTTTTAAATAAATATTTAGAAAAAACATTTGACAAACAATTATGGACAAATAGTAGTTCTTATATGGTAATATAAAAATTATCGCAATGTTATTTTTGGAAAAATATGTCCTTTTTAGCCATAATTCGGGCGACAATGTCACGTGAGAAAATATGAAAAAATGTATTCGGGTAGTTCGGACCGGAGCAAAGTTTGCGTGCAAATATCGATATATATTGCAGGAATTCCGAAATGTGCACATATATCCAATAAATAAATGAATTAAATAAATAAATAACAGCCATTTTTGTTGAATACATGTATTTATCCTTTTCTTGTTTTATATTTTTCCAAAACATCGTATTTCTTCTATATTTATGTATATCTTAGTAAAAGAAAGATTGTCAGTTTGCTTGCTGAAGGTCCTGTTTTTGTCCTACACAATATACATGTAAGTTATAACAAATAAAATATGACTAGGGCGCAAATTACTATCGGATAATACAATCCACTTTCACTGCCGAAGTTTAAAAGCTACTCGTGTAGTTCATAGCGTTAAAAATTCAAGTTTGCTTTTTAAAGGTTGTCATTTTTCTGTGCACATCGGTTTTCTTCAGCATGCAAGTAGAAAACTCTATAATGGGGCGTAAAACTACCTTATTCCACTACATAGTACATAAATTAATAGAAACAATGTTATAGCATTGTTTATTTTGTTTTGCTTTTTTAAGTTAAGCATTTAAAAAAAGCATGCTGCGTAGAAAGATGATATTGTATTTTGCATCTTTTGCCTGACTTTCAGTCTCTCTCCAATTGTCAACAATTACATGGAGATAAATCGGTGCCACGAATATAAATAAAATTACGTTTTCTTCACAAAAAGCAGTTAAATGTTAAGCGGAGTAATCAAATATCTAAAGTTTTTGCATAATTTTTTAAATCGGATACCTCGAGCTCCTAGTTGTGAAAGAGGAACAACTTCCCATCCATGCATTTCAATAAAATATAATTCCAATTCCATCCCTCAATAATCTCTCTCTCTCTCTCTCTCTCTCTCTCTCTCTCTCTCTCTAACAAGAAAAAAGTATTTTAGTTAATGTGTAATTTTTCAAATACAACAATAAATAAATATATAACGAAACTTGTATTCTACGATCTATAAATAAAGTAATATCCATCACTTTAGGAAATGAGTATATAGGTTTGATAAAAAAGTTTTTTGATTCGATATACCACCCGGAATCTTGGATAGGTATAGAGTATAACATATTGATTTGCATCAGCGCTGGGGAAATAAGAAGGCTTTTGAACCCAATTCAAAAATTGCACATAAAAGCCAAATACCGCTTGTGCAATCCACTTGTTATCCACAATGACACAAGTATCCCTGTATACGATTATTATTTTCTGTGTAATGTGTAGAACTTATGCCGGTCTAATTAAATGACAGTGATTGAGTGACTGAGTTGTTGTTTAAAGCCGCATCAGCATTGTTGCAGCTATTTGCAGCTACGATATTTTTACAAAATGCAAAGTCGGCATATTTTATGTTATCTATTTACATTTTTTTTCTCACGTAGGGAACTTTCTGCAACGAAGCAAATTACTTACAATCAAATTGTTGACACAAGGATATTGCAAGCCTAGGCTAATTAGGGCCCTTAAAAAGTTTTATGGCCGTCATCACAATATTGTTGATAAGTATGTAGTCACTGTATCCCAACTTATACTGGATATATTTGACTTACCATAGGTCTTTGGTCCTTTCATTCTCAAAATTGACTTACACGTGACGGGTGTAGCTAGCTAAACAGGAGGTGCTTACCCTTCCGGAGCACCCGGCCTCACTTCCTTGATGGAAGTTCACGTGTATCACCTATTTTGCCAGTTTGCAAAGTTTTGACTTTGTTTTTGGGATTGTGATATGGACAAGGACTGGTATGTTTGTTTTATTTTTATATATATATATATATATATATATATATATATATATATATATATATATATATATATATATATATATATATATATATATATTCTCTTAAAATTGTAAACAATAGAAAAATTTTCATTTTTATTCATTTACTCTAGCGCTTTCATGCCTTTGTTACCTTTGTGGCAATCAGCAGTAATCAATGATAATAGTAAACAGAGTAACAAAGTAACGTTATAATGATATCATCAATTAAAAGGGTGATAATTTCAATATAAAATAGTTGAAGTAATTATTTACGTAATGACTTCAATTTTTCTATTATCAACTTTCCGTTTCCCTGCTTCTCCTGCGTATGGCGTATTTGTTTCACAGTATACGTTATGGTAGAGCTTGTTCCCAATATGGGGATTTTCTACAATGATGCAAACCATTCAAATCAATTCAATTCAATTGTTGACTCAGGAATATTGCAAGCCTAGTGTTATCAAGGCCCTTTAAAAGTTTTACGGCCGTCATCACAATATTGTTAATAAATATGTAGTCACTGTATCCAAACGTATACTGGATATATTTGACTTAAAATGGTTTTTGTTCCTTTCAGTTTCAAAATAGACTTGCATCTTACGGATGTAGCTAGGTAGACAGGAAGTACTTTACCCTTCCAGAACTGATTATATTCAGTTGTGTTGAATTTTTTAAAATAAATTTTGATTCTTTTTGTTGTACTTTGTCATTCATTTTTCACATAATTGTTATGTGGGAGTTGAAAAAAAATAATATCGGAAACTCGAGAAGCTAGACATGTGTTTTCAACGTCTTACATGTCATACTTACTGCCATGTTACTGCCATTACTTTTGTAATTTTATTGAATAATGCATTCAAACATTCAAACATTACGCTTGATAGTGTTTTATGTGACTTTTGAATCCATTACTTTATAAAAATTCAAAAGTTACAAGAAAATACTATCAGAGTTCGAAATATATAAATAAAAGAGAAAAAAAAAACTTAAACCTAACTAAATGAATAAAAATCAAAACTTAAATATTATATATATACGACCTTTAATAATTTAGAACATATAATATGCGATAAAAAAATAAAATCTGTTAGGTCTTCCTTACAGAGTCTTAAATATTTTAGATCATTAAGCTTAAAAAGTTTTTTTGGTCTACTTGAAGCCTTTTTAAAAATCTATAAAAATAATAGAAGTGAAGTGCTTTAAGAAGAATATAAAGGTCTTTTAAGAATATTTCATGACATTTTAATCGTTTAATGAAGAGTAAGTCTAACGGTTTCTTAAAGCAGCTCGCTACTTCAGGTAAAAAACGAATTTTCGTCAGGAAAGTGACACCGAATCCATTGAAGGGTAAGCATATTTTGTTTGAATAGCTTCACCCGCCACTTGCGAAATCAACTTGATAATAAAAGAAAATGGAGCGATACGTTTATTATATCCAAGTGAAGTTTAAATACAGCAACTAATGAACAATATTCTGAAAACGACTTTTTTCGGGTCTTGATAATTCTAGGCTTTCAATTTTCTCAAGTCAATATTACATTTGTAAGCAGTTTGTTTTGTTGTAGAAAATTCCAGTAGTAGAAAAAAATAACATAACTGCGAAAC
Source organism: Tegillarca granosa (assembly GCA_029721355.1). Taxonomy (NCBI): domain Eukaryota; kingdom Metazoa; phylum Mollusca; class Bivalvia; order Arcoida; family Arcidae; genus Tegillarca; species Tegillarca granosa. The sequence goes on along the minus strand of CM056598.1, from coordinate 38,761,207 downwards.
AAATACACCACACAAAGGGGCTGCTTAAAAACGTATTATTGACGATAAAAAATTGAAGTCATCACGTTTGTAACATAACATTAAATTAAGCTTTTGTTATACTTGTCATACTTGAGGTATAAGTCCATATATGTAACAGAACATGAAGAATCAGTCGTATATATATAACACAAATACCTTTTAAATTTTCAATCGCATCTTTTATTCCTAATTCTCTGGTATAGATGACATTCGCATATTTCCTAAATATGGGATTATTAAGAGATAGAACATCATCCCTATATGACTGTGTATATAATCAAATGATATGGGACAGTTTTTCACTCCAGATTTAACAAGACTCTGCATAAATCCTGCTTCATATAAAAAAAGAAACAAATCAGCAAGCAAGGATGCACAGTTTGTGCCCATTAGTATACTGATTGTTAGTTGGAAATTAATATTGCCGAATACAACAACTATAGTCTATGAATAAACGCAAACAGTTTGTTGATAGTGTCAGTTTACTTTTGTTTGCAGTGCGTTTTGTGTTTGAAACAATAATCAGAATCTGTAGTGAGCACTAGATATCTATATCTTTATCGTAGCTTACAGATTTTGTAAAGGAATGACAAGTGAATGATTATTTAAACATTCTTTGAATTGAGATTTAGATTGATAGTAGTGTGAGCTGTAAAACATAAACATTGTTTATAATTTGTACAGTATTTTGCTTAAAAGGTAAAAACATTATTTTGTAAGCTTTTAAATCTGATGGACTTCTATTTCATTCCGCTCAATTAAAAATTAATTGATTTTTTTATTCCTATAAGATAAATTGTACATTGCAGATTTTATATTTATGAACTAGACATAATAAACCAAGAGATAAAAAATTAGATTAGTTTATATGATTTATTTTGGTCATGTATTACAAACTATTTCGATATTAATAGGAAAGAACATTTTTTTCAAGCAGGATTGTAGTTTCCAAAAAATAATTAGTTTTCCGTCAAAGGTTCAAGATTTTAAAAATTTCCTGATTCTGAGCATGATATCAATATGTTTAAAATAAAACTGAACAGAAATATCTCATCAATACTGTGTCATGTAAAAGATAACAGATAACATGCAAAACTTAATCAAAGGAAATTACATTAAATGCAGAATAAGTGATGTAAACGTATTCTATCAATGATAATTACATCGAATAAAAACTGAAAACAAATAGGATTTCTATGTCTTCTCATTAGTGCACCTGCTGTGGTCTTATGTATACAGCTTTTAATTGAATTCCTTAAGGTAATCTCCATCAATTTAAATTCAAAGACGCAAATGTTTTATCTTAATCTGATTTTGTTGGCAATGACATATCCTAAACGCCGTAATTACCAATCTCTTCATCTGAAATGAAGCAGGAATACGTGTTTTCTTTAAAGCTTTTTTAGTTGACAATTGTCATCATAGGTACTGTTCTATCGTCATACATTTTGTTGATTTATGATCAGCATTTATGCTCCGAAGACTGTTCTACGTCCTAATATATTTCTGTCTAACCTTTTTTTCTATACAGACGTGCTTATAAAAGTTTCTAGTCATCTAAAATGATTGTTATTCTATCGTCTACCTATTCTTTTTACGTTTCGTTTCTAATGTCACTGACATTCGTCATGGTTTATAGACAGAATAAAATAATTACATTACCATAGTAAAGGCATTAAACCAAATCTTTGGCAACCAAGAACGCGAATATGTATGTTAAGAATAAATAAATCAAAAAATTAAAGAAAGCAATTTGTAAATAAAAAACATGCAACCGTCGATACAACCACGACAAGAAATAAAGTAAGTAAATGATAGACATAGCCAAATAATTAAATATAAGGCAAACATATTTATATGATGAAAGTCTCGAAAAGTCTCAACTCTAGACGAGTATTATTGAAAATATTTTGTAGTGTGAACACAGATCTATAAGAGGGTCTTCAATCATCTCATAGGCTAGAATTAATTTTTGTAGTCAAAACAACTTTGGAAAATTATTGATTATTGATATAGTGAAGGTTTTCTACCTTTCTCGGGTCAATATGTCTTTTACCAGTGTTTCTTTTAATTATGCTGCTCAATTTTATATTTACCTTTCTATCTACTTAAACAGACCGTAAATGGAAATCTATTCAATAATGTAAAGATTAACGGAAATGATAACATAACTAGAACACTTTGCAGATAGATTTTCATTAAGTGGATTTAAAAAATGATGAATATTCATAACAGATGTAAGTGATTTATCGGCCTGAAAAAATAACATATAAATGATAGAATAAGTTGAACAAAAGTTTGTCATTATTAGCACTACCGATACAAACAAGAACGAAATACTAGTTGTGGTCTTAATATTTGTTTTTCGTGTATTGTTGGTTTTTTTTTTTTTTTTTTTTTTTTTTTTTTTTTTTTTTTTGATTTTTCCTAGATTACTATCAATAACAAAAACAACTGTTCTTTAGACAGTGTCCCAGTGACAGTTGTATATTTTGTTTCTATACATCAAATACATTTTTGCAGAAAGAGACAATTGTATTTCATTAGAACTTCAGTTGAAACAAGAATGCATTTTTTTTATGTTTTTTTTTTTTAAGTTTTTAGTTTCCAATAGTAAGACTGTAAATGACATAGCTGTGGATAACTTAAAAATGATGACTATTTTTAGTTTCTTCCTTCCAACATTACTAATAAAGGACTGTCAAGCTATTTTCAGTTTGTTGGTAATAATTATATTTATTGAAAATAGTTGCGTGCTTTGCATAAAAGATATTCAATTCATTAAATAAATTCCATGATATATAATCACACATGAACTTCTTTTGGCATTTTATACTTTCTTTGCACTTAAGTATTCATTATTCGTGTTACATCGTTTACTCCTAACGACAATCGTATTTAAGTCCGAATGTGGTCGCATGGAAAAGTTTAAACATGAATGTTCTAGCCTTTAAGGGTAAATATATAACACTAGTACCTGTTAGATTTTGCTATTACTCTTTGCCATTTACATTAAGTGTATCTTAATGTCGTTTATTTGCTTAATGCGTGTGTTAGTCAGTATTCATTTGTATTGGGATATCCGGTATATTATTCCGCCATAAGACATTTTAAAACATTTTAAATAATAGCAATTCGTATATTTTTTTTTTTTTTCGTTTTAACATGACGTTGTTTTTGCCCTTAATAAGTCACGTGGTAACAAGATAACGTTATTTATAACTTCGATGCAAAATAAAAAAAGTTTGAAAAATATTTTGTTAAGTTTAGAGCAATATAGATGACTGATAATTTAGATCTGATCTAGAAGTAAAATGGTTTGCTTCGGCTATGTTTTATACAGCCTAAAATGTTTCAATATCAGTCTTGTATTACCGACTTGTTGCTTTTGTTTCATGTATTGGTTATATTATCTTATCAGATATACAAATTTTAATGGAATGGGCATTTATGTCTTCATTTTAAAACATTTGCGCCAATAAACATTATACATCATTAATCAAGAAAGTAAAATGAAACATCAAAACGATATAATGTTAACATTTTTAATCATTCTTTCAATTTACAAAAAAAGACAGATGATGTATGCAATCATAAAGACAATGATTTATGAAATGAGTCTGGCCTAACATAATAAACAATGAACACTAATCATTAAATTGTGATCTTTGTGTTGATTGTAGGACATTGTACTTTTCTAAAAGGATAATTCACTTAAATATGCTACTATTTAGTTTCGTAATTCTATAATATAGTCATACAACTAATGACAATTCCTATTAAAAGTGATTTGTTTGATAACTGATAAATAATTAATAAACCTCCAGTTCAATACATTTATAAACGATTCGACAACATTTATTTTCTCTCTTTCATCTCCCACTAAAAATTCAAAATAAAAACTTAATACATTATCATGACTTTGACATTATTAATTGATTTACCAGCGAATGGCGTGATCAATACAACATAACAACAATTTTGGTAAACAGTTTTGCAAAGTTTCGAAAAAAGAAATAGTCATCTTTGGCTTCTCCACGTCTTATTAAAATAGTTTTTTCGAAACAAACTTAAATATATTGTTAGATGTGTTTTAATAAAACATGAACATACCAGTTCATATCAAAAATCACAATTACGAATAAGAATAACAAATAAAGATCTTTGAAAACGCGCTAAATCATGATGAGCTACATATATAAACTTTCATCAAGGAAGTGAGACCGAATACTCCGGAAGGGGAAATACCTCCTGTCTAGCTAGCGAGCAAAATCAAACATGAAATTATTGGACGTACATAAGCATAATACTTTATCAAATAATATATTGTGCAATTTAAAGACACACAGCAAATCGACAGTATCCTAGGCCTAGACGAAAACGAAATGCACGTGGAAGCGATTCCTTAAACTATTATTGAACTGGGTCAGGTCAGCAAGGTCATGTATAGTTGAGTAAATAACACCGTTGCTTAAATATTTTATATCGTAAGTTTTACTATTGTCACTTTTTAGCCTTCTAATTTGTTTAACAGTTTTCAACTTATTGCTTATTTTTTGTACACTAACTGTACTTTTTAGTGTTAGAAGTCTGAAAATAAAAAACAAGTATCTATGAAGTAATCTTGAAAAGAAAGTTTGACTTCAAATCTGCTATTAGTCAAGATACAAGTATACAATGATACATAAAGTATGCCTTCATCAATAGATGAAATTATAAGTCATTTTATGAGAAAAGTGAAAATTCAAACACTATATCTTTTTAAAAGACATACTTATATGATTAAATAACAAGTTATGTTTTAGTTGATAAAAACAGTAGTTTTTTGATAATATTTAAAAATTATTGTGTTGTATTTGTTTGTAACAAAGTATGCATAAAGGGTTGGCTGCTCCATTTTTTAGTAAATCATTGCTTGTTATTTATTAATTTCCATACGTATTCCTTTCCTGCCTACTTTTAAAAAGGTAGATAATTAAAGGCTCCTAATAACACATTAACAACAACATTGAACTTTACTCAAATAGCCGTATTTTATATGTGTTTTTGATTCTATTTAATTTTTAAATTTTAGAAAAATTATTTATTTATCTACTTATTTATCTTTTTTTATTTTTTTTTAATCATGCCTTTGTATTGTGTTGTGTTCTTGGTTAATTCCGATGTTCCTTGTTCCTTGTCTTCATAATGCTGATCATAGGCTATTGATAAAAGAATTGTTTGAAAATTGTTTTTTATAAACTTGTTACACATAAAAAATCGTACAAACAATAGTTTAAGCCTAGAAAAATTAATAAATGACTTTATAATATTCTTATATTTCCACACAAAAGATGATTTCATACCTGAAATGTATGGTAAAACATCATTAAACTAATAACAAAGCCAAAACATACAAGCTATACACAATACATCACCTCGGTGGCCGAGTGGTCTAAAGCATACGTTTGCGGATCACATTTCTTCTTACCGCATGAGCTCGAATCCCACTCGCGACAATTCCAAGCGTGAGACGGTTTTAAGTTTACTTGCCAAAAGTCGGCGTTTTTCCTCGGGCACCCCGGTTTCATCTACCATCCCAGAACTGACCGTCTCGAAATAAGTGAAAGAATCTTGACTGGGGCGTAAAACACCATTACTCCACTCTACTCCACTCCGCCAACATTTATTTTTAAATTAACCAAGCTCAATTTTGTTAAGAATTATAAAAAAGTTACCCATCATCTAATAAAATCCGAGATATTAATTGTTAGTTCTAAATTCCTGAAAGTTTGAAAAACAGAAAAGATTTAAAATAAAATATTTAGTCAAAAATTCATACCCTAAAGGTATAGACTTATTAATCATTTTCTTGACAAAAAATATCTTTCCACTTGAAAGAGTTGAAATTCGAAATTACGTAAAAGAAATCGATAAACTAAATGTTACCTTGCAATTATGAACGATTGAAAATTAGTTTGTAATAATTTGAACATTAAGTATCAATTAAATGGCAAAAAGAGAAGATTTAGAAAGCAATGTAAGTATCCAAATTGACAAAAATGATTTCAACTTAATAAATATAAAACGATGCAGAAATATTCATTTGTGAAACAATTTATTATTATATGTATTACTATTTAAGATTTTGACCTCGCCGCAAAAATAATTCAAAATGAAGTCTTATCAACAGCAATCTTAGTTTCATTTGAAATTTTTAACTGAAACTAACACTGGGGGGGGGGGGGGTAATGATGTCCTTGATTTTGCTGTAGTTAATTAGTCTGAATAATTAGTCTTAAGCGAGATTGTGTCGTTAGAAACTTTATACTAAATTCATTCAACAAAAAATTATTCGCCAAACAATTTTCAATAATTGTGTCAATGATTGATCTTGTCCTAATGAGTTAAAAATCTATTCAAATAAAGCTTTTGTAATGTACCGATGTTTATTTTGAAACAAACTCATACGGTACTAATGATGTCACTCGGAAAACATTTTTTATGTTTTCAACGACTTGGATTTAATGAGACGAAAACCTATCTCAGCAATTCATTTAAGCAATATGTAGTTTATTCGAAAATCAGTCTCACAAAAACTGCTGCCTTTTCTAGAATTGTCGAAGAAAAATTGATTTTCCTTTTATGGTATTAATGACACTAACCTGATAACCTTACTTCAAAAGTTAATTCTAAGAATGTTAATAAAATGAATTATGCATAGATGCTGTGTATTGAAACAACTATAAACAAATTATAATTGTATTATTTTAAAAGATATTAAAAAATACACCTGTTGATTGTTGGCACTTTGTTTGATAAAACTATGCTTTGTTTTAATTTTCTTTTTAGATGTGTTTGCAAAGATACCACTGGTAGTTAAATAAATGAGACAGTGTGTTTCTTAGATATACTTTATATACAATTTTTCGCAAATTATTATTGCTCTTCCAATAATAATTATATAAGTGATCTTGATATATAGGTAAAAACATCGTTACAAGTTATGAAACAGTTGTGAAACAAAAAGGTCATACTAAATACAAGGATGTCATAACGCTATCCTAAAGGGATGACTATTTAAATTAGATAATGTCATGTAAAGGAAACTAATTGAATGATTTCACATATTAGATGTAATTTTATTTGATACAAAACCAGACAAACCGAAAACAAACATGCAGATTATGTAGACTTTTCAATACGATTTATTGCCTGTATTTATTGTCTGATTGTGTAATCCAAGAACCATGAAAAGAAAAATTACTCCTACCATAAATCTCATCACGCAACCAAAAAAATGAAATCATAAAAATGGATAATATATTTAAAAGTTTTGACATAATTCCGTAAGATACATGTTCCTACGTTACTTGACGTTAAATTGTTAAGAAGTAGCGTTTAAAGTAGAATAATGTTCATAGTCGTGCAACCAAAAATAATTTTAACCAGTTTTCTTTGCAAAATAGAGAAAGTAAATACACCTTATATAAGGATTTTGTAGCTTTATCTTGCTACTTAATTTTGGTCTTCCATACTCAATGCAGTTATTTCACACTAAAGCATTTTATCATTACAGTAAATTACTAAATTTTTGTTGATTTTTACCCAACATTTGCAAAATGTTTTAGAAAAATATAGTAAAGATATTTATTTGATTAAAAAAATTGAAATATTTATATGTTAGATAGAAAAAAAAATTGAAAAGGAACAAAAGTAGATTGTATGTCGGGGTAAAAATAGAAAGAATCTGAAAGGAAAGAAAGTAATACGGGAAAGTGCTGTGAAGTTAGGTCGTTTTGCGGTAAAAAAGATTTTTTTTTAATTATCAGAGATTCAAAGCGGTCAGTTCCAGTGCAAGAAAAATGCAGAAAGGCAACTACCAACCTAAAGTATGAGAAGTGACACATTTTTCAGAACAAAATCGTACCATAGTGGGGTTTCAACAGGGCTTGTTGAGGACAAAATACTTTGACATAAGTGGTTTGAATCACTCGGCACCGAGGCTCTGACTGAAAATAAACACAATGCCTTCTATATCGATATTCTATCTTTATTCTGAATATCAAACAATTATATTGTTCTTGTGACTCGGTGCAAATGCAATTATTTAAGATTGATAGACATTGTAAATTTATGCTTAGAAAATTATGATTACATCATTACACTAACCCGATACCATGACTCTAATGAGAATTTAATGAGAAACCCTCAAGCTTGACGTTGTTATCACTTACTCACAAAATATTTTTATTGTAGTTGCTTTTTAAAACATTATTTATTAATCATGTTTACAACTAAACAACTTTTTTTGAAGTTACGTGATTTGTATTTTATGTTTTTGTTTTTAAAATTTATTATCGGTACGAAATGTTTTTGCAAGTACAAATAGGTAATGATTTTATTTTAACTAATGATGATTCTGTTTTGTATTTCTGATTGGAACTTGTAATGTTTCATATATCTGATCTAGTTATAATGTAATAAATGGAATGAATTAGGAATCCAACTAATACGCTCTTTACTGTGACAGCGAAAATGAAATAAAACTGTTCATGAGAATGCAAGCTTTTTTAAAAAATTAATGATTTAAATACAGTATTGTCAGTATGAATGTAATATTGCATCCAACATGTGAATAACCATAATTTGTAAAAGACTAATCTGTTTTGTTACCAATTACGCATGTATACAAACCAATAGATCCGTGTTGTCTTATAACAAACTTTCTCTCAGAAAAAATGGACCACCAGCAACTCTTTGGATATTAAGCTATTTCTCTGTCCCAATCAAGGTTACTTAACCTTTTTCTCAAACAGGAAATTGGTCGTTAAAAATTTTATCATCATTTGATAAAACTTAGATAAACACAACTGTTTATCTATTTTAAACATTTATGAGAAGCTTCCACAACTGCAAGTAAAACTACTGGATATAAATGAGATTGAATCTGACACGAAGATTTCTGAGATTAAATAGTTTTAAATAAATAAATTGCACCTACAAAACTGTGTTAACTGTTATTAAATCTTTTCGAGTTTTATCGGAGTTGTTCGTTTACTTTTTTCTAATATAACTTTCTATGATTTTTTTATATTTTACATTTCTTTTCATATTCAAAATGGCATTATTAAAGACATGAACTTGGTTATTTTGTGATAATTTTAGTTCGGTATGTTAAAACTTGTTTCCACTACTGGGACTTTCTAAAACGAAGCAAGCTGCTTACAATTAAATTGTAGACTCAAGAATATTGTAAGCCTATGCTAATCAGAGTCTTTAAAAGTTTTATGGCCGTCATTACAGTATTGTTGATAAGTATTAAGTCATTGTTTCCAAACATACTGGATATTTTTGACTTACTATAGTTTCACGTACCTTTTATTTTCAAATTTGACTTTGCATGTGAGGGGTGCAGCTAGTTAGACAAGAGATGCTTACCATTTCGGAGCACCACTTACTTAAAGAAAACCACGTGTACCATAAAAGTTTTATGGCCCTTTTGATTTTGATATGAACTAGTTTGTTTATGTTTAATTTAGCCAACTCTAACGAACCATTAACATGTTTTTTTTAATTTTTAACTATAAAATAATAATAATATGAAAAGAATAATTTACGACAAGATCAATTACATCGGGTAACAAAACATTAGCTTTTGCCTAGAACTCCGGGTTACTGTATTTATTCCGTTTTTACTCTATCATTAGCTCATACTTGTTTTGATTCTTAATATTTTTACTCTGGAAGAATCTATTTGTTATCCCAAGTTTATCGTTATCCCAAACTAAACCGAATGATTTGGCAAATATATAAAGAGCATCTGATAAAATTTTATGTTATATTTTGTTATCAGTATATCAGATAGGAAGTCTTATATCCTATACTTTTTAATTATCTTTTTATAAATATAATAATGGAAATCTTTATTTTTTTCTGTTCTTTATCAAACACTGTAGAGATGTTACATAAGATTACTTAAAAACAGACCCAATAGAGAAACCTTAATTACCACCTTTCTTACAAAGTAATTTCCCTTGCTACTAAAAGCAAAGTTACTTTTTAGGAATCAATTAAACCCATTTCAAGTTTTAATAGGCCCTTGAACAGTTTTAATCACAAAATGAATTTTTACACAAACGTTGTCAAAATTCGGGGGTTTTATAACATGTATCTAAAATAAATTCTTTTCTTGTTTGAATTTTTCAGCATAAACTTGTAAACTGTCGTAATTTTTGTTAGAATGGTTATTATCAAGTCAACAAAAACAATTCATACAATATTACTTTTTGTAAATGATGTTTATTATAATCTATACCCAATATTTTATATTTTTATTCAAACATTTATCCTAATGAAGCAGTGTTTTGTCAACATTTCAATAAGTTTTGGTCGAAAACATTAATAACTATAAAAATGAATATCCATGAATAGTTTCATTTTTCCTCTGCGCTAGAATGCATTGGTAGTGTTTTGTGAATATATAACACAAATACCTGTTAAATATTGAGGTGCCATATGTGCACATTTCGGAAAATCATTCCTCATCAGTGACACTAAGGGCCGAATAGTTTGATAGATAAAAAAACAAAAGCCAAACAGATGAAAATTGATAAATCTAAAGTTCCAAAATTATTTGAATCCAAATCAGCTTAGGAATACTTTGCATGAGGGAACAAACCTTAGTTTTAAATAATTTTTTAAAAATCAGGACAGATGAAAATATTTTTAAATGGTATATTTTTGACAGCACGAAGAACTGCCTACTGAGTTATGTGTAAGATCTACATTAAGGCTTTTATTATTAAGTTTTGACAAATTTAAGTTTCGAAGCTCTGAATAAGCACGCACTTGTTTTAGTAGTAGAATAATCTTCCGTAGTCAAGGTTAATTTGTATCGGTTTTAATTTGGTTGGTTAGATTCTAATTTTACTGTGCAAAGCACCTTTAACGAACACTTTAATAAATTCTTATTTCAAAAAATTAAAGCTTTAATGTGAAATTGTAGATATTTTGAATCAATACAAAATTCCGTATCATTACAAAATTCCTTAGATTTAGATTTTATTTAATAATACAAGGAAATTACATTAGGCAAAAATATTATTATAGCATTTATTGTTTTGTTCACACTTATCGAATTCTTCAACATTTGCGTCCCGCGAAGGATTTTTAAAGAACATGAATTTAAAAGTGCAAATTAAGTGTTTAGTAGACTTTAAGATGTAATGCATTGAGCGGAAGAAACCAAGGAAAATTCTGAATTATTAAATTAATAAAAAGATGTTATGCAAATATTATCCTTAACTTGAACGTGTTTGAAATTAAATAATTCAAGAGAATAGTTTAAAAATAATGCTAATATGCTAATTATTTTAAATTGATTTTCTATTAAGAGGCATATCAAGTTATCATAATGATAAAAGACTGTATTTTAAAAATAATATTTCAGGAAACTATAAAGCATTTTTCAAGATCTTGTCAAAAACTTTCCTTTAAGTCACAAGCTTATTGATTCTGTAGCAATATACTGTAGTCGACAAAGTTTTAAATTTACAAATTATAAATAAATTGAACTGATGAAACAGTGTATGACCTATACGCGATTCCTGCTTTTGTCTTTCTGCATCTTTATTTTGTTAAAATTTATAAATTGAATTGATGATATGCCAAGGGCGACTTGAAGATAATATTAATCACTGGTGCTTATTATAAAGGTATTTTGTCGAAGCGGTAGCGTGGTTAACTTAAATACTTTTCTACATTTACATTTCCCATTTCAAAATATACTGATAAGACATATTTAAATCCCAATAATATTGTTAAACCATTGATGTCAGTTAAGGTTCGTATCATTTACAGATATTTTAATAGTTATTTTATCATAATTATATACATGGCTAAGCCAAAATTTTATTTAGTATTTGTATAACAGTACACGAATCAGATAAACCTTATTAGTGTTGTCTTTTCAAGAATAAAGTCTTCTGTAATTTTTCCATTTGCTAAGTAATTTCGGAAACTGATCCATTAATAGTGGTTCAATACACAGATAAATATCATTACAGACAAATTTACGTTTTCAAAGGATCCATTTCATTGAATTAAATGATGGTTCGTATATTGTATCTAATGCTTGTATTTAAAAACATTTTCTGAAAATTTATTGGAAGGGTGTTATTCAGGTTGAAAACATTTTATTCGTTGCTTAGCTGTTTTATTGCTGTCGCATGTTTGCTTATTCGCTTGGTCCTTTTATTTATGCCAAAAACAGTAAAAAAAACCATTTCACGAATACAAAAAAAATAAATAAATGAATAAATAAATAATCGCATTTAATGTTAAAATTTATTTTTGAAACAACTTATATTACAATTAACTTCAACATTTAAGCAAGAACTGCCAGTAATTGCCAGTGATATACTCCGTCTCTTTCAAATTGTCCTGTATAGCATCCAGGTTTAAATCATTTTTAAGAATGGTTGTTTAATAATGTATCAAGTTATTTCATAACAATTAGTAAATGAGCAAATTTACTTTTACGTCACCTATAAAACCCAATTCTGAATATATTCTACAAACTTCAAGAGCGATTGATATTCGTCTTTGTTGTTTAAAAAGAAACAAGAAGAATAAAATGCCGTTAAAAGTTATATCAGGATACTTTAAAATTAATCTATATTTATTTATCATAAGAAGACCTTCCAACCAAAAGAATTCAATATATTGGAGATCAATTGTATTTGATTATTAATAATTAAATTTGACAAATTACTAACGATTTCATTGGTTGAAAAGCAAAAAAAAAAAAAAAAAAGATCAGGCCATTTCTCCTCGATTCAAACGTTATTTAGCCGCGCCCACTCACCTGCCAAAATGTTTGTGACGTACCCCAGAACTACTTGTCATTTTACCTGTTTTATGTGATTAAAAACAAAAATCGCATAAAGTTATTCTCTCATTTGATTAAGTTGTCTTTAAAATTTAATAATCAGCATTGAATCTGATTTTCATTCTGGATATTGAGAAATAACCCAAATGGCCGTTGTGCACACTTTTGCTTTGCGAATTACACATTGTGCACATGCTCCATTGAGGTTATTTTTCAATGACCCGAATGAAAATCGGATTCAATGCTTAAAAAATATTTTATGAAAATCATTGTGTAAGTATCTGTAGAAAAAAAAATTCAGCTTTGGGTAAGTGCGTACGATTTTTCTTTAGTTAAATATTCGTTATTTCATATCACGTAGGTATGCGGTAAACAGTGCATTTTGTGGCCAAACTTTTTCCAGTACATTTTTTTTTTCATTTTCAAAAATTCCAATAATATCAGTTTATGATGCGTATATATATGACCCAATCTTTTGGTATATCTTAATATAAGGCATAACTTTTTAACGATATTTAAATATGAATATATATTATAAATTCAATCAATTCAAGTCAAAAAAAAAAAAAAAAAAAAAAAAAAAAAAAAAAAAAAAAAAAAACCAAAAAAACCTCATCGATGTGGCATAGTAACTGATTTTTGTAATAAGTGTGTAAGGTAATAGTTATAACATTTACGTATACACAACATTGACACGTTGGTAAGTTTTAACTATCATATCATATTTTGTCCTAAAAACTAGAATTCCATACACAGCCTGCTATCTTACAAACAGAGCTCCGGATGATTTATATAGATGTAATTCCACATAGTGCACTGAAAAACATAATACATGTAACTAATAATCATGTAAATTTTATTTATTTAAATGAAACCCTCGTCGTCATAAATTGTAAAGATACTGCAATTGTTGTTGAGTTGTGGTTTTTAGCTCACCTGAAAACAAAGTGCTTATGTGAGCTATTGGTATCAATAGAGGCAGACCCTCCGTCGTCCGTCGTCCGTTGTCCGTCCGTCCGTCAACAATTGCTTTGAACGACTTCTTCCCAGAAACTTCTGGTGACATTTTGTTCAAACTTGGTTAAAAGCATCTATAGAAATTGCCTTTCAGATTTGTGTTTTTTGTTGCTATATCTTACAAATGTAGGGCACATTTTATTACATAGTTGAAAACATAAAAAATATCTTCTTCTCCAAAACCACTTCACTGAGATAAAATCTGATGTGATATTTGGCATCTAAAGTGCCTTATATACCAAGTTGTGAATTTCAATAATTTTTGTGAAAATTAGGTTAGGCGTTTTTGTGTTTATTTTTTATACATTGTAAATAGTACTTTTTTTACAAAAATAACAATAATGAATAAATTTAGGTGAATTCTTTTTCCAAACATCATTTTCTTATGTAAAGAAACAATTGTTTGACAATTTTCATGAAATTCTGTAAAATACAGGTCGCTTTATTTGACCTTTTTCATGTTAAATTTTAGCAACCCAAGGGTCGAGGGTTCAAATCCCAGTGAGGCGACTTTTTTTTTTTATTTACAGTCTGAATTTTATGACTTACAATGGTGCATGGAAAATTTTTTATGAATTTTTACTTTTTTGGTTGTCATAGCTACCAAATGTAGGTCACCTTTGACCCTAGATAGTTGAAAACCTAAAAAAAAAATCTTCTCCAAAATCACTTCACTTAGATAAAATCTGATGTGATATTTGGCATCTAAAGCATCTTATACACCAAGTTTGTGAATTTCAATAATTTTTGTGAAAAATTAGGTTAGGCGGTTATACGTTTATTTTTTATACATTGTAAAAAGTACTTTTTACAAAAATTACAATAATGAATAAATTTAGGTGAATTCTTTTTCCAAACATCATTTTCTTATATAAAGAAACATATGTTTGACAATTTTCATGTAATTCTGTAAAATACAACTCGCTTTTTTTACCTTTATCATTTTAAATTCTAGCAACCCAAGGTTCAAATCCAGTGAGGGGACTTTTTTTTCTTTCTTTTTATTTATTTATTTATTTATTATTTATCTATCTATTTATTTATTTACTGTCTGAATTTTATGACTTAAATGGTGCATGGAAGAAATTTTATAAATTTTCACTTTTTAGTGTAATTATTATTTTTGAAATACATATGATACTGATATGTAGATATAGCTAAAAACTTCAAATATTTTTTTTTGTTTTACAAAATCACTGTTATGTGTTATAATTTAAACTAATTGAACAAATTTTTTAAATAATTTACAGTTGACTTTTACATTTTTTTTTAATATTTTAATTAATGTGTCAAATCTGTAAAGTCTTAAATCCGGATCTGAAAATTGCTCATGTGAGCTTTTGTTATGAATAGGCACTCTGCCATCCGTCCATCCATCCATCAAAAGACTTCTTCTCAGACACTACTGGTCACATTTCATTCATATTAGTCAATAGCATCTATAGACCAGTGCCATTCACATTTGTATTTCTGGTTGCTATGGCTACCAAAAGTAGGTCACAGTGACCTCATTGCTAAAAACAAAAAAAAAATGTTCTCTGAAACTACTTCTATTTAGGCAACATGCTATGACTTATCATGTATTATCAAGACATACCAGTTACATTTAAACTCATGTAAGCAAACTAGGGCCATCTTGGGCCTCTTGTTTAAATTCGCTACACATTTTGGACAACACTTAATCACAATTCTCTCAATATCCACATTATATTCACGAATTTAATATTTTTAATGATCAGTAATTAACAATGTTACATTTTTTAAGTGTAAAATGGCTTGCAAAAACATACACATATATTTTCAAATCTTGATATTTCCAACTTGATCAACTGTATTTAAGAATAGACAAGAACGACAAAGATAAGATTGTTGTCAGTTACAATGTTTCTTTTCATTTTCAGCATTAATTGTACTAGATACGGATGTAACTTGCTATTTAGAATGTACTTAACTTTTCCGGTGGTGCATCCGAACTTCCATCCCTGGTGAAAAGTTATTTTTTTTGTCTGCTTTCAAAATTTTAATTCTGCGTTTGGGATTGTGAGTTGAACATTGACCGGTATGTTTGTGTTTGAAACTGGTATCAAAATCAAACTAATATAAGTAGTTTAATTGAAGAAAGAACAAAGCAAAATTTTGCAAACATTTTTAAGTTGCTTTAAAACTGCCTTTATTAGCATAATAACTTCACATGTGTTGTAATGAAGTATTCTACATTTTGTTTGATATTTGCCATTTTATTTTAGATAACAACAAATGTTCTCAATAACACGGGATAGAAGACCGACTAATTTGAATGCATGTTTTAAAACCTTTAAATTGTAAACAAAGATGTTTTTGAAAATTGGTTGCTAATTATTACAGTTGCAGTATTTTAAGATGAAGGCAAGTAATGGAACACACAATAAAGAAAAAAACTTTTTAGCGATAAAAATCGTGTTATGGATTGTTTGCTTAACGTCCCAATCAGCATGTTTCAGATATTCGTAAACAATGGGCATATATTTAATTACATAAACAATCTAGAAAAAATGCAAATTTGAGTTTCATTTGAGATGTTCCAGAGTGTATTACGGGAGGCCTTTTCACTGGCGGGCAATTGAAATGATTTAACGTTCTTTGGTTGTTTTTCGACGTCCGTCGTGTGTTACTTTATGACTTGAATCATCTTCAGCATAACTTAAAATTTTAATATCTATTCCGCGTGGTAATTGTATAAATCGGGCTTTTCATTACATTTGCGTTATTATATGTACAATTTAAATTTTACTGCATATAAATGGCATTATAATAAATAAAATTGAAAGCTCCATGTGTTATCGTCTGTTGAAATTTGTTTTATTTTTTAAGTAGGATTTCTTTTCAAAATGATATCTTTTAATTCAAGAATGTATGTTTTTAAGTCTAAGAATATAGATATACCACATTTAATAGCAAAAATTAATTCATTTTGCTACAATTATGTTAATTGAGAAATATTTTTTCAACCCACAAAAAGTGTCAGCTTTGAGCCAGATTTTAAGACCAAACTACATTGAAATCTTAGCGGATAACGTCAAATCGAACATCAGGTTTTCCGCGACAATAAACAGTATACAAAATAAGATTAATCCTATTTTTCTTTGTTTGAAGCCAGTGGTTTTTGAGGGTAAAGTATCGAAAGACACACACACAATAAATAATAAATAAATAAAAATAAGAAATAAGTAATGCTTAAACTGATTTTATTTGTTATTCTTTTTTAAGAACATGATTCTGTTAAACCATATTGTTTTAGAATCTATATTTGAAATGTTAACAATAATAAAAACACCCTTATGTGATTCGAAAATAGAAAAGTTTCTGAAATACTACTGGCAATGTAATCTTAATTAT